>OY787676.1:13019831-13619831 GCA_963678985.1 Spisula subtruncata
GGCTTTTTAACCGGTCAAAAAAAATGGGCTCGAACTTGCACCGCGGTTCGGCTCCTATGCGGTTGGGGGAGCTGAAATTTTCAAGTTAAGCTCGGGCAGTAAAGTTAGGAAAATGTGCAATTTTCAGTGCATTCGCACCAAAAAAAACCGATGTTTTCATAAAATACCTGTTTTCGCGATGTTTACGTATCCGAAATGTGTAACTTCCGGTTCACCTTGGAACATCCGGTTTTTTTTGGGTTTTTTAGGTTCGGCCACTCAAGGGAGGCATTCATGCAAAATTTCAGCTCAATCGGTGCATAAATACGCGTTCTACAGGCTTTTTACCGGTCAAAAAATGGGCTCGAACTTGCACCGCGGTTCGGCTCCTATGCGGTTGGGGGAGCTGAAATTTTCAAGTTAAGCTCGGGCAGTAAAGTTAGGAAAATGGTGCAATTTTCAGTGCATTCGCACCAAAAAAACCGATGTTTTCATAAAATAACCTGTTTTCGCGATGTTTACGTATCCGAAATGTGTAACTTCCGGTTCACCTTGGAACATCCGGTTTTTTTTGGGTTTTTTAGGTTCGGCCACTCAAGGGAGTCATTCATGCAAAATTTCAGCTCAATCGGTGCATAAATACGCGTTCTACAGGCTTTTTACCTGTCAAAAAATGGGCTCGAACTTGCACCGCAGTTCGGCTCCTATGCGGTTGGGGGAGCTGAAATTTTCAAGTTAAGCTCGGGCAGTAAAGTTAGGAAAATGGTGCAATTTTCAGTGCATTCGCACCAAAAAAACCGATGTTTTCATAAAATAACCTGTTTTCGCGATGTTTACGTATCCGAAATGTGTAACTTCCGGTTCACCTTGGAACATCCGGGTTTTTTTTGGGTTTTTTAGGTTCGGCCACTCAAGGGAGGCATTCATGCAAAATTTCAGCTCAATCGGTGCATAAATACGCGTTCTACAGGCTTTTTACCGGTCAAAAAATGGGCTCGAACTTGCACCGCGGTTCGGCTCCTATGCGGTTGGGGGAGCTGAAATTTTCAAGTTAAGCTCGGGCAGTAAAGTTAGGAAAATGGTGCAATTTTCAGTGCATTCGCACCAAAAAAACCGATGTTTTCATAAAATAACCTGTTTTCGCGATGTTTACGTATCCGAAATGTGTAACTTCCGGTTCACCTTGGAACATCCGGTTTTTTTTGGGTTTTTTAGGTTCGGCCACTCAAGGGAGGCATTCATGCAAAATTTCAGCTCAATCGGTGCATAAATACGCGTTCTACAGGCTTTTTACCGGTCAAAAAATGGGCTCGAACTTGCACCGCGGTTCGGCTCCTATGCGGTTGGGGGAGCTGAAATTTTCAAGTTAAGCTCGGGCAGTAAAGTAAGGAAAATGGTGCAATTTTCAGTGCATTCGCACCAAAAAAACCGATGTTTTCATAAAATAACCTGTTTTCGCGATGTTTACGTATCCGAAATGTGTAACTTCCGGTTCACCTTGGAACATCCGGTTTTTTTGGGTTTTTTAGGTTCGGCCACTCAAGGGAGGCATTCATGCAAAATTTCAGCTCAATCGGTGCATAAATACGCGTTCTACAGGCTTTTTACCGGTCAAAAAATGGGCTCGAACTTGCACCGCGGTTCGGCTCCTATGCGGTTGGGGGAGCTGAAATTTTCAAGTTAAGCTCGGGCAGTAAAGTTAGGAAAATGGTGCAATTTTCAGTGCATTCGCACCAAAAAAACCGATGTTTTCATAAAATAACCTGTTTTCGCGATGTTTACGTATCCGAAATGTGTAACTTCCGGTTCACCTTGGAACATCCGGTTTTTTTTGGGTTTTTTAGGTTCGGCCACTCAAGGGAGGCATTCATGCAAAATTTCAGCTCAATCGGTGCATAAATACGCGTTCTACAGGCTTTTTACCGGTCAAAAAATGGGCTCGAACTTGCACCGCGGTTCGGCTCCTATGCGGTTGGGGGAGCTGAAATTTTCAAGTTAAGCTCGGGCAGTAAAGTTAGGAAAATGGTGCAATTTTCAGTGCATTCGCACCAAAAAAACCGATGTTTTCATAAAATAACCTGTTTTCGCGATGTTTACGTATCCGAAATGTGTAACTTCCGGTTCACCTTGGAACATCCGGTTTTTTTTGGGTTTTTTAGGTTCGGCCACTCAAGGGAGGCATTCATGCAAAATTTCAGCTCAATCGGTGCATAAATACGCGTTCTACAGGCTTTTTAGCGGTCAAAAAATGGGCTCGAACTTGCACCGCGGTTCGGCTCCTATGCGGTTGGGGGAGCTGAAATTTTCAAGTTAAGCTCGGGCAGTAAAGTTAGGAAAATGGTGCAATTTTCAGTGCATTCGCACCAAAAAAACCGATGTTTTCATAAAATAACCTGTTTTCGCGATGTTTACGTATCCGAAATGTGTAACTTCCGGTTCACCTTGGAACATCCGGTTTTTTTTGGGTTTTTTAGGTTCGGCCACTCAAGGGAGGCATTCATGCAAAATTTCAGCTCAATCGGTGCATAAATACGCGTTCTACAGGCTTTTTACCGGTCAAAAAATGGGCTCGAACTTGCACCGCGGTTCGGCTCCTATGCGGTTGGGGGAGCTGAAATTTTCAAGTTAAGCTCGGGCAGTAAAGTTAGGAAAATGGTGCAATTTTCAGTGCATTCGCACCAAAAAAACCGATGTTTTCATAAAATAACCTGTTTTCGCGATGTTTACGTATCCGAAATGTGTAACTTCCGGTTCACCTTGGAACATCCGGTTTTTTTTGGGTTTTTTAGGTTCGGCCACTCAAGGGAGGCATTCATGCAAAATTTCAGCTCAATCGGTGCATAAATACGCGTTCTACAGGCTTTTTACCGGTCAAAAAATGGGCTCGAACTTGCACCGCGGTTCGGCTCCTATGCGGTTGGGGGAGCTGAAATTTTCAAGTTAAGCTCGGGCAGTAAAGTTAGGAAAATGGTGCAATTTTCAGTGCATTCGCACCAAAAAAACCGATGTTTTCATAAAATAACCTGTTTTCGCGATGTTTACGTATCCGAAATGTGTAACTTCCGGTTCACCTTGGAACATCCGGTTTTTTTTGGGTTTTTTAGGTTCGGCCACTCAAGGGAGGCATTCATGCAAAATTTCAGCTCAATCGGTGCATAAATACGCGTTCTACAGGCTTTTTACCGGTCAAAAAATGGGCTCGAACTTGCACCGCGGTTCGGCTCCTATGGCTCCGAATGGCATCATTGGTAGCTTTCATATTAACTCCAAGTACATACTTTAAAAAATTCAAATGTAGTTTTTCACATATGAGATCCATACCAAGTACATTATAATTTGGTTGTTTTGTTTTAACAGAATAAGTATTAATATTTCCCCATATTTCGGAAGCATATAATGACACTGGTTTAACTGTATGGTCAAACAAATGTAACAAAGTTCTAACACTTGGCAATACTGCTCCAAAGCTTTTGGTTAATTAAAAATTTTAAAGCTCTTTTATAAAGATCATTTTGACAAAGTGTAAAAGTATCATATTAATCGAACTGCAAGGGAGATCACTGCTGCCTTGACACGGACATATTTAGTCTTCTTTGACCCAAATATGACAGCTCCCTGTTTTCGTAGTTCAATTAGGGCACTACATCGCAAGTATCGCTCCAAAACCGTCCATATAAATATTTATCAAACCCATAAAGCCCGAGAAAACGCCAACAATTTAAATATTCCCCATTTTGACCCCGGCCAATTCGCATATCACAACCTTGTCAATTATTGATCAAACCTTGTCAATACACAAGGGACGTAACTCGGTAATCACTGTCGTGCATGTGTGTTCTTGTCGCTTTCAACAAGGGAAGTAACTACATCTATAAGTTGAATAGGAATTTATTTCTGTTAACCTCAGCAGTTCTTGTCTCCGTCCAGCATAGAATATAGCTCTGCCAATGTCCGTTATGTCGTTTCTTGGTATAATTCTACTCTAGTATTGCTGGGATTATGCCAAGGACTTAGAAAACAGCGACGTAAGTATTATCTTTTTATTATATTCAGATATTAGTTTGTCGTTTTCAACTTTCGACAAGTAATCGACTTTATTCTCGGGTTTGGAAGCCATTGTCACGTATCAAAGTTCAACTATGAACGGTGGTTGGTATTCAATTTCTTATGTAGATGTATTCAGTTTTATACACGGAACTTAATTTAGCTCACGACCCTAACTTTACGCAAACACTTAATCACTGGTTCCTGTCATGGCAAACCGAAAGTAGAAATGTCACTTGTTGGTTTATTTTTATCTGTTTATCGGGAAATATTTATGCTATGAAACATTTAAATATATAGATTGTCTTAACTTAACCATTTCGCTGCCAATGTCAACATCAATAGGTGCCAAACAAGTTTGATGTTACGTCATTTCCGATTAAAAAGCATGTATTAGTGGCGCGTCTTTTGATTGCCAATTAGGTAACATCGCCATGTACATTGTATAGTCGAAAAGTCTTTATTCAATCGTATACATCAATGTGTCAATTAACATATACACCCATTGTTTTTGTATTTGTAATTAAATTAGAACTTTTTCATGACTGAAAAAATCCAACTAATGTTGTAAACATGTATCAAGTGTAATCAATGTTGCTTTATCCTTAAGATTACAATTCATTGGGTTTGACTTTGTCCTTTACTATTGTCGTGCAATAAACATAAAGTACGTGTTCTTCAGGCACCGAAAGGTATGATTGTGTTGGTTTATGGTGCTGGGCATTGACCAAAACACCATGATTCGGAAATTGTCGCCAGGAAAGCCATATGGGATACATATTGTCCAAAAACTTTTTTGAACATAAATGGCATACTATTGTGCGCTGATTTGTCCGTTTGTAGAATGAATATTAGTTCTATTTGATTAGTTATAACAAACAACAGCACATATAATGAAACAGGCTGCTAACCCATGTAGCTTAACGAATGTCAACTTCTTGGTGGGGATGTAGATATTTCTCATATAGCAGAAAAATTTTCCGGGGGAGTATGTCCCCGGACCCCCCTACTTACGTTATAATATTCCAATGGCCAAAAGGATGAAAGCTGGTACATACAAATACTGTATCTGAACACTTACTAATATGCACAAACATACACATTGTACATGTTGACGCTGATAACATAAAAAAGGTTACTATGGATTCCCGACATATACAAATGCTCTACACTTTCCTGAGCATTTTCACACACATATTAAGCATTTAACCCCCCCGCCCCCCGGAATCCCGTACATACCTCATGCCCCCCTCTCAGAAATTTCTGGAGCCGGGCCTGATCACAGTTTAGTTATTTTGTTATTTAGTCATCATACACCCAATGAGTACGATTGTAGAACAAATAGTCAGTTTTTTAGTGACGAATAGTACTGGCTACCCGTCTCTAGATTTTACGCGGAATTCCACGGAATTTACGCGGACTTCCGTGTAAAAATCTGCCGCGGAGTATTGAGACTTTTTTCCATCAACTTTTCGAAGTGATGGAAAAAAGAAAGAAAAAAAGGATTCCATGGCAGTATGTGTATTTCCGCGGAATTCCATGTGTTTCCGCGGCATTCCGTGTTTTTCCGCGGCATTCCGTGTTTTCCGCGGCGTTCCACGTGTTTCCGCGGCATTCCATGTTTTTCCACGGCTTGCCGTGGAATTATGCGGAACGCCGTGGAGTATTGGGACGGCATTCCATGAAAAATTACACGGAATTCCACGGCTTTTCCATCAATTCCAGGTTCCCTCAATGCCTGGGATTGCTTAGCTAAATAAAAAAACAAAATGTAATTATCATTAATACAGGGTTTAATTAAGAGTAAAAAATACATTGATTCATGTATAAAACATAAATGCACACATTCAACTTAATATAATATAAAAGTGATAACAACTGCCTGTCATTTTGATACATATTAATTATTAATATACCATAACCTAATATATCATTATGGCAACACTAGTCGAAAATATTTGTTCCTTAGGTATACAAATTCTAGCTGTTTTCATCTAAATAAATAATGTCAATTCAGTTTGTTAATATCTATTATAATGGTAAGCACTTAAAGATGAGGAAATATAATCATCTGAAAACTCCATTGTTTTTATTGAACTTCTTGATAGCTCCAGTAGATCTCCAATGATCATCTGTATGTAACATTTTGGTGTAGAAGGCTGCTTCTTTAGCAAGCACTCACAGAGATCTGTAAAAAGAAAATAGTTTCATTTATATGATAATTTCAAACAAAACCAATTTACTGATAAATAGCTGAAGTTTGACTTATTTTGTCAATATTAAAACTTATTGTATACTGTCAACATCCACTCCCTTCAATGTAGGGGTAACTCAGATTCCCGGAATCCTAACCAGTGGAGGTAAATGCTGGTTCATAATATTGCCCACTTTTGTGACATCTCGGTCTGAGCTGCTGCAGTAATCAAGACTTCATGAAGTAAATAAATAAATCATCAAAATAAGTTTGTATAACTAAACTTGATCTGCAATCAATGTTTAAATTTAAAAGTAATTAACTATAAGTTGTGTAATAGCAGCGTCACACAGCTTAAATATATGCAGTCTAGAAGTCACCATTATTTAAAATTCTGTAAATAGTAATGATACAGTTGTATTCCTAATCATTATAATTAGCAATATATTCATTCAGCTCTTACCCTCAAAAAGTCTCAAATCATTAACTTCCATTCCTGGCCAGAATCAGACTCTTTTCTAGAACACAAACATTGAGTGGTTGTTGGTCAGTATCATCAGCTGAGAGATGAAGATGAAACAGGCCACTAAGATGCTCCATTCTGAGGTGTGAAATAAACTGCAGATGGCCATGATTTGGACCTAGAAAGATAAAATTACAGATAAAAAAAATCACAAAATAACAACAATCAGTTTAAGTCAGTGATATTTTTTCTATGTTTAAGAGTTTATTATCTAAATTTTTTTTAAACTATCAGAGTGCCACAAGTTGGCTTATTATTGAATCTTAACATAATTATTGTATTATTTTGTTTGGCAAAAGGAAAGTCTTTAGCATACTTTAAATAATGAATAATAAATCTTTATTTGTATTTAAGTTTACATGAGAATCTTAAGATTAATTCTTGAAATTGAGGGAAAAGCATACTTAGGCCACACCAAATTAATTTTTGGTTCTACGGATTTTTTTGGCAAAAATTAGGGGCGAGCGAGCGAAATATAAATTTAAATATTTATTTTTGAAAAACCCGTAATTGAGAGCGAGCGAAGGAGCGAAATAAATTTTTATAAATTTATTTTTGAAAATGCCATTTTTGAAAGCGTGTGAAGGAGCAAAAGTGCCCTATTCATTTCTGATGCACCCATTTTTAGGAAATAGTGTCTATTACAACAGCTTAAATAAGAAATAAGGCCACATAAATGATTGTTATACATTTCTTGTTATGTTGTGTAGGATTTATCAAATTATTTTACCGGAATACAGGTATTCAAGGTAATTGTGAGCAGACATTGTCACATACATATAAATTATAATGAACACAAATGCACTGAGTGACCAGTGGTTAAACTTAAAGATTCACATCAACTAAGCATCAAGCTGTATAGTTTTGTTCTTGTAATGATACATCATGCTCAGACGGCTGTTTATTTAGCACTGTTAGTAGCGCACCGATGCATAATGCTATGCAAGGTTACCGTCATAGGATCTAGCCCCACATCAAACACACTTCCCTTAGGGATATACAAGGTCCTTTCTTTCTTCCATGTAATTTGCAGGTCCCACTCTGGGGCATTATGGCAAATGTTAGAGACAGAGGCGAGATACAAGGAATCTGGGTGTGATACCCTAGCTCGTTTCGAATAAATTCCTTGGTTCTTTAACGTGCCCGGTGTAAAGCACCGATACACGCAAGACTACCTCTGGGTTTCCAACCAGGATCACCTCTAGCTGGTTGGGAAACACTAAAAAGCGTTTCTAAAAATGACCAAGTGTCACGGCTGAGAATCGAACCCGGGACCTCTCGATCAGGAGTTAAGCATCTTACCACTCGACCACCGTGGTAAAATGTTATGACAGATGTTGAGAACTGCAGTATGAAATCTTACATAAGCTGTTATTTATCCATTTGTAATAGATCTAGCTGGAATTTTAGCAAGTGACTGAAAAGTACAGCATTTAGTGCAATAATTAGAGCAAACTATTTTTATCAATTTTTTTTAACTCTGATGAAAGTAGGACCTTCTGAAGGTTTCTCTATGAACAGTATTTAAAATCCCTGATGAAATTATGTAGGATACAGTATAGAAACTTATTAACATGTGCGTTGCGTGTCCGGGACGCATAAAACTGTTATTATCACATACCACGGACCATGTATAAACGAGACGGCATTGTCGCGAAAATGGGTGACAATTCATGATTTCGTCAGTAGTACGGAATACTAGTAATAATAATGAATACAAACATATCTAGACACGCTTGTTGGTTCATTCCGCAATCGCAATTCTTCCCATTTTACTACGTTTATACACCTATGCGTGTTAGACGCTTGCGTAAAAAGTTACACACGATTTTAGTGTGCAACAATTTACTGCTAAAATTAATCGAGTAACTAACATCCTCAGCAGAGCGCGCTTTCCCAGAACATATTCTGTAATAACAGTGAGTGAGTGACGAAATTATAAACAAGTTGGCTTTATTTTTGGTAATTTGTAAATATTGATGCTAGCGGCAAAATAATAAAAAAAAAATGTAGGAAAAAATCACATGCGCGTGGTTTTCTCAGGTGCGGGCGCAATAATTTAAATTTAAATATTTATTTTTCATTTTGGAAAAATCAGGAGCGGGCGCTCCCGACGAACGCATGATCAATTTGTTGTGGCCTTACCATACATTGTTGTTCCACAGCATTGTTTACTGAATTAAAACTTTCTTCTCTTGTTTAAAATCCTCCCAAGTTTCTCAAGTTAGTTCATTTTTATTCACAATTATAACACTAACAACTCCTGCCATCAGTAAAAAAGTGCAGTCATTTGTACACATGCAAATCTATAATCAAACACTACAAAACCCTCAATGTTAAACCACATTTAGCACTGACCTCCAAAATATTTGAATATGTAGGTCAGACAATGACTGTAACATTTGCTCTTGGTGAGCCCATTTGAAAATGTGGATTGTTTTCAAAAGATGCATGATAAATTGAATTCTCTGGTAGTATTATCAAACATTGATTTAGAAAGTGGACTTTCTCAATATAATTCTGTATTTCTTATTTTCAAAAATATTGCTTAATTCATAATAATGGTCATTTTTACAAAGCTAGTGTCTTAAACTCCCCCACATATCTGTATCAATGGAACCTTCCAATGTGTATGTGCGATGGCTTATCAGATTTCCAGTGGTGAGTTCATTAAGACCAGATGTATGGTTTCAGTTTACCTCAGGTGCTCTGTCTGATAAATACTCCCCAGGGTTTTATTTATGTATGAGTGTTCACAAGTATATGTCTACTACTTAGGTCAGTCAATTAATAATCACTGTACTAAATGAGGTGAATTATTATAAGGCGACCCCAAATGCATTGCTGTCAGAAAAAAGAAATAAAAGCTTTTAATCACAAACTATATATCACCAGTAGAGCGAGGATTTCAAGTATTTGAGTCTGATCATAGACTGGTGCAACATGGTATTTCTGTCATTAGCTTACACATACATGTACAAAATATTAATGCATCAAATTATCAATAATTAATATTTTTGTTAAATATTTAATGTGTTGATGAAATAAAATTACGCATTAATAAAATCATTGACTTTTTTCAGTAAAAGAAATATCATTTTGAGACAATTTTTCCACAAAATTTTCTAAGTGTCAGCTTCCATCATTTTCCATCCTCCGAAAAGTTAGAGTTCTTTTTCCATGTTATTTTCCATGTCAGATTTTGACTATGTCCAACTTTACGCGGCAGTTTTTGTATTTTCCGTGGAATTCCATGGCAATTTTAAGGGAGTTGATGGAAATCCGCGGCAAATTTTGATGGAAAATATATGTTCTTCAGGAATTCCATGGATTTCCGTGGAATTCTATCAATTGCCTTGTTAATTTACGCGTATTTCCGTGGAAATCCATGGATTTCCTCCGTGGAAATCCATGGATTTCCACGGCATTTGTCTAATAAGGATGGCATATCTAGAGACGGGTATCTTCACAAAAATGGTACACCAATGTTTCTTCACATTCTTCTTGTTGATTCGTTGGGAGTGTTTGGCCTTCAAAAAGCCAAAAGCAACATCCTCTACAGAATTGCCAATTTTGGTTGGAACCATATTGCAAATATCAAAAACAATTATTGTATACGATGCCTGACACATTACTTCTCGCTGTACAAAAGAGATATTTCATTTATATCGGGTTAAATGGAAGATATCAGACATTTAGCATGTACTGTTCAAATATAAGTGGGTGGGGCACCTCTCGTATACGTTAAACTGACGAAAAATAAAAACAAATGAGTTTTTTTCATTTAAATACGATACTGGTGTAATTATTGTTGTTATGGTTCAATTTATGGAAACTGTCACGGCCTCCGTACAAGTACCATAGACAGATAACTTTTATTCAGAAAAGGGCATGGTTATTGTAAATGACAATGTGTGTTTTTGCTTTTCAACAAGTCCATTGTTTAAAAAAAATAGACAACTGTTTTTCAAATATATATGTCATTTATTCGCCTAAAAGTTGTTATGAAAATCGACTCATTTTGTTGATAGCATTGTGTGAAGTTAGCAGCCAGTTGCCAGTTGCCGATTCAACTTTTTGAATCGGCAACTGGCAAATGGCAGCTAACTTCACAACCCAGCAGCCAATTCGATTTCGAAAGTCGAATCGGCAACTGGCAACTGTCAACTGTCAGCCAGCTGAAGATTCAAATTTCATTGTAGACTCGAATTGGCAACTGTCAGCCAGCTCACAATTGGAAAAAAAACTGGCAGCTGACAATTTGAAAAATTATTTTTTTTTTTGGAAAAATCAAATTGGCAACTGGCAACTGTCAGCCAGCTGACAAATCAAATTTTTCTATAGAATCAAATTGCCAATTGGCCACTGGCAGCCAGCTGACAATTAAAATTTCACTGTTATATCAGTTAAATAGAAAACTCAACAACATCTTTTACATAATTTTGAGGCTTGTTGTTACCTTATTTCTCTAGTCCGAATAATAGCTTGTTTTCAATATTGTGTGATAGCTATCACATTGATGTGTATGCAGATTCGATCCTACACCCGATTGCATATATTGCGAAGTTTCAATTATTACTAGTATTCTAACTATTTGACCTATGCTATACAGTACCCGTGATTAATAAATGTTGTGATTATTATAAACCCAAACATTAGCGAGATTGCCAATTCTACGTTTGCGAAAAAGGCTTGAGAACGGCACTAAAAGCTAAAAATAAATTAAAAAGAGTTTAATCAAATTCCCAAAAGTACCGTATACTATAGATCTAAAACAATAAAATGTACTTTTAACATTGGAGTAATCCCGGTTATAGGGGTGTATTTAGCCATAACCCCAGTGAAAATATTGATTGAAATTTCACCTTGATTTCAGTGAGATTTCGCTAAAATCCCAGTGAAATATCACTGAAAGAAAGGGGCAAAATAACAGTAACATCTCAGTGAAATTTCACTGAAATCTCACTGAAATTTCACAAAAATCTTGCATTTATATGAATCAAGATCTCAGTGAAATCCCATCGAAATTTCACAAAAATCTCACTGAAATTTCACAAAAATCTTGCATTTATATGAATTTAAAACAACAAATCACATGTGAATCCATTTTTTAAATGAAATTCTCATGATTTAGTTGTTTTTCATTTAAATATCAACAAATTAAAAATATATCATAACAAAAACAAAATATACAAATTGTTTTCTATTTCATTTTAAAGATTGGCCCAGTTAAAATACTTTTAACTCAATTATCAAAAGTCCCTCAAAGCATTGAAACAACCTATTCAAAATTGACTAAGAACATAACCCCTGTGAAAAAATCAAGAACTATTCATGAAATATTCATGAACAAGTTCATGATCTTGTTCATGAACGAATTCATGAACTGTTCATGAAGGACAAATGGCCGCTTCATGAATCTCCAGTTTTATTCATGAAACGCCAATCTCTCTTTCATGAATAAGTTCATGAACTGGAGATTCATGAATAAGTTCATGAAATGGAGATTCATGAATAAGTTCATGAACTGAAGATTCATGAATAAGTTCATGAACTGGAGATTCATGAAGCGGCCATTTTTTCTTAAAATGCACTTGAACAGTTCTTGAACTCTTTAAGAGCAGTTCATGTACAATTTATGAACACTGTTCTTGGACAGTGCAAGAACTTTTCTTGAACTGCTCTTGAAACTTTCGCAGGGGCAATGACACAAATCTTTTTTTTATTTCTTTTCCTTTTTTTCCAACACAACTGTTCAATTTTAATAACTCAAGTAGCTTTAACATCCCTTTGATAATCTGCCCAAACTCAAATGTATATAAAGCCATGCTGTGCATTTTGATAATAGTTAAAATATCAATACATTATTAAACAGTAAAACAGAAGTAAATTTAAAGTACAATCAAAGTATTATTCGGTACAAATAAAGTACATTATCCGAAAAATTTGTCCGAAATATTGAAAGTTTCAAGTACAAACTGGAACATGCATTGCTGCTGATTTAATGCATCATAAATTTAAAACAACAAGTATTAAAGTTGACCACAAATAAATTTTACCTTTTGGGTGTTTTGTTCATTTATTTCACCATCTTAAAAACAGGAAAAACAAAAACAAATTTTTTCTAACAGAAGATAAACCATGTGCTGCCATCAGTGGTTGTTTACTGTGAGACACGTTCAGGAAATATGAGGGCCTATAAAAGTAGGCCCAAATTTTAGCCCCATTAACAAAGCCTCTTATTTGTTCATGAACTCATGAATTTTTTTTCACAGGGGAAAGCCAATCAATATATTATAAGCATATTTTGAAGTGAAATCTCATTGAGATTATAAAAATGATTTAAGTGAAATTTCAGTGAAAAATAAAATCCTTCAGATTTAATATTTCACTGAAATTTCAGTTGATTTCAGTCAAAATTTCACTGAAATTTTGGTGAAATTTAGTCGATTTGGTGAAATTTGGTGTTATTTGACGATTTTACTGAAATTTCACTGAAATTTGGTGAAATTTCAGTGAAATTTCAGTATCATTTTCACTGGGGAAAGCATGTATTAAGAATTGTATTTTTCAAGTAGTGCGCAAGCTAAGCTACTATGAAAACGAATACTTCACAACTGAAGGAATGAGTTCGAATAGCATTCTGCTACATATATATTTTTAAATTTTGCTTAGCAAACATGTTTCGTGCTTGTCTAAATACACAGATATGCATCATTATAAAAGTTTCAGTGTGTAAAAAGCACATTAGAAATATGTCATAGCTAGAACACAGATGTAGCGATCACGTGAAAGTACATAGGTTTTGTATGGAAGAGAAGGAAATAGAGAGAGGGTTGTCGGACTGACAAGAGCTAGCATATAGACTGCATATACATGTATAGTCCATTTCCCAGGTCTTGAAAATTGAAGATCGGCATTACCAAATTGGTGAACAGATCCAAAAACGATTTTCGGTTAGCTTGATATCTAAGCTGTCCGAAATCAGTTGATGGACTTGCGGGACATTTTGCCAAATGACCTTTTGGCGGCCATCTTTAAAGATGGCCGCTGTTATTTTAAGCAAGCAGAGGGTTTAGGAAACTTCGATTATTCCTCACTTACAAGGGCTATCGGCTTGCAATATGTCATAAAATGTTTGTAATTGAACCCCGCATGTGGTAATATATAAATATAAATATTATGATATGGTTATTAATGAATTATTACTGATTGTTTAAGGAAAATATGATATTTTTCGATTTTTGTCGTTAATTTTTCTCTTTCAAATCGGATCTGAGTGTGTATTTGACCATTTGTTGATTGTTATATGCAGAGGTTGGTTCTCGGCGTCCATAATAAACATTACATTGACAGAATTTCATTTGAAAATTCTTCATTAGCCAGGAATATTGGATAACTGAAAGTTGATTGATTAATAGTCAAGTCTATAAATGGGATATTTAGGTTATACCCGGCATTGGATTGTATAGTAAATATTTTTTGGTTTTCTGTTAGGGAATTTGTTGTAATTGAAGAATATGAATAATTCCCAGCTGGCATCATTGAGCATTTTGTGAAAATCAAGATGGCGACCAAGATGGCCGCCAAAATTCAGAAAAACAATCAGAGGTTCCAGAAATTAGGATCAAATCGCTTTTTTGCAGATTGGTTGTAGTTGAAATGTTTAAAACATAATTATTTATTTATATTCAATATTATGGATTGAGTTAGTGAATATAAAAAGGCATCCGAGATGGCTGGAATCAAGATTGTGGCTAAAATGACAAGCTGTTAGGGAAAAAAATTGTTTTTATCCCAATTTAAGTTGAAGTGTGTAAAATAATTTGTTAAACTGTAATATGTAATAAATGCTCCCAAGAAATCTTTGAGTTTAAAGTATTGAACCAAAAGCTGATTCAAAATGGCGGAGAAAAAAGGCTTTCAAAATCAATTAAATATTGTGTAATTTCATATTTAAATAGCAATTTAACATTTCGGTGTTACTGATGCATGCTTTTTTCTGGCATAACACTTGTTAGTAAAATTAATCACTCTACGATAGTTTTTTCATTTGCACACGATGTCCCATAAGTAGAGTTCCGTAAAGACGGACAGACGACCGATCTTTATAGATTTGAGCCAAGGGAAGCTAATGAAGCATTGTCGAGTTTTTAGATCTCCAACGCTGTAACAGAATAGAATAGAATATATTTATTAACCAATCATAGGCCCTCTCGGGCATAAAGTCACATATAATTGAATGTACAAGAACATAATTATAAAGTAACAAAGGCTTGATTCTGATTAACAAAACAATTAACGAAACACTAAAGGACTAGATTAACAGTAAAGTAAAAAGGCATTTCATTTGCATGACAATTTAACACAAAATGTAATTGTATAATCAAAAGTAGTACAAAAACACATGAAATAAGACATTAAATAGGATCTCCCTTTATAACTGTACTGTAAGGGAAGTAACCCTGCTGTGGAATGCTTTATATGACGTCATATAAGAGGGAAAATTATGACGTCATAGATAGAAGAATTAAAAGCCAAATATTTACTCATAATTTAGATGTGGGGCAATCCGCTAGGAGATTTTTTAATTTCTGACCTTTATCTCCATCGCAGATGTGGACTAAAGTGTCATATTTGTGGAAGTAGCGCCGATCAAATTTTTATCGGCACTTGAAAAGGTGAATGAAAAGTTGTAAATACCATGAAATATATAGCATGTCCACGAAGATCAACCCTTTTTCTCGTTATCTGCACCAAAAACATCCATAAAACACTCAGCGGTTCGTTTGTCCGACAATTTTAACACGACGAGGTCGCACTTTTTAATTCCACTACACAGCTATTTGTTGTTGATATGCAGATCGCATTCCCCTATCGACCAATCAGAATACTCGATGGAATGAGTTTCTAGAACAATGGAGGATGCTGGGAGATCTTCGGCACTATTTGGTTTTCACAGTGATGTACACTGGTACGCGTGAAGCCAATTACACTGAGCTCGCTCGGGTGAAACTAAAAACGAAAAATTAACGAAGAATTGTTGACAAATCGAGCTGATTTTTCTTGTAAACTGATAGTTAATGACTTATGAACAGAATACGATAAGTTAAATGAATTTTACTGCTCGCTTAGCGATTCGCACAACGTTAGCATATGAATCACACACGTGTTGCGCTCATCTGTACGGGCTGTACGGGCGGTATACGCGTACCGGATACTCACAGTTATGTTTACATTTGGATTTTCGGAAATTACACGTGCTGATTTATTTATCGATTTATTGATTATAAGGACCAATATTAACAGGTATTCTGTACCATTCGTTTATTTTTATTATATTTTACATGTTCAATGCTGAAAATGGCTCTAATTTGGCGTAAAAGACAGAATTCATGAAACTCAAAAACTGATCGGTAAAGCGCATAATGGGTCTTGACTTAGAAGTGGATACTCTAAGTCGAGATTGTTTGACTACTCATAATTATGACGTTTTCCTTTTGATTCATTGTTCTGGGATAATTTATTTGTCGTTTTTGTGTAAGGTATGTATGCATTTTTCTTATTTAATGTAAATAAATGGCTTGTCAGAACGTGCAAATTGATCGGGTAACATGGGTGTTTATGGGATGCTTTTAATCGAAGTCAGTAGACGCTTATTCATAGCTGTATTGAATTTGTGACGCTGACCTGTAGGAGTCGGAACTGGAATAAAACGTAGGCTAGATATTTTTCTATTTACATTGTGTTATTGGTACAATGATATGCGGCTTTTGCTGTAAAGAAGTAGGCAGTGTTTGTAAAACATGTTTCTTTATTTCATCGGAGTGATCCAAATTTCTTTTTGTTAAATGTGGAATTGGGGGGGGGGGGGGGGGGTGTCCTTTATCATTCAGAAGGTATTCATCATTCACCAACCATGTGTATAGAAAACATAAGGATGCTTTATCAAATGAAACAATCATGGAGCCAGCGTCCACAATGGGGAATAGTTTTCATGAAGGAAATGAAATACGATGTGTTTACTGTAGTTGTCAAATAAACACTTACAGATTTCTAACGAGCCACTTAATTGCTCATATTCAAAGTGACACCAAAGTGATTTGTCCACTTAAAGACTGAACCCAGGCGAAATGAACGGTTTAAAACCATGAACTACCATGATAGTTCATGGTCGACCAGGGTAGTTCATGGTCAGGGGACCTATGGTTGACCATGTTTTGGTAATTGGCACTTGATGGTCAATGACCATGGTTTTGTAACATGGTCAACCATGGTCTTGGACCATGGTTGTGGACCACGGTCTACCATGGTGAACAGTCGATGGTCGTCAGTGTTGATTTTTTACCCTCAAAATCTTGTGCAATTTAACAAAACACGGTTAGTTCTTTGGTATTTCTTACCTTGTCACATGGTCAGATACCATGTTAGAACAATTAAAGGCAAGAACTCACCAGTTGCTGATAATGTTCAAGCTACAGATGAATCAGCTTGTTTCAAAAAATGTCAGGTAATATTTGATTTCTTATAGGAAAGCTTAATTAATATTTTGTTGTAATTATGAATTTTTTTTATTATGTCAAACTAATTCATAAATCTTTCTATTTATAATAATGATATATTACTTCGCTAACATTTATTTTAAAAGTGTATTTTGGGACTTGTAAAATTTATATAATTTTTGTTAAAGGGAGATAATATAAAAGTGTGAGACAATAACATGGTTGACCATAGTCGACCATGGTCAAATGGTCAACCACGGTTGAAAACACTGACCATGTTAGACCATGGTCAAGCTTCAGTTTGTCTTTTCTCACCATGGTTGACCATGGTCAAACTGTTTATCTCTTTTTCTCACCATGATCAACCATGGTCAGTCTTCTCTTACCATGGTCAATCACAGTCAACCATTGTCGACCATAGTCAACAACGGTGACCATGGTCAACCATGGTGGACCATGCTCCTGACTATCTCTTCAACATGGTATTTGATGGTTGACCATGTTTTTAACATTTTGCCTGGGTAAGAAGGAATATGATGTTGTACATTTATTTACATCACATATGTCACGCTGTCATAGATCTGCAACTATGATATATTGAAATCTTCGATATGCCTCTGATCGAATCAATGACAGCTCTAGCGGTCGGTGTATGTGCGTGTGTGCGTGCTTGCATGCATCACCCGTCTCTAGATTTTACGCGGAATTCCACGGAATTTACGCGGACTTCCGTGTAAAAATCTGCCGCGGAGTATTGAGACTTTTTTCCATCAACTTTTCGAAGTGATGGAAAAAAGAAAGAAAAAAAGGATTCCATGGCAGTATGTGTATTTCCGCGGAATTCCATGTGTTTCCGCGGCATTCCGTGTTTTTCCGCGGCATTCCGTGTTTTCCGCGGCGTTCCACGTGTTTCCGCGGCATTCCATGTTTTTCCACGGCTTGCCGTGGAATTATGCGGAACGCCGTGGAGTATTGGGACGGCATTCCATGAAAAATTACACGGAATTCCACGGCTTTTCCATCAATTCCAGGTTCCCTCAATGCCTGGGATTGCTTAGCTAAATAAAAAAACAAAATGTAATTATCATTAATACAGGGTTTAATTAAGAGTAAAAAATACATTGATTCATGTATAAAACATAAATGCACACATTCAACTTAATATAATATAAAAGTGATAACAACTGCCTGTCATTTTGATACATATTAATTATTAATATACCATAACCTAATATATCATTATGGCAACACTAGTCGAAAATATTTGTTCCTTAGGTATACAAATTCTAGCTGTTTTCATCTAAATAAATAATGTCAATTCAGTTTGTTAATATCTATTATAATGGTAAGCACTTAAAGATGAGGAAATATAATCATCTGAAAACTCCATTGTTTTTATTGAACTTCTTGATAGCTCCAGTAGATCTCCAATGATCATCTGTATGTAACATTTTGGTGTAGAAGGCTGCTTCTTTAGCAAGCACTCACAGAGATCTGTAAAAAGAAAATAGTTTCATTTATATGATAATTTCAAACAAAACCAATTTACTGATAAATAGCTGAAGTTTGACTTATTTTGTCAATATTAAAACTTATTGTATACTGTCAACATCCACTCCCTTCAATGTAGGGGTAACTCAGATTCCCGGAATCCTAACCAGTGGAGGTAAATGCTGGTTCATAATATTGCCCACTTTTGTGACATCTCGGTCTGAGCTGCTGCAGTAATCAAGACTTCATGAAGTAAATAAATAAATCATCAAAATAAGTTTGTATAACTAAACTTGATCTGCAATCAATGTTTAAATTTAAAAGTAATTAACTATAAGTTGTGTAATAGCAGCGTCACACAGCTTAAATATATGCAGTCTAGAAGTCACCATTATTTAAAATTCTGTAAATAGTAATGATACAGTTGTATTCCTAATCATTATAATTAGCAATATATTCATTCAGCTCTTACCCTCAAAAAGTCTCAAATCATTAACTTCCATTCCTGGCCAGAATCAGACTCTTTTCTAGAACACAAACATTGAGTGGTTGTTGGTCAGTATCATCAGCTGAGAGATGAAGATGAAACAGGCCACTAAGATGCTCCATTCTGAGGTGTGAAATAAACTGCAGATGGCCATGATTTGGACCTAGAAAGATAAAATTACAGATAAAAAAAATCACAAAATAACAACAATCAGTTTAAGTCAGTGATATTTTTTCTATGTTTAAGAGTTTATTATCTAAATTTTTTTTAAACTATCAGAGTGCCACAAGTTGGCTTATTATTGAATCTTAACATAATTATTGTATTATTTTGTTTGGCAAAAGGAAAGTCTTTAGCATACTTTAAATAATGAATAATAAATCTTTATTTGTATTTAAGTTTACATGAGAATCTTAAGATTAATTCTTGAAATTGAGGGAAAAGCATACTTAGGCCACACCAAATTAATTTTTGGTTCTACGGATTTTTTTGGCAAAAATTAGGGGCGAGCGAGCGAAATATAAATTTAAATATTTATTTTTGAAAAACCCGTAATTGAGAGCGAGCGAAGGAGCGAAATAAATTTTTATAAATTTATTTTTGAAAATGCCATTTTTGAAAGCGTGTGAAGGAGCAAAAGTGCCCTATTCATTTCTGATGCACCCATTTTTAGGAAATAGTGTCTATTACAACAGCTTAAATAAGAAATAAGGCCACATAAATGATTGTTATACATTTCTTGTTATGTTGTGTAGGATTTATCAAATTATTTTACCGGAATACAGGTATTCAAGGTAATTGTGAGCAGACATTGTCACATACATATAAATTATAATGAACACAAATGCACTGAGTGACCAGTGGTTAAACTTAAAGATTCACATCAACTAAGCATCAAGCTGTATAGTTTTGTTCTTGTAATGATACATCATGCTCAGACGGCTGTTTATTTAGCACTGTTAGTAGCGCACCGATGCATAATGCTATGCAAGGTTACCGTCATAGGATCTAGCCCCACATCAAACACACTTCCCTTAGGGATATACAAGGTCCTTTCTTTCTTCCATGTAATTTGCAGGTCCCACTCTGGGGCATTATGGCAAATGTTAGAGACAGAGGCGAGATACAAGGAATCTGGGTGTGATACCCTAGCTCGTTTCGAATAAATTCCTTGGTTCTTTAACGTGCCCGGTGTAAAGCACCGATACACGCAAGACTACCTCTGGGTTTCCAACCAGGATCACCTCTAGCTGGTTGGGAAACACTAAAAAGCGTTTCTAAAAATGACCAAGTGTCACGGCTGAGAATCGAACCCGGGACCTCTCGATCAGGAGTTAAGCATCTTACCACTCGACCACCGTGGTAAAATGTTATGACAGATGTTGAGAACTGCAGTATGAAATCTTACATAAGCTGTTATTTATCCATTTGTAATAGATCTAGCTGGAATTTTAGCAAGTGACTGAAAAGTACAGCATTTAGTGCAATAATTAGAGCAAACTATTTTTATCAATTTTTTTTAACTCTGATGAAAGTAGGACCTTCTGAAGGTTTCTCTATGAACAGTATTTAAAATCCCTGATGAAATTATGTAGGATACAGTATAGAAACTTATTAACATGTGCGTTGCGTGTCCGGGACGCATAAAACTGTTATTATCACATACCACGGACCATGTATAAACGAGACGGCATTGTCGCGAAAATGGGTGACAATTCATGATTTCGTCAGTAGTACGGAATACTAGTAATAATAATGAATACAAACATATCTAGACACGCTTGTTGGTTCATTCCGCAATCGCAATTCTTCCCATTTTACTACGTTTATACACCTATGCGTGTTAGACGCTTGCGTAAAAAGTTACACACGATTTTAGTGTGCAACAATTTACTGCTAAAATTAATCGAGTAACTAACATCCTCAGCAGAGCGCGCTTTCCCAGAACATATTCTGTAATAACAGTGAGTGAGTGACGAAATTATAAACAAGTTGGCTTTATTTTTGGTAATTTGTAAATATTGATGCTAGCGGCAAAATAATAAAAAAAAAATGTAGGAAAAAATCACATGCGCGTGGTTTTCTCAGGTGCGGGCGCAATAATTTAAATTTAAATATTTATTTTTCATTTTGGAAAAATCAGGAGCGGGCGCTCCCGACGAACGCATGATCAATTTGTTGTGGCCTTACCATACATTGTTGTTCCACAGCATTGTTTACTGAATTAAAACTTTCTTCTCTTGTTTAAAATCCTCCCAAGTTTCTCAAGTTAGTTCATTTTTATTCACAATTATAACACTAACAACTCCTGCCATCAGTAAAAAAGTGCAGTCATTTGTACACATGCAAATCTATAATCAAACACTACAAAACCCTCAATGTTAAACCACATTTAGCACTGACCTCCAAAATATTTGAATATGTAGGTCAGACAATGACTGTAACATTTGCTCTTGGTGAGCCCATTTGAAAATGTGGATTGTTTTCAAAAGATGCATGATAAATTGAATTCTCTGGTAGTATTATCAAACATTGATTTAGAAAGTGGACTTTCTCAATATAATTCTGTATTTCTTATTTTCAAAAATATTGCTTAATTCATAATAATGGTCATTTTTACAAAGCTAGTGTCTTAAACTCCCCCACATATCTGTATCAATGGAACCTTCCAATGTGTATGTGCGATGGCTTATCAGATTTCCAGTGGTGAGTTCATTAAGACCAGATGTATGGTTTCAGTTTACCTCAGGTGCTCTGTCTGATAAATACTCCCCAGGGTTTTATTTATGTATGAGTGTTCACAAGTATATGTCTACTACTTAGGTCAGTCAATTAATAATCACTGTACTAAATGAGGTGAATTATTATAAGGCGACCCCAAATGCATTGCTGTCAGAAAAAAGAAATAAAAGCTTTTAATCACAAACTATATATCACCAGTAGAGCGAGGATTTCAAGTATTTGAGTCTGATCATAGACTGGTGCAACATGGTATTTCTGTCATTAGCTTACACATACATGTACAAAATATTAATGCATCAAATTATCAATAATTAATATTTTTGTTAAATATTTAATGTGTTGATGAAATAAAATTACGCATTAATAAAATCATTGACTTTTTTCAGTAAAAGAAATATCATTTTGAGACAATTTTTCCACAAAATTTTCTAAGTGTCAGCTTCCATCATTTTCCATCCTCCGAAAAGTTAGAGTTCTTTTTCCATGTTATTTTCCATGTCAGATTTTGACTATGTCCAACTTTACGCGGCAGTTTTTGTATTTTCCGTGGAATTCCATGGCAATTTTAAGGGAGTTGATGGAAATCCGCGGCAAATTTTGATGGAAAATATATGTTCTTCAGGAATTCCATGGATTTCCGTGGAATTCTATCAATTGCCTTGTTAATTTACGCGTATTTCCGTGGAAATCCATGGATTTCCTCCGTGGAAATCCATGGATTTCCACGGCATTTGTCTAATAAGGATGGCATATCTAGAGACGGGCAGTGCATCCGTCCGTTTTTTTGTCCGGACCATAACTTTGACATACACTGAGCAATCTTGTGTATAATTTGCATTAATGTTAACCTTAATGAGATGGAGTGTCGCGCACAATCCCCAGGTCCCTATCTTAAAGGTCATGGTCACGATTGGGGGTCAAAAGTCATGTGAGATCTTGTCCGGCCCATAACTTCTTCATGTCTTGAGCAATCTTGTTTATATTTGGCATGAATGTTAACCTCCATGAGACAGAGTGTCACTCGCAAACCCAAGGTCCCTATCTCAATGGTCAATGTCACAATTTGGGGTCAAAGGTCATGTGAGATCTAGTCTGGCTCATAACTTCTTCATGCATTTTGTAATCTTGTTATGCTCCCCGAAGAAATTTGGGGGAGCACATAGTCGCCGACAGACATAGTCGCCGAAGTGTCCGTCCGTCCCACTTTCTTGTCCGCTCTATTTCTCATGAACCGCTGCTTAGATTTTAACAAAACTTCATTGATAGCTTCGATCACTACTAAGTGGAGATGCACATATTGTCGGCATGTTCCGGTTCGCAGATTATTTTTATAGTTATAGCCCTTGGAAGTTTCACACTATAACTATATACCTTAATTCTTGTCTGCTCTATTTCTTAAGAACCCCTGCTCAGATTTACAAAACTTTATGGATAGCTTCACTACCAAGTGGAGATGCACATATTGTCTGCATGTTACGGTTCGCTGATTATTTACGGAGTTATGGCCCTTGGAAGTTTCATACTATAACTACATTTGTATACTTTAATTCTTGTCCACGCTATTTCTCAAGAGATTTTAACCAAACTTCATGAATAGCTTTACCAGCAAGTGGAGATGCGCATATTGTTGGCATTTTCTGGTTCGCTAATGATTAACACAGTTATGGCCTTTGGAAGATTTGCACTATAACTATTTACTTTATTCTTGTCCACGCTATTTCTCAAGAACCGCTGCCACATTTTGACAAAACTTCATGGATAGCTTCACTACCAAGTGGAGATGCGCATATTGTCAGCACGTTCCGGTTCGCTGATTATTCACACAGTTATGCCCCTTGGAAGATTTGCACTATATTTACTTTATTATCTTGTTTGCATTATTTCTTTTACCTGTGTTATTTCCCAAGAAAAGCTGCTCATATTTTAAAAAAACTTCATGGGTGGGTGACCTCACTCCCTGGTGGAGATGAATGATCTAAGCCCCTTGACTTTTTTCAGGGAGCATCCATCGGTTCTACCGATATTTTCTTGTTTATATTTGGCATGAATGTGCAAACCCCAGGTCCCTTTCTTAAAGGTCTAGGTCACAATTGGGGGTCAAAGGTCATGTAAGATCTTGTCCGGCCTATAACTTCTACATGCATTGAACAATCTTGTTTATATTTGGCATGAATTTTAACCTCCATGAGACGGAGTGTCACGCGCAAACCCCAGGTCCCTTTCTTAAAGGTATAGGTCACAATTGGGGGTCAAAGGTCATGTAAGATCTTGTCTGGCCTATAACTTCTACATGCATTGAGCAATCTTGTGTATAATTTGCATGAATGTTAACCTCAATGAGACGGAGTGTCATGGAAAACCCAAGGTCCCTATCTCAAAGGTCAAGGTCAGGGTGGCCACAGACTCTGGAAAACAGGGAAAACAGGGAAAATGCCCAAAATAAATTCCCTGCAGGGAAAAATCAGGGAATTTCAAAATTGGGCTAAAATCAGGGAATTATCAGGGAATTTTACAAAATTGGAGAAATCAAATAGTCATGTAATTGTTAATTTGCCTTTTGTTTTGGTGAAAAAGGATGAAATGTGAATTTTCGTGCTCGCTTCGCTCGCAAAATAACTTTAATAATTATAAACATCTTATCATGTACTTTCAAAAAGAAAAAGTAAGATAAAGTTTGCACCATATCCTTTATTGCCATTAGGTTTTATGTTAAATAATGAAACAGCCTCTACTACACCATGGTCGCAAATGCCGCACAAATCATGGAAAATAATCTTTTGGTCAGGGAAAAATCAGGGAATAATCAGGGAATTTCATTCTTCATTTTCTGTGGCCACCCTGAAGGTCACAGCTTGGGGTCAAACAAAAACAATTTTGGATTTCAACACAAATTTCGAAGATTAAAAGATATTACTTGTAATAAATATATCATTTTGATCTTGTTATATCGTGTCATAACAATTTATAGCAGAACAGAACAGAACAGAATACTTTATTATCTTAAACAAAATTGTTTCTTGACAAAGAACATGAACATATTTACAAAGCATAATTACATAATATTTATACATCATACAAAACGCAATAACAAAAAAGTACATACATATAGGCTAGGAAGAAAATATCTGTAGCGGCCTTAAAAAAGAAGTTTAATCAACCAGCAAGATTACAGAACGGGACCGGTATATTTTTAATCTACATGGTTTAGGCTTTCATATTCTGCTGTCCGAGAAACTCTAAACATGTCTCGTTGCCATGGTAACGAAGGTTACATTGGGTCTCTTCGAAAAACAAATTATTTGTTGAAGTGAGAAAATTTTGAATTACTACCCACTAAAAGTAAACGTAAGCAAAGTAATATCATTTTCTTGCAACATTTGTCAATGCTATATATTTATAACATATTTCCAACCCTTTTTTCATATGTGTACGTTCACATCCATTGTCAATTACGTTACACGTGCGTAAATGATGTTTACCCGTAGAATACATTACATTATATTATGTGGGGTATTCCAAATTGGTCAAACTAATTCACTAAAACTATATGATGTTAGGAAGGAAGGTGGTCATTTATCGGATTGCTTTAACTTTGTGTTAATAATGTGTAGTTTACGTTACAATTGCTATAAATTGTTAACAGATATAGCAGATGTGGTCAATTTCAAGTTGAATTGATGAATGGCGGTAATGTTATTGCTTTGCTGAAAACAAAAAATATAATGTAAAATGACATATATTCGCTATATTAAAGTTTGATTTTATCATAATGATACCAATCAAGTAACTGTATCAGGTACAAGTAACGTAAAATACATTGTATTTTCGTCAATGTAACATACATGTGCAGACAATCACATACCTAATGATCTGGTGAAAATTGACTAAAAATTCAAGGGGTCTGCTATGAATGGCAACAAGAGATGTTATATACCAAAATGTTTGGGAAGGTCTGCTGATTAAAATTTAAATAGTCGGTGTCTTTCACGAAACAATATAGCGTTTTGCTTAATCCAAGATGGCGTCCAAGATGGCCGTCATATATTATAATTCACGAATACATCGATCTACGAAAGTATATTATCTAATGTGATTTTCATTTATGAATTAACTGACAGGTATTCGCCAGGATATTATTCATTTGATAAGGACCTTAACTGGACATGCTGTAATGACCACTTAAAGGTCAAGGTCAATGTCATTTCAAGGACAAATCTTGAAAAATAGCTGAACATGGATATTTTCTCTCTAACTTTCATGTTTTAGCAAATGTTTTGAATTCAAGTTGGCATTATATCTGATAAATAGTTTGTTAGAATATATTCCTAAATGGTTAGTTCAGTTTTCAATTTAAAATAATAAAACTGATATTATTATGCATGCATATGTTGACTGAGAAGGTATTCTTAGGTAACTGTATCCATAATTTAAAATTCTATGTTTTCTAATATAAAGTTGTCATTCTAATGGTACATGCATAAATATGTGTTTGTATTATCATAACTCGTATCTACTCTATGATGTACAGTTAATGAACTTGAAACCAACCACAAGTTCAAGGTCACGTCAAGGTCAAATTATGAAAAATAGTGGGAAAATGGATATTTCACTCTTCTTTGCATTAGCCGATCATTTTGTATTCAAGTTGGTATTTAAAGGCATTAAATACGTTGTAGGCAGATATACTGTATTTATTAGTTCAATTTGTGATTTCAAATATAAAAGCAACTGACAGTATTATGCTTGAACATCTTGGCCGAGGTGGTGTTCTTAGATAGCTGCTTCCATTTTTTAAAATTCTAAGTTTTTAAATATAAAGTTGCCGTTGTATTGGTATACTTAAATGTTCGTATAAACCTTATTCGTGAAAACTTTTTCATGTACTCTAAATCGAAGTGAAAATGACCACTCAATGCCAATGTCAAACCACAAAACGTACATTAAGATTTGATAAGTAGTCGCAAATTATTCAATCATATACCGTGCAGTATATTGTAGATCTACATCATCTTTTGTTACATTTATGTAGTACGTGTATGTGATAGCAGGTACTCTGACTGTTATTTATATTATTATATATTACTAGAAAAAGTGTTTTTTAAGGTAAACATAAAAACCATAAAAAGTAGTGCGAAACATTATTTCTTTGAAGACCTTCTGTGCTAATAAAGCCGCGAATTGTTTTCCAACGATACATGCATTTGAATGTCGATATGGGACATAATTGTTATCATACGAGTATATTAGAAGTTTTATGGTAAATACCTGGATTCTTTTGCAATACTGAAAGTTGAAAGCTCTTTGTCCTTCAAGATAAAAAAAATACCCTAAATATAATAATTACATAAAATAACGTATATTCATACTAACGGTTTGGGTGCATTGTTTTGTCGCTGGATTTTACGGTTTTGTTTCTTGTGTATGGTATTAAAACTAGGCCAAGTCGCAGCAACGCCTCATTTGGTCAGTTGCGGTCACCAACTTTGGCATAACTTTGTTGAAACTAGGTTATGCAACTCTTTTAGTAACTCTCAAGTGGGAACTTTGGCTTTGAACACTTGGTTATATGTGGGCATTGTTTAGTGTCTTTGTATTAGTAGTATTTGCTGTTGTTTATGTTTTCTGTACTCGGCTGGTTAAGTTGAGTGCAATCTTCCCTGTCTAGTTTCATCATTTCCTTTTTAAAAACCTTGGCTAATATTTCCATATTTGTCAGTGATGTCTTCGTAACATACCTTCTGTACTAAGAATTTCGTCCGTTAAGGCACTTCAGCCAAACAGAGACTAGTAAATTAGTAGTCACGAATGGAGAACCACAGCTTTATGAAACCACATATCAAGGTATATACTATATAGTAATCTATTAAGGTGGATTGGGAAACAAGTTTTGAATCATGACTACCCCAAACCACATTGTTCGCTGTATCCAATAG
Organism: Spisula subtruncata; assembly: GCA_963678985.1. Classification (NCBI taxonomy): domain Eukaryota; kingdom Metazoa; phylum Mollusca; class Bivalvia; order Venerida; family Mactridae; genus Spisula; species Spisula subtruncata. Next base: position 13,047,727 of record OY787676.1, read on the forward strand.
TGATGAGTACCTTGTATGAACTCAGTGGTTGTGAGCACAAGTACATGCAGTACCCCTCTGAAGTGATGTATAGTCCCCTTTATGGTCTGATAGTACCATACTTGTGGTTATGAGTGCCAATTTTGGGCTAATATGGCTGTGATTGGTAATGGCGGTAACCCGTAAGACCTGGTATGGCTGTATTCGGTTGTTTTGAGAAACCATTAGGGAATACTGTATAATTGGCTGTATTCTAGTATTTAGAGCCCTATATAGGAATGGTTTTAATAGACCATTAATTACTATATTAAATATGAACTGTATGCATGTTCTTAGATCCTGAACTAGGTGTACTCGGTGGTGATTAGAACTAATTCAGGCTGGTTTTAGGGTATTCTGCTTGATTAATACATAATGTACCACATAGGGTTTGGAAAGACTTGATGTGAGAGCATTTTACAGCTCAGTTTGGCTAAAATAATTGATAATAGGAACCCAATAAAATTGGATGGCTGTACTCTTTGATGGTAAGTAGACTCTGGAATTCCTGGAATCAATTTTTGAGCATGCCTTTATAGCACCAGAGAATGAAAGTGTACTATTCATAACAATGTAAAAAAACAATGTTTAATATACCCTGGTCATGTTGAAATTGTACCACTATCTAATCCCCGAAGTATCGAGACAACTTTCTTTGTAGAATTTTGGAAGTGTATGAAAAGTGTATGACCATCTTTCACATAAAACAGCATTTTACAGTTCGTTCATTGTTAAGGCCGCTGCTGTGAGCAATGTTTCTGTAATGTCATCCACAAAAGCGGCGGTCACAACTAGTCGTACGAGCAAGTACGTGATGTTTGTGTTGAAAAACGCAGATGGCACGTAGGAATCCGTACGTTGCGAGTACCAACTCCGTACGTTTTGTGAGTCCGCAGACACGACGCCGAATGTTTGGGTATAAAATGCTCCCGCTGCGCCCTATCTGCGTTCGGTCTTCGTGTTCGTCCACGTACGTGCAACATGTATGCCTTCTATTGTCAATTTAGCACATACGGACAACGCTTTTGAGTAGTACGTGCAAGTACGATTATCTGACAAATGCACGGGGATAGTACGCTGTAAGTACGTTGGACTTGCCATATGCGCAACGTACGCAAGGTCAGGGGAAACCGTACGCGTGTTTTGTGTCGACGTACTTGCTCCGTACTTTTGAAGAAAACAAAGTGACCGTAGCCTCTCAAATACATACGTGCTAAAACACGCTGGTCGGGTAGTGACCAGGCCTTAAGCCACTTAAATCTATTTCGATAGTGTCAGAAATCTCAAACATAGCATGATTGCCAGTGCTATTAGGCATGGTTTCGTGTTCCGATAGGTGATTGACTATTAGTAGGCACATATGTAGTGTGCACCGTGTAGCCCATAAAACACGTACCATAATACGGAGCTCTTCTGACAAACGTTTGTTCAGTATCAAGAAACAGTTGACACGTAGGAATACATACGGAGTCAGTACGGCCGCCGTACGTTTTTCGGAGCACGCAGACACGACGCCGTCCTTTTCATGTATGTAGAACATTCGCTGCGTTCGACCTGCGTTCTGTCAACGTGTTCTTCCACGTTCGTGCGATGCCCGTGCAACGTGCGTGCCACTTACTGCCAACTTACAACGCAATACAACGTAGCGACCGCCGCAAAAAAAACGTTACAGTTGATATGATTACTGATTTAGATTCGTAATTCTGCTTTAAAGTAAAAATGAGCAGCGGTAAATAAACCAGAAAGTACTTATAAGTATCCAAAATAACATAATTTGATATTTCAGACGTTATTAGCAAATAGAATTATGTTATTTCCTATTGTCATACATTTCCGCGACCTTATTTTGCCTATTTTGTAAATCGAAAGTAGCATTACTGTACTTAACCCATCCTTGACTGATTCCCCTTAAATTCACGAGGACATGTTTTAATAATTATTTTATCGTGTATTTAGCTCTACAAACGAAAGACAACATTCATACAATTACGAACATCTCTAATACAATACAAAATAGAACATTTTCCGCGCCCTAGTCATTTTCAAAGTTTTTTTACTCAAAAGATATAAAACATATACTTATTTTTACATTTTCATATGATGAAGTAATAACTAGATTTTATCAAAATGTATAGTTATTTTGGTTATTTTAGATAATAAGTTAAGTATGCTCATTTTATCAAAAATGCACGTGCATCACGTTTTCGTGTAAATACATTAGTAAGGAAAATAAAACTGCTTGCTAAATATTTCTACATACATATAAATAAAATTTACAAAGTTTCAGCAACATATCTCTTCTTATTAGCGAGATATGGCGTTTTATAGTTTTCCAGACTTCGACTTGGCACCCGTTTCCATGGCAACGTAACACATTTGGAAGTCCTCGGACAGAAGTTTTGGAATACACTTACTAATACCTTTTATAATATATAACTTTCCATCTGTAATCTTGCTGGTTGATTAAATTTTTTTTAGAACTTGATTTTTTACCTGCCTAATATTTTTAACTTAACTTCCGGTAATCGAAATATTCGATTCGTCGTAATAATTGTTATACATTATGATTTGATGGGAGGCTATTTTAATGATTAGTTATTATTTAATAATTAAAGTATTTATTTTAATAAACATAAATGATGTACATCATAAAATATAAACACTAATATGTTAACACTTTACAAATTTTGATACACATAATTATACAAGAACGTGTAAATATACAATGTACAGGAGACATAAATTCATTGGATTGGATAACCTAATCAGTTAAACAATATTATTTAAAACAGAATTTCTTATGTCAAATGCTTGTGAAATAAATTTACCAAGGTTTATTAGTAGTCGTTTGTTTTCGGATGTTAACATTTGTATGAATTTAAAAACACTTGGGTGTCTAAAGAAGTATGGTTTTTTAAGGTTGTTTCTAATTTCATTATATACAGGACATATTATTACAAAATGGTATTCTTTTTTAATATCATTTGAATTACACAAGTTTCAGTATCGCTCAAATCTTTCTATTCTATGTTGTCCATATCGGCCTGCTTCAATACGTAATTTATGGGAAGACAATCTTAAACGTGATATAGCTATTCTAAGTTTCTGCGGCAAATTTTCTAAATAATATTCAATTAACAAGGTTTCTTTAAAATATCTATATGTACAGAGTGTATTGCTATTTCTAACATTTTCATACCAGTATTGTTTAAAACTCTATTTTTAAAAGTATTGTGGAAAATTTTCCCCTGAACACAATTTGGGTTCATCCATACTTCAGAGAAACCATATGTATCTAAAAGTGATTTTACGTTGTTTGCCCAATTATTTCGAGTTTTGAGGTTTTCAAGCATTTTATTATACAAAGTTTTAATAATAGTGTTTTCAGAATATTGTACTTTATACCAATATTTAATCATTCTTGTGTATCTGTTGATATAATATATAATGGATATCTACCCAATTTCCTGTAGGTTGCCATGTTAGAAGTAGTTGTTTTGACCCCAAGTATATATTTGCAAAATTTTAAATGAATGCGTTCGATTTCTTTCGATTTACTGAATCCCCAGATTTCGGAACCATAGTTAAGAGTAGCACCAACAAAAGCATCGAACATATTGCCGTTTTGTCATGTTGTTAGATAGAGACATTCAGCTGGATTTCAATTACAATAACGTGCTTCTTATAACTTTAAAACAAATAGGGACGCAAACCTTCTGGAATATGCAGAGCATACGTAGCATTTATAACGGAAGTTTTTGTCATTGTGGTCATAAACAAATTTAAACAAAAACGTATTTGTATTCGATATACAAGTAATTTTTTAACCTTCTGTATAGTATGTGCATGTAAACATTTGTATTAAATGTTCCTTAACATTTATATATATGAGCCGTTCTCCTGGAAAAACGGGCTTATTGACATAAGAATAGTAATTATGTGATACTTTTTAGAAATACGTCTAAAATTAGAAAAAAGTCATGTTCACCGATTTAATCATAAGTATAGTTGGATAACATAGCACTATCTTAAAGATTTACATTTTCTGATAAATTATGATAAATTATGATAAAATTGCTTCCGTCGTTGCTATGGTGACCAATTTCCGAAAATTTAACTACCCTTATTGAGAAAAACAAGGGGTCAGTAGTTAACAATAGCAGCTACTTTTCCCTGCAAACACTCACAGTTGTGTCGCGTTTTATTATAATCAAAATGTTATTCTAAAATGTGACAAAAATTAATATGAAAAACGAAACAGCATTACTTCTGTTACTTAGAGGAGCTCGTCAACATTGGGATCGGTGATGGTGATTTAGGATTTCCAGAAAGCTTATGAACTTATTACAGTAAAACATGAGTCCCCTTCAATATCATTCACATGCTCACCGTAAGATAATATGCTACTCCATTTGAACTAAGTGTGGCTATTTTACGCTGAATGTCTAGCAGCCGCATTTCTGATACCATTTTATCCCCCCTTTGGTATGACGCTGCCTGGCGTCGAACCAGGAACCTCCCACATTCGGAACAAATTATGGCGAAATGGTTACTACATGTCCTCACAGATTGAGGGAATAATAATATCTATATTTTTTGTATAATATGTTTTCAGACGGATGTTTCCAACGTTACAGCTTAGTCTATCAGGCTTGGATCCACACGCACAGTATAATGTATTTGTGGACATCGTACTGGCAGACAATAGTCACTGGAAGTTCCAGAACGGACACTGAGTACCTTGTGGTCAGGCCGAACAATTACCACAGAGTAAGTAAACAAAAATAAATAATAATTATAATATTAATAAACTTAAAGTTAAAAAGTCGGTCCCGTGATTATAAACATTGGAGAGCGTTACCAATGCTCGATCCAACTCATACTGCGTACTCCAATCCGAGCATAAGTATGTTCTTAGTAACAAAAAGTGCTGTAACTTCTTCATTACTGAATGGAAAAGTATTACTAATATTTGGGAGTTCATTTTCTTCATAAGATCATTTGTTAAACGTTGGTGTTGGTTTTAGTACACAATTCTAGAAAAAGTTGTTTTTCAAATTTTGAGCATGGAGTATGGAGTTAGAGTATGCGAATGTGAAGAGGTTTATAATACCTGGGTCTGCTTTACCTGCTGGAGTGCCAGGCTGTATTTTTTATTTTTAGCTCACCTGTCACTTTGTGACAAGGTGAGCTTTTGTGATCGCTCTTCGTCCGTCGTCCGTCCGTCCGTCCGTTCACAATTGCTTGTGAACACACTAGAAGTCACAAATTTAGCCTGATCATTATGAAACTTGATCACAATGATCATCTCCATAAAATCTAGGTCAAGTTCGATATGTGGTCATCTGGGGTCAAAAACTAGGTCACTAGGTCAAATCAAAGGAAAACCTTGTGAACACATTAGAGGTCACAATTTGAGCCTAATCTTTATGAAACTTGATCACAATAATCATCTCCATAAAATCTAGGCCAAGTTTGATATTGGGTCATCTGGGGTCAAAAACTAGGTCACTAGGTCGAATCAAAGGAAAACCTTGTGAACACATTAGAGGTCACAATTTGAGCCTAATCTTTATGAAACTTGATCACAATGATCATCTCCATGAAATCTAGGTCAAGTTCAATATTGGGTCATCTGGGGTCAAAAACTAGGTCACTAGGTCAAATCAAAGGAAAACCTTGTGAACACATTAGAGGTCACAATTTGAGCCTAATCTTTATGAAACTTGATCACAATGATCATCTCTGTAAAATTTAGGTCAAGTTCGATATTGGGTCATCTGGGGTCAAAAACTAGGCCACTAGGCCAAATCATTGAAAAACCTTGTGAACACATTAGAGGTCACAATTTGTGACTAATCTTTATGAAAATTGATTACAATGATCATCTCTATAAAATCTAGGTCAAGTTCGATATTGGGTCATCTGGGGTCAAAAACTAGGTCACAAGGCCAAATCATTGAAAAAGCTTGTGAACACACTAGAGGTCACAATTTGAGACTAATCTTTATGAAAATTGATCACAATGATCATCTCTATAAAATCTATGTCAAGTTCGATATTGGGTCATCCGGGGTCAAAAACTAGGTCACAAGCCTTTGAAGGCCAAATCATTGAAAAAGCTTGTGAACACACTAGAGGTCACAATTTGAGCCTAATCTTTATGAAACTTGATCACACTGATCATCACTATAAAATTTTGGTCAAGTTCGATATTGGGTCATCCAGAGTCAAAAACTAGGTCACGAGGCCAAATCATTGAAAAAGCTTGTGAACACACTAGAGGTCACAATTTTGACCTTATCTTTATGAAACTTGATCACAATGATCATCATTATAAAATTTAGGTCAAGTTCCTATATTGGGTCATCTGGGGTCAAAAACTAGGTCACGAGGCCAAATCATTGAAAAATCTTGTGAACACATTAGAGGTCACAATTTGTGACTAATCTTTATGAAAATTGATCACAATGATCATCTCTATAAAATCTAGGTCAAGTTCGATATTGGGTCATCTGGGGTCAAAAACTAGGTCACAAGGCCAAATCATTGAAAAAGCTTGTGAACACACTAGAGGTCACAATTTGAGACTAATTTAAATGAAAATTGATCACAATGATCATCTCTATAAAATCTATGTCAAGTTCGATATTGGGTCATCCGGGGTCAAAAACTAGGTCACAAGCCTTTGAAGGCCAAATCATTGAAAAAGCTTGTGAACACACTAGAGGTCACAATTTGAGCCTAATCTTTATGAAACTTGATCACACTGATCATCACTATAAAATTTTGGTCAAGTTCGATATTGGGTCATCCAGAGTCAAAAACTAGGTCACGAGGCCAAATCATTGAAAAAGCTTGTGAACACACTAGAGGTCACAATTTTGACCTTATTTTTATGAAACTTGATCACAATGATCATCATTATAAAATTTAGGTCAAGTTCGATATTGGGTCATCTGGGGTCAAAAACTAGGTCACGAGGCCAAATCATTGAAAAATCTTGTGAACACACTAGAGGTCACAATTTTGACTCTATCTTTATGAAACTTGGTCACAATGTTTATCTCTATAAAATCTAGGTCAAGTTAGATACTGTGTCATTTGGGCCAAAATCTAGGTCACTAGGCCAAACAGGTGAGCGACCCAGGGCCCTTTGGACCCTCTTGTATAAATTTAATTTCAAACTTGAGCCCGTGTCCAAATCAGTTTTGTGACAGTAATACATATATATACTCTAAATGTTTGGAAAAGTTTTTTTCCGGGGAGGGAATAACTTGTTTAAATTATTTGTGCCGCACGCACCCAAGATGAGCCCAACATGGCAAACCATTCTCGAAACGTCGACTTTTTGTAGGCTCTTGTTTGCTTTGCTTGTGAAACACCGTTGCAGCAATAGTTCTACTATATAATAACATGGGCATCGGTTAGATTCGCATTAGGGTATACGATTTAGAATGAAAACTCATAATTACAATTATTTTTATTCTTGCAAAAAAAAAGCATGGTTATATCCGCATTATGGAAAAGAGTACACACGTTATTGCTTTCAATTTTATGTAGACCAATTTATCTTCTGTCATTTAGGCGTGCCTCGATCAGATGCACAGGTTCAATAACAATTTAAAACATATCTTTTTTTTAAAAAACCCAGAGAAATGACTAATATGATGAGATATTCGGTAAATTAAACTATTTCATTTTATTTTCATACTAATTTGTTAAATAATCATTCATACATAACGTGAGAATTTCGTTTTATTTTGATCGTATCTTAGACTTGTGGTCGTTGAATGTGGACATCAAGGTACGTTAACATGACAAGTGAAACTGTGATGTATGAAACAGACGCCTGGTTTGGCACCGGTCACTTTACGTCTATTGTCGTGATAACCAACCCATAGTCGTAAAATTATAGGTACCACGCCCACTTTACGGCAATAAATAGTTTTACCTATTGTCGTTACGTACCTTTTATACGGAAACATGCTAAGATAGTTGACGTGCCATGGAGACAAACACTAGAGTTAAACAGATTTGAACAAGATTGACATCTTACCGCAAAACTGTTGGATTCAACTTTTCTTTCAGATAGATTGTCGCATAGTTTTGTATTTTCAAGCAATGCACTTATTACTAAAGTATATACATCATTTGAAAAAGCGATTTTCTCAGCGTCCAATGACATTTTCTTGCGGAGTTTTCGTAATTTGTTGTAACGTTATGTTTTTGTAGTTTTCAATGAAAATATTGATCTTTACTGTGTTCCCAATATTACTCAAATTTAAGAAATAATAAATACATAATTTTGTTTTATCGTGGAATAAGCAGATAAGGCACCGTCCGGAACGTTACAAAGTAATTTGCCGTGGTTGTGTGTATTTTATGCACACCTCAGTTTCGCTGTGTTTATAAAGGTGGAACTGCTAGTGTTGTGTTAAAATCCTTCATAATTTCCAAATATATATAATTATATATATATATATATATATATATATATATATATATATATATATAGTCGGTACAACTGATGCATGACTGGTAGTAGACTTTAACTGGTAACTTTTATTGCTTTTTTAGCTCACCTGTCACAAAGTGACAAGGTGAGCTTTTGTGATCGCTCTTCGTCCGTCGTCCGTCGTCCGTCCGTCGTCCGTCCGTCGTCCGTCGTCCGTTCACAATTGCTTGTGAACACACTAGAGGTCACAAATTTAGCCTGATCATTATGAAACTTGATCACAATGATCATCTCCATAAAATCTAGGTCAAGTTCGATATTGGGTCATCTGGGGTCAAAAACTAGGTCACTAGGTCAAATCAAAGGAAAACCTTGTGAACACACTAGAGGTCACAAATTTAGCCTGATCATTATGAAACTTGATCACAATGATCATCTCCATAAAATCTAGGTCAAGTTCGATATTGGGTCATCTGGGGTCAAAAACTAGGTCACTAGGTCAAATCAAAGGAAAACCTTGTGAACACACTAGAGGTCACAAATTTAGCCTGATCATTATGAAACTTGATCACAATGATCATCTCCATAAAATCTAGGTCAAGTTCGATATTGGGTCATCTGGGGTCAAAAACTAGGTCACTAGGTCAAATCAAAGGAAAACCTTGTGAACACGTTAGAGGTCACAAATTTAGCCTGATCATTATGAAACTTGATCACAATGATCATCTCCATAAAATCTAGGTCAAGTTCGATATTGGGTCATCTGGGGTCAAAAACTAGGTCACTAGGTCAAATCAAAGGAAAACCTTGTGAACACATTAGAGGTCACAAATTTAGCCTGATCATTATGAAACTTGATCACAATGATCATCTCCATAAAATCTAGGTCAAGTTCGATATTGGGTCATCTGGGGTCAAAAACTAGGTCACTAGGTCAAATCAAAGGATAACCTTGTGAACACATTAGAGGTCACAAATTTAGCCTGATCATTATGAAACTTGATCACAATGATCATCTCCATAAAATCTAGGTCAAGTTCGATATTGGGTCATCTGGGGTCAAAAACTAGGTCACTAGGTCAAATCAAAGGAAAACCTTGTGAACACATTAGAGGTCACAATTTGTGACTAATCTTTATGAAAATTGATCACAATGATCATCTCTATAAAATCTAGGTCAAGTTCGATATTGGGTCATCTGGGGTCAAAGACTAGGTCACAAGGCCAAATCATTGAAAAAGCTTGTGAACACACTAGAGGTCACAATTTGAGACTAATCTTTATGAAAATTGATCACAATGATCATCTCTATAAAATCTACGTCAAGTTCGATATTTGGTCATCCGGGGTCAAAAACTAGGTCACAAGCCTTTGAAGGCCAAATCATTGAAAAAGTTTGTGAACACACTAGAGGTCACAATTTGAGCCTAATCTTTATGAAACTTGATCACACTGATCGTCACTATAAAATTTTGGTCAAGTTCGATATTGGGTCATCCGGAGTCAAAAACTAGGTCACGAGGCCAAATCATTGAAAAAGCTTGTGAACACACTAGAGGTCACAATTTTGACCTTATCTTTATGAAACTTGATCACAATGATCATCATTATAAAATTTAGGTCAAGTTCGATATTGGGTCATCTGGGGTCAAAAACTAGGTCACGAGGCCAAATCATTGAAAAATCTTGTGCACACACTAGAGGTCACAATTTTGACTCTATCTTTATCAAACTTGGTCACAATGTTTATCTCTATAAAATCTAGGTCAAGTTAGATACTGTGTCATTTGGGCCAAAATCTAGGTCACTAGGCCAAACAGGTGAGCGACCCAGGGCCCTTTGGACCCTCTTGTTTTAAATACCGAGCAAAACCTTTATTTGCAAGTCAGCTTTCTGCTGAGCTATGACATGCACATATGAGAGTGGTTTGACCCCGGATCACCGGATTAGCCAGCAATCACGCTAACCACTGAGCTACAAAGACACTCTGTTTACTATTTTGCAGCGACGGTTTTAGTCTGTAACAACGGTCTTTATTCTCGTGCCTGTGACAAGACACGGGTGAACTGAGAGACTGTTAAGATTTAGTAGATCTATACAGTAAAGCTTCTTTATCTCGAGGAGTGAGTAATCGGGACAGGTAAAATGCTCGAGATAAACAGGGTGCTCGAAATAACCAAATTGATTGTATTGATAATACAACCGCATACTATTTTACAACTTTCTCGAGATAGGCATGGTGCTCGTGATATCGAAGTTTTACTGTATGTATTTCATGAACTTCCCTTAGTCACGTAATGGTCTTGTAAAAATTACAATAATTATACCTGCCCAACTGGTAGCTAATAGGAGTGATAAAGCAAACCAGGGCACAATGTATTTGGAAAGGGGTTTAAATGCATACACAAGGAATGTATCAATTCTTGTGATTATAAATATGGGACATAACATCATAAAATGAAGCAAATGTACCTTTGTTCAAAGTTACATGTAGGCGGGAACAATGTAATTGTTGGATTTATATAGTTCCTGATGTAGGTGAACTTGGAAAACTAGAAATTAACATCGACAATTATAGGAGTAACTCCACTTTAATAGGAGTACTTGGTATGAATGCATAATAGGCACCTGACCATCCTACTGGTGTGTGATTTTGAAACAAAGGTGATTTATGAAGTCAGTGAACACATGCCATTATGCAAATAAAAACACATAGTGAACTTGTTGTCAACTTCTGTTATAAGTGCCAAACTCACAACCCTGGTACAGAGTCTAACATTACTGGCGTACCCATTGTATATGACTGTACTGTTCACACTGAAGCCATTGTCCGAAATATCGCAATAATTCACCGACTGCTGAATCATTGCACAGAAATATTAACCATTGCAATGTGTGATACGAGAGATAGCGATACATTTCACACTGCAACCAAATATACCGTTAAAACATGTCGCGCTATTCAACCATTCCCCGTGACAACATGTCGCGCTATTCAACCATTCCCCGTGACAACATGTCGCGCTATTCAACCATTCCCCGTGACAACATGTCGCACTATTCAACCATTCCCCGTGACATCAGCGCCTCCGACAAGTGTTGTAATTAAAGTTTATGGTTATATACTGAAGGTATTGTACGTATGCTATGAAGGCAGTGTCTCTGTGTCGCCAGCAGGTACAGTTCTAAGGTGAGAACACAGACACATGGTGAATACATTGGTCGACTAGTGTCCCTTATATCTCGGGTAGACAGAAGTCCATCACACCATGTGTTACCAGTACTATTCATATACACGTACAGTGTATAAACCTTGCAAGATTTTCAATTATAATTAACGGACAACAGCCGCAACAAAGTGATACATTGTGCTTCTGTTAGTGATGCACCATGTTTCATGTGTTCGTACTTATAGTTTACACTACTTTTTTGTCCAATTAATAGCCAGATAAAATTCTAATGATATGATTTATAACCTACCCATTCATATCATGCATACGGAATTTTGCCAGTTTAGTTTAGTTCATTACAACAATAAACGTATACTATATATCATACACCAATGGCTCAGTGCAAAACTATGGTACATGTCATGCCTCTATCAATTGATACAGTTACCACAGTTTCGCACTGAGACATCGACTTACATTATTTATACACGTATACAATTTGACATTGTTACCTACCTTTTACCCTTGATCATCCATTTTCAACCGTGGCCTAGAGTTTGTTGAGACGATCATTTTGACCAAGTTTCATTGTCATAAAATAAAAATTGTGATCACGGATGCACTAAAAAGTCTTGTGGATGGACAGACAGAGAGACCAATCAATATATCCCTTCGCATCAATATATTTATGTTTATCATAATAAATGTATGCTGTCCAAACAAAAAATATCCCTTTGCCATTAGATGCACACATATGTATAGTTTTTTTTAGTTTTTTTTTTTTTTTTTTTTTTAAATATAAATATTTAAATATTTTTTTTTTTATATAACACATGATATGTGTAAATTTTATACAAATTGGATTAATATTAAAGACATTAATAAAACGTATGTGCTATTTTGAGTCATTTTGTCGACATTTTAATGGGTAGTAAACATAAACGTAGAATGCCATATATATGAAAAGTAAATTGTCTGATGATATATCATTATTTGTTTTCGATAGAGAAAGGTTGTATCTTTTGGATTATATGATTAATTTTTCAGATGGGCGTGTCTACTTACATGCAGACTCACCAAACTCTGGCGCCCATTGGATGAAACAAGATATAGTGATTGGCAAACTAAAACTCACCAATAATAAGAACGCTGAGGCGGGGCATGTGAGTAAAATCTACATTGATTTCGTATCATTGATTGTACATGTATTTGTTCGTTTTGCAGGGTTGAAAAGTTGTTTTGATAATATTCTTTTTGTGTGACATACCAATGTGCTATTAAAAAGGTCATTTGTGTAAACTGAACGAAGCAGGCGACAAATATTTCTCTGCTATTCAGATACTATAGCTACCACGAACTTCTATTCTAAACAAGGCTTTTCTAACACTATCACTTCAAACACAAGTTTGAATACGATGTTATATTTGAGGTGCTCGAGAAACACCCATTTTTTATGTTGTATTTCAGGGATGGGTTTTTTAAGTTTTGTTTTGAATTTCCAATTTGTATATTCACGTAAATGTTACTTCGTTGTCGTTTTTGTTTATTGCTTTTCTTTATCCTCGCCACCAGATTATCCATATGGGCGAGGCCCCTAAAGAGTTACTTTTAGTTTTTGGGATAGGCATGATACAGAAGATGCCTCAATTCCAGAAGCATCCCTGGTTCTTTTATATGCCAGGTTTAAAGCACCCATACATGGAACATCTGTTTAACGTCGTATCCGAAAGTAATTAGTAATTTTAGTTGGCCAACCCACCACCTCGAGATCACTAGTGACTACTAGTCTCGTGCTCTACCATCTGAGCCAAGCGGGCTAGCGTATTCGTTGTCTTGTTGTGTGATATAATTGTAGATCTGTTACACTCTCCAAATATGGAGGACAATGACATTAATATTTGATTCATTTCAGGTGATTTTAAACTCGATGCATAAATATCAGCCGAGAATTCACGTGATACAAGTTGATTCCTGTACACCTGACGATCAGAAAAGTTTACAGACGCATTCATTCCCAGAAACACAGTTTATAGCTGTAACAGCATACCAGAATGCTGACGTGAGTACGATGGTTGTTTGTACTTCTAATCCAACTATTCTTGTTTGTACTTCTAATCCAGCTATTCTTGTTTGTACTCCATATCCAACTATTCTTGTTTGTACTTCATATCCAAATATTCTTGTTTGTACTTCATATCAAACTATTTTTGTTTGTACTTCATATCAAACTATTTTTGTTTGTACTTCATATCAAACTATTCGTGTTTGTACTTCATATCAAACTATTCTTGTTTGTACTTCATATCAAACTATTTTTGTTTGTACTTCATATCAAACTATTTTTGTTTGTACTTCATATCAAACTATTCGTGTTTGTACTTCATATCAAACTATTCTTGTTTCCTGTTTGTACTTCATATCAAACTATTCGTGTTTGTACTTCATATCAAACGATTCTTGTTTATACTTCATATCAAACTATTCTTGTTTGTACTTCATATCAAACTATTCTTGTTTGTACTTCATATCAAACTATTTTTGTTTGTACTTCATATCGAACTATTCTTGTTTGTACTTCATATCAAATTATTCTTTTTTCGTTTTTGTACTTCATGCCAAACTACTCTTGCTTCTTGTTTGTACTTCATATCAAACTATTTGTGTTTGTACTTCATATCAAACTATTTTTGTTTGTACTTCATATCAAACTATTCTTGTTTGTACTTCATATCAAACTATTCTCGTTTCTTGTTTGTACTTTATATCCGAATATTATTGTTTGTACTTCATATCCAACTATCCTTGTTTGTACTTCATATCCAATATTCTTGTTTGTATTTCATATCCGAGTATTCTTGTTTGTATTTCATATCAAACTATTCTTGTTTGTACTTCATATCCGAATATTCTTGTTTGTGTATCAGCTAAACATGGCAATCTAGATTATTGACTATTGATGATATAATTTATAATTTCAGATAACACAGCTGAAGATCGACCACAATCCGTTTGCTAAAAGTTTCAGAGGTAAATATCTCCTCGTTGTAACAGTTATCCTATATGCATACCCCGGGCCCTGCCTTGTAACGCCTCGGTTAGTAGGAGCATTATAATGATGTGCATATTAGATCCAGTGACCATACTTTATTATAAATATAATGAAGTCACATCATGTATGATTTTATTCCGATTCTACTGTATTTGACAACACAACAACATGCAATGTTTACCGTGTTTTGCATGTTGTTGTGTTGTCAAATACAGTAGAAACGGAATTTAATCAGTTTTATTGCACACAAATAATAAAACACAGCTAGTCATATATACACTAAGATCGCAAATGTCCCGTGTTATGTTAGAATTCTCTACTGAAGGCCTGTAAGTGATTGCTAACCTTAAATACAGCTTTTTGTCAATTCACAGAGGAACTGAGAGGACCAGACCCTCACCACCAAGCTATCAAAGTGCTATCCAGACATCGGGTTGCTTCCCCTTCTCAATACAAAGATCAATTGATCTAATAAGCTAGACAATCTAATATACGCTACGTCACAAATGGACTCCACTGCAAACATCAACAACCAATCAAATGATGAGAATCCTTTGACGTCACTTCCGCCGAGAGATAAAAACACATTGGCGAAATATTACTCTAACAACTGCGATTCTAAACTTGTGGGAAGTCCTGCGAGTGGTGACGACAATTCTACGCTATCCAATCAGTTCAGAGGTCAAGGTCAATAGGATAATTTCCGCTCGTCACCAACGAAAGTAGATATAAAACCAAACATGTGTCAGTTGACGAAGAATTGGACACAATCAACTGGTATCAAACGTAAGGACAGCGATCATGTCACTGTCATTCTTCATATTCTAACCATCCAACAAAACGAGCCAAGTTTGACCAGGATCAAAATCTTCTGCGTGCGCAAGTCCGTCGAGTTTAAAGCACGTGAATTGTGTATCGAACCACGGAGTTAATGTTGGAAACTGTAAATCGGAAACCGACGCTAAGCTTGGTGACAATATAAAATTACATGTTTGCAACATTGTTATTGTTAAAGACCTGGATTTTGGCACTGGGCCAACCAATTTTGGTCATAGTTTTCTCAGCATGTGGTTACTGATTTTTAAGATATCTGACCATATTGTACCCTATTACATAATATTATACATTATTGCACAACATGTTAATTAGTTAACAAGAGGCCCTAGTATTAGATAAGAGACAACAAGAGTTCCCTTTATGACAGGAAGTTATAAAATATCTGTAGGCCTATAGTAAAATTTTGTTCATCTACATCTGTATTTCAAAGTTAAATAGGCAGTGATAAAAATCCTGGTCCTACCAGGACTCGAATTTTAACTTTCATGAGCATAATTGGAAAGTTTGCAGCATGTCATGGAAATGGTTAACTACATTTACTTCAATGCAGGTGTGTGGACGGGTTATTTATCTGTGTATTTAAGTATTTGATTGAAATGTCTTACGCAGGGTGGGTATCCGTATGATTCTGAGAATGTGGCAAACCTAAAGTCATCTGCGACAAATTGCGATGGGCGGAAAAAAGACGCCAAAAATGTTTCTGAACTCACCAAATATGGAAAACATCAAAAATAAGAATGTCAATGCTCCACCATAAAACCAGTATAACAACAACAGGATAAGAGTTGCAGAAACGCACAATTTCCAGAACCGCACAAGTATCATAGCCAATAGGTTAAAAAATTTGTATGACAACTTGTCATGATTCGGAACCGAACCGGATCACGAGTCCCTTTGAGGTTATGGTACGTTAGGTCCCACTGACCATATTTTGCCTTGGCGATGTAACGTAACTCCCGATTTAAATAAATCAGCTCCTGGCAGTTGAGTTAACAGGATTTAATGCCTGCCATGAAGCTTACGCTAGGCCACGATTACCCTTTTCCTGATACCTTACGGTGTCCATTTATTAAATCAGGAGCACATCACCGAGGCAAGTTTGCTGAAGTGGGCTCTACTCTAGGCATAATCTAACTAGCAACATATAAATTAAATATTACCTATACCATAGGCAACTCGTTATTTATATAAATAGAACACGATGTATAATAAAATATTCTAACCTTATACGAGGGGTGTTCGAAAAGTAATGCAAATGTATGCATATCTTTGTAGTTTCGGGATTTTTAGGCGTTAAATTTGGCATGTTTAACTATGTATCTATCGTTTACAATTGGATAAAATTTGGTTGACTTCGATTCATCGGTTGTGTCATAATGTAAGTTTAAAATCCACCTACTAATGTACACTAAGCTAAAAAGAGTTGGAAAAACGTAAGGCAAAACTGTCTAAAAATAATCCTTATATCAAAGGAAGGATTTAATTTAGATAAAGTGACAAATTGATACACTAGAAACTTTTTAAGATTAACAGACATAGTAGGATGTCTTTTAGCAATGTTTTATTTATTCAACATGTTTCAAAGCGGACCAATAGCTGCTGAAAGACAACAACAAAAATGATCAGTCCACAACAACAACAAGCAAACAAAATGTTGATAAAAAGTTAGATATTGGTTTCAAAGCTGAAATATTGGTAGTAGGGCAGTTAGCTGATCGCACATGCTTGATGTTATCCCACTTTCACATCATTTTGAAGAAAATTCTAGAAATTAACAACATTTGTACCCCATGGGTACCATGCTCACTGTGTGGTTTCTAAAATATCGTCGGATTTTAAATGCCAACAAATATTTATTTATACCCCTAATACGTACAAACTATGTTTTTATGAAGCGTAACAGATGGCAAAACACCGACTCACTATCATTTACGAAGTCTCAACCAGAAATATTATGTATCTGATTCCTGAAATTCTAAGAAGCTCGTATTTGAAAATTACTCGCAGTCAGTGACGAATGCGATGCATTTGAATTTTGTCCACCGACCAAGGCCCTACTGTTCAATTGCCCTAATTAATGCGTAGATTGGTAGCTTGTATGTTCTACAGATCGTTTCTGCAGGAAAAACTTCAGAAATATTTCATAAAGCGTCGATTTGTTACTGAAATTGAGCATTATGTCCCTTTCACATGAAAATACCTCTTTGCTCCAGTAATCAACTTAAGAGTAGTTTTTGAACGAAAATCAGATAAATATGCCTCATAAACAAGTATATTCTATAAATCTAGTACCATGCGACTATTTTTTAGTTCTTGGTCTTAGATCGCATTCTGTATAGCGAAGGTACGTTTCCAGGAAGCCAATGTGGTCAACCGCATTTCAGTGCATGAAAGTAGTACCTATTGCAGACGCTGAAACATGATTTCAATCTTGAATTTAATAATTTGTGTACATCTTGAAGCAGAGATTTTGATGAAGATTGTCAGTAAGTTTCATTGAAATCGGTTCAGTCAATAAAAAGTTAGAGGGCAATTTGCATTACTTTTCGAACACCCCTCCTACATGGAAGGTGAATAACAAGTGGAAATAATTATCAAACGAATCTTTCAAAATTATAGAAGCAATATCATAATATGATCCAACTTGTATCCCGATTTTAACTTCCTCTTTTGGTAAGCAGCCACCAAATACATAAGCCGCCAAAATATGGTGATCAAAGAGTCCCGAAAGAAACATTGGATTGGCTGGAAATGGTGGCATGCATTGACATGTGTACTTTGAAATGATGAAATTTGGTTTAAAGTCATTGTGTACATGTATGTGATGTAGTGAAAGTGTTTACTCTTGAATATTTTAACATTTTGACCTGGAATTGAAAGTGAAAGTAGAGTGTGTGTTAACCGGTCTGGGATCAATCCGCATAATAACAAAATATATCTACGTTCTCCATCTATGATAAGCAAATTGTTTCTTTGCATAAAGGTTCATGATCCCCTTTTTAGCTCACCTTAGTACAAAGTGCTCATGGTGAGTTATTGTGAACACTCACCGTCCTTCCGTCTGTCCGATCGTCCGTCCGTCTCCTCTCAAACCGTTTGGCCAATTTTGATGAAATTTTGCCAGATTGTTCGTGGCATATGGGGATTTAGTAATTGCTCAAATGATGGCCCTGGGGTGAAAATTGGCCCCGTCCCGTGGGTCACCAATTTTACATAGACTCATATTGGGGACAATAAAAATCTTCTTGTTTAAAACTACAATGC
Organism: Spisula subtruncata; assembly: GCA_963678985.1. Classification (NCBI taxonomy): domain Eukaryota; kingdom Metazoa; phylum Mollusca; class Bivalvia; order Venerida; family Mactridae; genus Spisula; species Spisula subtruncata. The sequence goes on from OY787676.1 coordinate 13,066,523, forward strand.
CTAGAGCTTCTGTATTTGGTATGTAGCATCATCTAGTGGTCTGCTACCAAAATTGCCCAAAATATACCCCTGGGTCATAATTGGCCCCGCCCAGGGTGTCACCGTTTTCCATAGACTTTTATAGGGAAAACATATATAAATCTTCTGTCTAAAACTACAATGCCTAAAGCTTTGATAATTGGTATGTAGCATCTTCTAGTGGTTTTCTAACAAGATTGTTCAAATTATTCCCTTGTGTGAAAACTGTGCAGCGTTTCATTTATAACCAGGTGAGCGATATAAGACCATCATGGTCCTCTTATTATTGTATTATCTTTAAGCTCAAATATCCTTATAAGTGTTTGCCAGCTGGCCATAGACTAAAATTTGTTGAAATTTGGGGTCGGTACTGTTTAGTGGTTTCTACCCTTTTGGAGTCAACGTGAAAAGGGAGACAACAAAGCATAAAATCGTAGTTTGAAATATGTGTAATCTATCGGAATTATCTCTCTTTTAGAAGACTACCGGGTATTCTGCCTTTCATAACATGTTTATAACTTACGTGAATCGGGGTGAATCGCACTAGTTTCTATCAAAACAAAAAAGATGACCGCCACGCTAAAAAATTTACGTTTTTGCCAATATCTTTTTGTCAAGCAATTGTGGAAACTGAGATGTAGCTATTAACCTGCTCAACACACATGTTTATCATTACTGCCAAAACAAAATCATTATTAGCATTTTCTTATTATATTTTGATCATCGCTCATTTTGTGGTAATTAAAACATTTACTTTAATATGGTACCAATATTATGGTTTTGCAACCAGAAATGAAAAAGATACAAGAGGGACTATGTTTTAATTTATTTTTGCACTAAAATCTAGAGGGACGCCATTTTTAATACGGTCCATCTTCATCCATTGCTACATGCACAGCCAAAAAATATAAATTTATATTTTGAATTCATTTATTTCATAGTGAATAGTTTCAACTTTATTTGGGTATCAAATTTTGTTTCTGAAATTTTAATTGATTGACTGTATTTTGGATAATGCTTGAGGTCACTGAAACACGTCCAATTTATTTTCTGTAACATAATTCAATGGTGAGCATTAAATGGTAGGTTCCAGTGATTATTTCAAATAATCTGAATAATTTTAGTTCAGATCCCAGCACAATAACGTAAAGTTAAAGTAAGGATCAAGCATGAATTTATTTTCAATATATTCCAACAGTAAGAAAGGTTTAGATGTTATCTACGGAGATATTTTATTGATGCTATCCAAATTGACCCCTTTGGCGAATATCTCAGTTCTCTTTGTAATTGCATGCATATACATTTTTAGGCTGGCGATTTCGCGCCAGACTATTACAATCCTAAAAATACACTCGATGCAAATAGTTCCTCCTCGTTAATCAGTTTTGCAAGATAAGAACATTCAACTTTCCTTGTTTCATTTATTCTGTTCGATTGTAATATATTAGTTTCTTCTTGTAATGGAAGGAAATTGTATGAAATTAAAAGAATAGGTGCTTAAATGCGTTGATAATTATTACTACGCGTTACCAGAGATCTTATATAAACTAGATCCTGGCGTTACGAAACGCGATATAGAGCGCGCATCAATGATTGTATTATGTTAAATTATTTAGGTCAATTTTCTCCAACGAGATCGTGGTCGAGTGGTTAAGCAACTCGCTTAGTATTCTGATGCTAAAGTCCAGCGTTCGAATCACGGCGGCTCCCAATTTTTTATTTTTTTTATTTTTTGTTAAGTCCATTACTTAGAACCTACCTCTCTTTCGACTTAGAAAACCACTTGATGTTAAATCACTTGAAAAGCTATTGTTCCTTAGCAGTTCGCCAGCCTGTCAGTATTTTCAGTACTTTGATTTATATGTATAGGCATTTGATTTCAACTGTGCGTAAATTAATTATTGTTCTAGTCATCGAGAAATCATTAATTTACACACAGCCGAATTATAGCTCGGTTCACTGTCCAAATGTTCCTTGTAGAATAAACATTAAGAAAAACAAGAAGTTGCTAAAAGTTCCACTTTTGTATATTTATGTGTCATATAAATAGTTGTGTAAGTAATCTAGATAACAGATCATATGGTGAGAATTTGTAGTAAAAAATTATTCCGCACAGGGATCGCGACATATCTGTGTGAGATGAATGGCTTCTGTGTGCCGCCTTCGGAAATATTTCTATCAGAAAGAAATAATTAACTACAAGCAGGTGAACGACATTATAGATATTTACCCTTTCACTTATATAGTATCATCAAATAACAAAAGCACATACAAGCTCGTCTGTGTTGTAGAGTAGGTTGTTTCATCGAATATTCAAATGCTTTGAAGGCATTGCCATGTTTACCAGTGGCTATTTTTGCTCCCACAATAAGTATGATCTTTTACAGAGCACATATTTTAAGAACGTCATAAAGGCAACAACTAAAACAAAATTCACAGCTCTATATAAAGCAAGTATAAAATTATGTACACATAAAAACAATACCACCACAATTGACAATAACAAATGGTAGCGATATATTAATAATCATGAGATGAAGCTCTATACAACCTGTTTTCTGTGCATATATATGCTGCACCAGAGCACAAACCTAGATACACATATATAACTTCGTGGTCAGAGTAAAAAGAAAATTAAAATAAATAAATATGTTTGAAAACAGAGGCGTGGCGACTGGGACGACAAGGACCAATGTTTTGTGACGAAACAAATGCAAGATAACAAACTATGTACATCGTAATTAAGCACCAATGAGATACATGTAGCTGGTTCGTTTTCATCAAATGCAAAAATTCCACGGAATTAATGTGTAGGGTCTGGATTCAGTTTTGGTGTCACATATAGGCTATGACCACTGGTGTCGACCTTTTCAATTTATATGTTGACAGTAACGATCGAGTCTCCAACATTACATATATATGTTGTGTTGAGACTTGTTTCTTATGTGTTGTGCATTGATTTAAGTCCAACTAATTTGGATGGCAAACTGGCTGAATTAGCCTCTCTCCTGCATATGATTATGTTTAGATGATAGAAGAGCTATATATGTCGTATGCAAACTGCAAAGTCAATGTCATCTAATATAGCAAACATGATACATATAAATGCATGATATTGGACAATGTTATACCTCTTTTTGTTTTATAAAAAAAGTACTATCACCCCGCTGACAGTAAAAAAATGTTCAATCACGTGGTGTATTGATCCGCTTGATCGTAACAGTAAGAATACTACCTGTTTGTCTATGGGAAATTAACATTACGAAAAAAGTGAGGGGTAATAACCTAAAATGCATACACCTAGCGCGATCCAAAAAGTACATCTTTGGCCCATTTCTGGAACAGTATAATTTTATTATAGACAGATAGATATTAGGGCTGTAACGGTATACCGCGGTATACGAAATACCGCGGACTTCAGTCCCACACGGTTCACGATGCAAGACTTCTAAATTTCGGTACGGTTCGGTATAAGCTTTTTTATGAGCAAAATAATATTTAGACAACGACAACGCCTGACAGCCTTCTGATTATGTATAATTACCATGTATCACTCATTGTAATCATATTGAGATATGCTTCATATTGTCTAAATTCACTTAAAATAGTTGATATGCACATAATAATTGCTGTTATAGAAACATCAAATTCATTATCACTTAAAAAGTGAGTATTTAAGCTGCTATTAGAGAATATTGTATCATACCGAAAAATACCGAACCGTTACAAAAATTTACGGTACGTATCATATCGTGAGGTGAGCGTACCGTTACACCCCTAATAGATATATTTATTTCTACATATAATGCATAATTAAACATGACAAAATATATCGCACTGTACAATAACAATAAACTAACATAGAAGCAATAATAAAGTCATGGTAATCAACAATAAATGTAAAGGATGGCGCAAAAAAGAGCCACACATACATGCAATTCTTATTTCCATTGCGGTCCTTAATATATGAGCCGTTCTCCAGGAAAATCGGACTTAGTGACAAAATTGTTAAAATGTTGATAATACATGGTTAAAAAGAGGAGACTCTTGAGAACAGTTTCTGAACATTTGAACAACTATTTTGTACACTTACAAAGTTGTAGACTTTTTAAAACAGCCACTGTCGCCTACTTTATGAGTGACGTCGCGAACGTCATTCTGGCATTTAAAGGATATAGTATCAGAATTTTTTCTAAATATTATTGCATAATTACAATACAATGTCATTAAGCCCGGTTTTCCTGGAGAACGGCTCATATATAATTTAATGATATGTGAAATGATTACGTGACATGTAAATATATAGAAAAATAACAACGATTCGTAATGTTCGAGATGTTAACAAGTGGATAAAAAATATTAAGACAATCCCCTGAGCGTAAAATAATCCAAATATTAATGAAAAATGAACCTGCTCCCAACAATTTAAATATCAGTCAAAAAGTGATGTTTTAATTTAGTTTTAAAAGTTGATAATGATCCAGAGTCTCTGATATGTTGTATCAAATTATTCCATTGACCTTTGGAACAGCAAATCTTTTGCTTTCTGACAGGGAAATATCACCTGAGGTTTGACGGACCTTTACCCTGAATCTTGTTGGGTAATTATGAACTGTGCTAACAGGGGTAAAATGCTCGCTCATATAAGGAGGTGCAATGTTCGAATTAATTTTAAATTCATGACAAAGAGTTATTTGGTTGACTCTACTCGCAACTGGCAGCCAATTAATAGTTAAAAATTATCTTTACTAACGTGCGATCTCGGATGTATGTTCAACACAAATCGAATAATTTTATTTTGTGTGACTTGTAACCTGTGTTACGCATTTGAACCATGCCGATGAAGCATAGTCAAAGTGACATTGAACTAGTGATGAGACAAGGAGCTTCTTGGTGTGTCCGGTAAGGTATTTACTCTTCCGATACAAAAACTTAAGCATTGCATTTGATTTCTTAATGACAGACCATGCAGTGAACTCAAAAGACAAACTTTGATCAATGGTTGCGCCCAGATATTTCACTGACGTCTTAGACTCAATGCGTTGGTCATTGCAAACAATGACTGCGACTTCAACCTATGCTGAGACCCAAACAATATTGACTCGGTTTTGCCCAGGGACAGTGACAACTTATTACATATAAGCCATTGACTAACTACATTCAGGTCTTGACTCAGTTGATTTTCGACAGTTGACTTATTTTTCGAGGACTCGAGGGTAGCAGTCTTCCAGAGTCGTCAGCATATAAGAGCAACTTGTTCTTTATAACAGCCGACATGTCGTTGACAAAGATTAAGAAGAGATGATCCCTGTGGTACACCACATTAAATATTTGCTGTTGATGACAAAACACCTTAAACTTCAACTAACTGGTGTCTGTCGGACAGGTAGGATGAGAACCATCTGATAGATGATTCATTTAGACCCATAGCTTTAAGTTCCATTAGTAAAATAGAATGGTTGACTGTGTCAAATGTTTTTTGGAGATCAAGCAGTAGATTTCTATCATACCAACAAAATGGCATTGGTCCATCTCAAAGCGTATATAGTCAGTTAGATAAATAAGGCATGTGTCTGTTGAGAATCCGTGTCTAAATCCAGACTGAAACTCATATTAAATACTTGTGCCGGATTTTCCTATTCCGGATTTTTACGGAAAATGTATTTTAGTAGCTCTATAGTAAATATCACGCTGATGTAAAAATAATGACATCTCCGTTAAGTTGACAACACGAAAATTATCAAAATTGTAACTAAGATGACGGTGGTACCAGACTGTGTTTAGCTGTATTAAGTGGTTGTAATGTCGATCGACATGTTAAAAGAAGCGTCTGTACCTTTAATTACATCAGAGACCAATTTTAAGACTGACTCAAGGTTCGAAAAGATGGCCCGGTCACCACTGTACAGAACATGTCGCATTTTGTGTCACCTACTGGCTATGATACTTGTGCGGTTCTGGAAATTGTGCGTTTCTGCAACTCTTATACTGTTGTTATTATACTGGTTTTATGGTGGAGCATTGACATTCTTATTTTTGATGTTTTCGATATTTGGTGAGTTCTAGATGTGGGGCAATCTGCTAGGAGATTTTTTAATTTCTGACCTTTATCTCCATCGCAGATGTGGACTAAAGTGTCATATATGTGGGAGTAGCGCCGATCAAATTTTTGGCGCAACTTGAAAACGTGAATGAAAAGTTGTAAATACCATGAAATATATAGCATGTCCACGAAGATCAACCCTTTTTCTCGTTATCTGCACCAAAAACATCCATAAAACACTCAGCGGTTCGTTTGTCCGACAATTTTAACACGACGATGTCGCACTTTTAAATTCCACTACACAGCTATTTGTTGTTGATACGCAAATCGCTTTCCCCTATCGACCAATCAGAATACTCGATGGAATGAGTTTCTAGAACAATGGAGGATGCTGGGAGATCTTCGGCATTATTTGGTTTTCACAGTGATGTACACTTGTACGCGTGAAACAAATTACACTGAGCTCGCTCGGGTGAAACTAAAAACGAAAAATTAACGAAGATTTGTTGACAAATCGAGCTGATTTTTCTTGTAAACTGATAGTTAATGACTTATGAACAGAATACGATAAGTTAAATGAATTTTACTGCTCGCTTAGCGATTCGCACAACGTTAGCATATGAATTACACACGTGTTGCGCTCATCTGTACGGGCGGTATACGCGTACCGGATACTCACAGTTATGTTTACATTTGGATTTTCGGAAATTACACGTGCTGATTTATTTATCGATTTATTGATTATAAGGACCAATATTAACAGGTATTCTGTACTATTCGTTTATTTTTATTATATTTTACATGTTCAATGCTGAAAATGGCTCTAATTTGGCGTAAAAGACAGAATTCATGAAACTCAAAAACTGATCAGTAAAGCGCATAATGGGTCTTGACTTAGAAGTGGATACTCTAAGTCGAGATTGTTTGACTAGGTGAGTTCAGAAACATTTTAGCGTCTTTTTTCCGCCCGTCGCAATTTGTCGCAGATGACTGTAGGTTTGCCACATTCTCAGAATCATGCGGATACCCACCCTGCGTAAGGCATTTCAATCAAATACTTAAATACACAGATAAATAACCCGTCCACACACCTGCATTGAAGTAAATATAGTTAACCATTTCCATGACATGCTGCAAACTTTCCAATTATGCTCATGAAAGTTAAAATTCGATTCCTGGTAGGACCAGGATTTTTATCACTCCCTATTTTACTTTGAAATACAGATGTAGATGAACAAAATTGTATCATGTAATGATGTATACCCACTTGACAACTAAGTCCTACAGTCTGGATGGTCTAAATGTTAACCTACATGCTACTTTCAAGATCAGTTAACCCAATAATAGGGTTATTATAGTCTTAAACAGGATTTTTTCAGAAATAATTTTCTTGAAATCCCCAAAATATGGAAAATCATGCTTAAAACCCTTTAAAACCCAAATATAAGGGATAAAACCCTACCTTTAAAACCGGGGTTATAAAGGGCGGGTTTTATGTGCCAACCCTGATTCAATCGCAAAATTAGGATTTATTTGGTCCATTAATAATAGGGATATTGAAAATAAAATGAACTATACTGGCAAAGGAGATGGTTCTGGACAGAAATCGCATAAAAAGCTTCCCCTGGAGTTAAAAATAGATTTTTTCTCAGATTTTTTTGTGTTTACAAATACCTTGGTTCAGGATTTTTGCTAAAAATAGGTTTCCCGAAAAATGACGTCACGTGAACAGCAAAATATAGGGGCCTGAAAAGGGGCACTTTTGTGCTATTTTCAACGATTTTACCGTAGATATACCGGACAGTCTGCTTCGAATATTTCACGACGAATATTTAGAAACACATTACTAGGAAATATTTACAACAGGGTTCCTTCTTCACAATCATGCAAAAATATGTCAATATTTACGACATGACAACACGTGATGCACATGTTTTCAACCCAGGGGGCGCTAGTGACAGGTTAAATTCCAATCCATACCGTATCTTGTTTACCGGCCGAAAATCGAAACAAAATGTGGAAAAAGTTTTTCAGATTTATTGACAAGATATCAAAAAAAAATTCTCAACAGATAATAAGGACAAATTTCGTGTATTGTGCTTAAGTAAGTGCTGGACGAAAAAATAAAAAAAATGGTCGCCGCCGTGATCTTGGCATCAGAAAATTACTAAGCGAGCTGCTTAACCACTCGGCCACGATCTGGTTAAAGAATATTTAGCTAAATAATTGAACATAATAAAATCATTGCTGCTCGCGCTATGCACACGCTATATTGCGCATGCGCACTAAATTTGTTTACCCCCGGCGGTGCTGATGTTAAAGTCAAAACAGCAGACGATATTTTCGGTATATGAGTAATTATTTGTTCATTTTGATTTTTTTTTCTTCCAGATTTCCTTTAAATACGCCCCTGAGTGATTTGATACCAATATCAATGAATTATTTAACTAAATAAACCGTCTAGACCGTTTGTCCGGAAGCTTCTCCTGTCCGGAATCATCTCCTTTGGCAGTACTGTTCCAATTTATTGACACCAACAAAGTGTAACATTATGACATTTCATTTGTGTATTTGTAATATTTCATTGATTTACGTATTTTAACTTAAAGAAGCAGTTAATTTACTTGGCTTTTACTATTTTATTGACATAGTTGGGCAATTCTAGTCTTCAGTGTGAGACTCTATAGCAAAACATGTGTACAAAATAATAAGACTTTGGAGTTAATGTTTTGTCATTGACTAAAATGTCTATCGGGAAATTGTGTAAACAGCAAGGAGCCTCTATGTGAATATATACCATCGCAATGTTATAAATTTGGTTTGGTTGATCTAAGACTAACCACAAATTTTTTGTAGCCAGTAATTTTTAAAAGTTAATCAGGGGTTACTTATAGTTCAACTGTTGTCTTAAATGTGGATGTGTCGTACTACCATTAACATGAGAAAAAGTAACCAGTGGTAAATCCCTAAATATCTGACTGCTGGGGCTTGTGCAGAGCTCTGTTCATCAGATTTATTTAGCTGCCATGTAGCCATACCTTTATTACAAACATCTCATGTTTAAACTTAATGTTACGTTCGTTTTTCCATTTGTTACACAATTTTCAAATGGATTGATGTAGCTAGTTATTATGGACATGGCTACTACCGAAGCATAAGCATTTACTGAATGTTGAAATTGTTTTACCCATTTATTTTTTGTTATTGTTTGTTTGATGTATATAACTATATAATATAATATATATATGTGTTATTTTGAAAGCGATTCACAAGAAACACTAGACATGCCCAACTGTGTTGCTCCTATGAATAAATTCTTTTTTATTATTAATACATTTTCCAAATTTCAGGTATATTCTACTATGCACAGGATATGTTTCTTTACTATCCTGATCAACCTCCAAATTCTAGAATATATGTTGAACAACCAGACAAGTTTCAACTTCCATTTGAGAATGTATTTGTGAAAACACGAGATGGTGTTTCATTGAACATGTATCTGGTGAAACAAGCCAATCCAACTGCCTTTCCTACTGTGATAATGTTACACGGCAATGCTGGTAATATAGGACATAGGTAAGACAAGCTTAGTATATATATAAATGTACCTCAGTATCTGTTGTCAAATTAATTCCTTAGCAAATGTTGTCAAAAACCTCTGCACATTTCATCAAAGTTTAAAGCACCAGTAGGCTAGAGATTGGATTATTATGTCAGTGAAAACCCAAATCAAAGTACCAATAATCAATCATTGAATTGACAGTTTTAACAGAAATGAACTTTGAAGATATTCATGTATTATTATTAATATGACTTGTGTAATCCCTTCAAAGTCTTGAGGCCATTGGTCATCCTGACAGGAATCAAATGAACAACCACGTAGACACTGTCTCATTTCATATAATTATAGTAACCTTTTCTTTCTTTATAAGGTTGATGATGACATACTACATCTACAAGTTAGCTCACTGTAATGTTTTAATGGTGGAATATAGAGGTTATGGTCGAAGTAGTGGCAAGCCATTTGAATCAGGTAAATTATACATTCTTTTAATCCATTTATGAACGGGAATATTTATCAGCAAAAATATATAGTTCTAACTATTCTGAAGTTTTCTGAAGATTTATACTGAAAAATTTAGTTTGAAATTGGTTTGTCAGGGGTCAAACATTAGGACACCAGTCATAATCATGGATCTCTAAACCTTGTTAACACTTCTGGGGTCAAATATTACCTACCGGTACTTTTTATGAAATCTGATCACATTGTGTGTCTCTGTAAAACCTAGGACAACTTGCAACTAGGTCATATAGTGTTGGCTGACATACAAAAATTACAAGCATTGTGCTTAAGCACCATTGTACTCAGGTGTGCCAATGACTCTCATGTTCCCATTCTTTTGGAATTAAGATTTGCTAGATAAAGATAAGGTTCAAGGTATTCCCACTTATTCAATTCAAAGTATTTCCATCTTCATGAATTTCAACCAAAAAGTGGAAACAAATCCAAAGAATTCAAATGAATGATTACACAATTTGTCATTATCATACCCGTCAAAATCAGAAATAAGGGTCATGGTTATTTATCACTCTAACCAGGCCTCTCGGTTTTCAACCAGGGGGGACTTTAAGTTTGCCCTACGCTTGTCTGGTCTGTCGGTCTGTCAAGAAAACTGGATCGTGCCATAACTGAAACAGTTTTCAAACTAGGTTTATGAATATTTGTGGATAGTGATCAATAATGATTTTTTTTTCGGAAAAAAATTGTGGTTTCCATGGCAACAAAGCATGGACAACCTGGAAACCAGATAGGGGACTTTAGTAAACTGTATTGCTTGCAATTCCTAATTTACTTGTTATTGCAGGTTTATATTGTGATGCTGAGAGTGCGTTAGAATATTTGATGAACAGGGAGGATATAGACTCAAGGAAACTGTTTGTAATGGGTAGCTCACTGGGTGGTGCTGTGTCTATCAAGTTATCATCAGACCCGAAATACTCCGGTCATATAGCAGGGCTTATTTTAGAGAACACTTTCACAAGTTTACCAGATGTGGCTAGGAGTTTGTTTGGCATCAAAGCTTTAGATTTTTTACCCATATTCTGCTATAAAAATAAGGTAAGAATGGGTTTATTTATATATTAGGGTTGATTGTTAAATACCCATAATAATGCTGTTTCTTTCTTTGTCATATGTATATAGTTATATAAGTCTACAAAGCTTTCAGAATATGGAAGTGCAGTTATTCCAAATTGAGTTAAGTTTCAGCAATAAGTTATTGGTATCAAGTTAAGATGTCAGAGCAGTTTTCATGGGAACTTTTTGATAACCCCCATTATTATATATTTTGTGGATAACATGATAAATTACCTGTATGATATTACTATATGGTACAATATAAAATTATGTTTGACAAACTTGTAAAATCTTAAAATCAGCAAACTCAGCAAATTATTGTGCATTGGTATGTTCTGTTCAGTTTAAAATAGCATATCGACGGTGCCATTCGAAAATGCCGGTTTATGAAAATGCTGTTTTTTTTGTCATTAGTTTTTCCTGTTTATCGATTTCCTGCCCTTAGATATGCCTTATCTTGGATAAATAAGCTGATTGGAGACCATCAAATTATTACAAAAAGAAAATGCCGAATTTCTGTTAGTTTTTACTTCGGGCGAAGAACAGAATGAATATCAGCAATTCCGTTATATGCATTAGTCCATACATATTCGATAAAATGTTTTTTTTCAATTGAAATATATAATTTAGTTCTATATTCAATGATTTCTGAAAGATTTTTTTCATAATAAACTGTTTTTGCCTCTCCTGAAAAGAAGGTTTTTGGTAATATGGTATTGTCGAATGGCACCATCGATATGTTGGTATCAATGGACATCATGTATGCTTACAGGAGCATGTATAGCGGGAAACAATATTACTTAGTCATCAGTAGCATGATTTCACTGTTGTTTCTTGTTTCAAATTTTATTGGAGAGTTGTGATACAAGTTTGTACCAGGTGTACTATAGATATAAACTCTCTAACCACTGTGGAGATGCTTGGCTTTCTTGCAGAAATGGATATATTACTCCATGCAAGAAGCTGATCATAAACTCATTAGTTAAGCACTTATGAAAATGTAATTATGCCCCCGTATCGATAGATCGGGAGGCATATAGTAATGCACCTGTCCGTCCGTCTGTCCGTCCGTCTGTCCTTCCGTCCGTCCGTTCGTCCGTCCGCCCTGGTTAACCCAAATTGACCGTTTCTTCTAGCATTAATATGGCTTGCTACAAAGCTTTCAAACTTGCATGGATGTTGTATATGAACACTCTCCACGCGCCTGTATCACCTAACTCCATTTTGACCTTCACCTTGACCTAATTTTGGACTTAGACTTATTGAAAGGCCAAATTCTTGGTTAACCCAAATTGACCGTTTCTTCTAGCATTAATATGGCTTGCTACAAAGCTTTCATACTTGCATGGATGTTGTATATGACCACTCTCCACACACCTGTATTGCCTGACTCCATTTTGACCTTCACCTTGACCTAATTTTGGACTTAGACTTATCTCCCCTTTAGTATTTTCACAATAAAATTTTGTCTGGAGCGTATCTTCAAGACTTTTTAGCATATTGACTTAAAACTTGAAATATAAATAGATGGCAACTTGGAGAAGTGCATTGACAAAGAACCATAACTCTGTCTGTCTTAAATCTTGAATTATCTCCCCTTTAGTAATTTTTTATAGTCAAATTTTGCTCTTAGTATATCTTCAAAACTATTTAACATATTGACTTGAAACTTGGAATATAAATAGATGGCAACTTGGAAAAGTGCAATGACCAAGAACCATAACTCTGTCTGTCTTAAATTTTGAATTATCTCCCCTTTAGTATTTTCAGAATCAAATTTTGACCCGAGTGTATCTTCAAAAGTGTTTAAGATATTGCCTTAAAACTTGATATATAAATATATGGTAGCTTGTAGAAGTGCAGGGACCAAGAACCATAACTCTGTCTGTCTTACATTTTGAATTATCTCCCCTTCAGTATTTTCATGATAATTGTTTGTCCGGAGCGTATCTTCAAAAGTATTTAAAATATTGACTTGAAACTTGGTATATGAATAGCTGTCAACTTGGAGAAGTGCAGTGACAAAGAACCATAACACCTGTATCACCAGATCACACATGAAGTTGACCAAGGCACTGCTTTCAAATGTGGCATATTCGTTTACCATCATAAGCCCCTTATAGTTCAAAGCCATGTAACACTATCAAACATTTTAACTGAATAATGGTCCCTGATTGACTTAGCTTTTTATGGACATGGCTTCCACGGGGGCATAAGCGTTTATTGAATGCAGTCTTGTTTTTTTTATAATTTCAGTGCTGTATTGACCCTTTGGCCTAAGAAGGTTTTATTTTATTGTGCCACGCCCTTATTCAAAAGTGGGGGATATATATCAATGTTGCTGTCCTTTCGTTTGTATGTCTGTTCGTATGTAATGCAAATCGTATTTGTTGAACTCCTCATTATCTGATTGTGGAATTTCTTCACACTTTCACAGACTAAACCAAATGTGTAGATGACACTAAAGCCAAAGGAAGGAATTGATGCTTTGTCAATTTTTACCACAGTTATGACCCATCGTAACTTTTACTATATACGCCAATGGGAGCATGAACACATTTCTAGTCAAATACTATATTGAGTGGTAAAACCATGTTGCATCAAACAGGTAAAGTAATATAAGGCATTAAATTTATATTTTCAGTATTTATCAGAATATAGAATTGGGAAGATCACTATACCAACATTATTTCTCTCCGGTCAGAATGATGACCTCATTCCTCCACACATGATGCAATCATTATACAATGTAAGTATAACTATTTACTTTTCATATACAAAATTATCTTTCAAGTAAGCCAACAACTATGAAAATCAAATCTTTGATGAGGGGTATATTGCTTTGCTCATGTCTGTTGGTCTATCTCCAGACCAAAAACGCTTTGCCCCAGGATCTTCAAACTTTACATGAAGGTTGGGTCAGCAACAGTAGATGAACCCTATTGGTTTTGAGGTCAGTAGGTCAAAATCACTGTGACCTTTACCATTTTTGACTTTTGGGCTGCCATACAAACATCTCTTGTTCTCTTCAAATCTGTCTTCAAAGACTGGTTAGTTTGAATGTTTTTTCTTTGTACTACTGTAAAATCATTTAATTGCGATGGGAGGAAATTTTGTGGTTTTATTAAAATAGACTATTTCGATGGGATGTTAACTTGTCGATTTCGCATTTCAGGTAATAAATACATGGGTCATAATTATTGTTTGATGGGATTTGATTTCATGGTTGGGGTGAACCACGAAATCTATGAAATTTAATCTCCCACAAAAATTAATGATTTTACAGTTACTGTAGTAGTTTATTCAGGTTACTACTAGGCCTGCATACCAGTTTCCCACATAAATTGTATCAAACATGTCTGTATTGCTTAAATGATGGATCATCAAAACTTACACATGTAAACCAACAAAACTCTAACTACAGTTGAGTTGTCTGTAGTCTATTTGTTTCATCTGGTTGTTTAATGAGGTGTCTATTAAAAGGACTTAACTCCAGTTAGTAAATTGCAAAATTTATCAAAAAACTCTACTCTTACAGTGGAGTTACTCCTATTTACGTTGTTAATTTCTGGTTTTTACAGTTCACCTAACTTTGAAGAAAGGTACATTTGAATCATTTTAGGACCTTCTCTTTCATAGTTATTACCACTAAAATTAATACATTCCTTGTTTCTGCATCTAAGTCCCTTTTAAATCACATATAAGTGCATCTTGTGACATATTTTGCTTGATCAATCCTGTTTTGGATTTAACTAGCTTGGCAGGTATGTGTATTTCTATATCACATCTTAAAAATGTTTGGCTTGACCAGATATACTGTAAAATCATTCATTTTCATTGGGGATTACATTTCGAGGATTTCGTGGTTCGTCTCAACCACAAAATTAAATCCCATCAAACAATAATTTTCTCATTTGTGTTTAATGACAAATTAATGTCCCAGCGATTTTTACAAAAAAATAACGCCATCAAAATTAAATGATTTTACAGTATATAGTGTTCTGCATGTAATAAACATAAAATATTATTGAAAATCTGTATGTGCTTTTTTAGATGTTTTATTATCAAAAGAAAATAACATATAATATATTGAATATCTGTCATTTAAACCAATATGAAACCCTAGTTACTGTATGGTATTACAAATGTACCCTATCCATTAGAATATATATGTTCCTGAAAAACATAATATAATAGTTCTTTTTCATGTGTTTTGTGAGCTGCTATTTTTGTTGAATGCAGCCTTCACAGTCCTACTAGTATGTGTTATGTTCTTGTATTACAGATGTCAGGAAGCAAGTCAAAACGTTTAGTGCCTTTTGAGAATGGTACGCACAACGATACATGCTTATGTCCAGGATTTTATGAATCAATATGTCAGTTTATTTTTGAGGTAAGAAAATCTATGCAAGTTATCAAACTATTAGATATTGTGGTAATTGGCAAATTCAGTAGGCTATTTAGTTATCAATTTTTGGGGGGCTGTTTTTGGCAATTCAGCTGTTCAAGCAGTCTTTGACATTTTAACTTCCCCTGCACCCTTTGACATTTTAACTTCACCTGTACCCTTTGACATTTTAACTTCCCCTGCACCCTTTGACTTTTTAACTTCCCCTGGTCATTGGACTATCTTAGGAAACCTATATTCGAGTCTCCATGGTGAGACTATTTCTCTCCTGTAGGGGTGGCAGCCAACATTAATCTGCGGCGCCTAGGAATAAACACTGCCCTCATAAGTACCAATTTACACCTTGGTGGAGTGGAGCATTGTGTGTTATTCTTGCTCAAAGAAATTAACCAGTTGTCCAGACAGGTCCTGAGACCTCTCGATCCCGAAGGGCGCGTCCTACGTCTAGGCCAGGGCGCGTCCTACGTCTAGGCCAGGGCGCGTCCTACGTCTAGGCCAGGTCTGTTAGGTCCCTTCGAAACTGGAGGCCATTGGCAAGTTAGGCAGGGATATAACAGAATAGCCATGCACTACAATAGTCTCTGTACAACACAAAGGAAAAAAATGTCATTATTCATATTATTGTTTACTTTCAGGTTGTTAATAGTTCTGGGAGCAAACAAACCAACAGTGATACCAGTATGACTATAGAGTGATACGGTACTAGCATTGACAGATGGGACAATCTCCACTATAATACTGTATGCCAAATACCAATATCGGGTGCAATCCGGTTCTTACAATCATATTAAGCGGCTGTATATGTAAGCAGCATGCCCCAAATCTCGCTGATAAACAATAAGCTAGGGTGATGCTAGAAATTCTGAAAAACTTTCATATAAAAAGATATGATATACCACTATTTTTGAATTCAGTCACTATGGGTTGTATATACTAGCAGCATGCAAACGAATCTGATACTTCCCCAGGCACGGAAGTAGGGGAGAAAATCTGAAAAACAAGATTTACTAAGAAAATTATTCTCAGAAACTAGAATTTTTGGTATACTCAAAACCTGCACATTAGGCATATATCATATACATCTGGTTAGATAACACTCACTCGTGTACTAGGGGTGTTATGGTACGCTCACCTCACGATAGGATAGGTGCCATCAATTTTTCTAACCGTTCGGTATATTTCGGTTTGATACAATATTCTCTAACAGAAACTTAAACACTTTATTTTTTAAGTGACAATGAATTTGTTTCTTCTATAACAGCAATTATTATTTGCTTATCAATATTATTTTAAATGAATTTCGACAATATGAAGCATATCTTAATACAATTAAAATGAGTGATACATGGTAATTATAAATACATGTAATCAGTAGAATCTCAGATGTTTTCGTTGTCTGAATATTATTTTGCTCTAAAAAAAGCTCATACTGAACTGTAGTGAAATTTTGAAGTTTTGTACCGTGAACAGTATTGGACTGAAGTGATGTTTCGTGTACCACAGTATACCGTTACAGCCTGGTCCACTACCATGCACCAATATCTTAAGATATATAAAGGCAGCTGTATTGACACAAACCTATTGGCAGACCATATATAGCTTTTCAACCCTGGCGTGTGATGTGAAGTTGAGTGGTTTTGTAGATACAGCCAAGATTGTCTGTTATCACTATATATTCAAATCTCAAACCGTGTGTGAAACTTATAGTTGGGAAGCTATTATGCTGGCTTGTGAGAGATCCATGTTTCTATTCTGAAGTTTGGTCAGGTAGCCACTATGTGCAAAAAAGTGCTAGTATAGCCACTACTATGCCTACACGGTAACGGCATGGCTTAGGAGTGTCAGAACATCCACTGCTATACCTGCACGGTAACTGCATGGCTTAGGAGTGCTTGAACATCCACTGCTATGCCTGCACGGTAACTGCACGACTTAGGAGTGCTTGAACATCCACTGCTATGCCTGCACGGTAACTGCACGACTTAGGAGTGCTTGAACAGCCACTGCTATGCCTGCACGGTAACTGCACGACTTAGGAGTGCTTGAACATCCACTGCTATGCCTGCACGGTAACTGCATGACTTAGGAGTGCTTGAACATCCACTGCTATGCCTGCACGGTAACTGCACGACTTAGGAGTGCTTGAACAGCCACTGCTATGCCTGCACGGTAACTGCATGGCTTAGGAGTGCTTGAACAGCCACAGCTATGCATGCACAGTAATTACATGGCTTAAGAGTGCTTCTGACTTATTTAAATTTTAAATTATATTTGTATATCATTAAAATTATTTTCTATTGAGTTGAATGTTGTACAATAGCATTACAAATCAATAAGATATTCACTGTACAATATTTGATATTTTTGTGTCAATTATTGAAGATTATTTTGATATTTTTATGTCAAGTATTAAAGATTATTTGGTGTGAATTATTGAAGATTATTTGACATCTTGTGTCAATTATTGTAAATGATTTTGACATTTTGTGTCAATTATCGAATACACTTTTGATATTGTTGTCACTTTATTATTGTATTGGCAATGTGTTTATAATGATACTATTTGAATTATAAAACTTCAATTGTATCAATGATCATGAGCTATTTTCCATCGAATCTAGGCAAAGTTTAAAACTGGGTCATGTGAGGTAAAAAACAAGGTCACTAGGTCAAATCATAGAAAAATCTTGTGTTCACTCCTGAGGTCACAGAAACTTTGTCGGAATATTGCTCTTCATTATATATAGGCCAAGTTTAAAACTGGGTCACATGGGGTAAATAATTAGGTCATAAGGTCAACTCTTAGAAAACCCATGTGTTCACCACAGAGGTCACTGTTTTGATCTATTTTTATGAAACTTTAGTAGAATGTTTTTTCCCATGAAATATATGTGTAGTTCAAAACTTGGCCATGAGGGGTCAAAACTAGGTCACTATGTGAAATCTTAGAAACACCTTGTATACACTCCAGAGGTCAAAGTTTTGGCCCAATCTTCATAAAACTTAGTCAGAAGGTTGTTCGCCATAATATCTAGGCCAAGTTTAAAACTGGATCATCTGGGGTCAAAAACTTGGTCTTTAGGTCAAATTATAGAAAACCTATATACACTCAGGATGCAAATGTTTAAGTCTTACTGATGTCTAGACAAATGTGCAACAGGTGAATGACCTAGGGCCCTCTTGTATTATATTGAATTTGTTTGTACCATGAACTTGCAAGATTGTCCTAGTTTTATGTTGTTATATTGGTAAAAAGGAATAAACAGAAATTTAAGGTAAGAAACAGAATCTGATATGAAATTATGTATGTATGTTGTAAACAAGACTGTGCTCATCAAGTAATTAGGAATTGCAAACAATACCGAAATCTCCTACCTGGTTTTCAGGTTGTCAATGTTTTGCTGCCATGGTAACCACAATTTTTGTCCAAATCAAAACATAATAAGAGGTGCATAATGACGGAGTGCAAACCTATAGTCCCCTCCGGTTGAAAACCTGTAGGGGGCAAATAAAGTCTTATGCCACGGTAGATTCCTCGTCCATAAAAACGAGCTTAGTCAATCAGAAACCACATGTCTGTAAACATATTGCATACTAGTGTTACATAGGTTTGACAATGTAAGGTGCTTACAATGGTCAGCGCATATGCCCAGTTTCAAAGCATTGCCTTGCTGGACTTCAGAAGTATTTGAGTTTAAATAACTGGAAAGTTTTGGTTAACACTTTGAAAGGGTGGACAGGAAGGACAGTCCTTATACCGGTATGTCTCAAGCAACAGTAACTGAGAAAAAAAGATAATAACAAAGTGGACAGGGAAGGCAATACTCGATAGATACAGCAGGGCACTCAACATGGACAGGGAAGGCAATACTCGATAGATACAGCAGGGCACTCAACATGGACAGGGTAGGCAATACTCGATAGATACAGCAGGGCACTCAACGTGGACAGGGAAGGCAGTACTCGATAGATACAGCAGGGCACTCAACATGGACAGGGAAGGCAGTACTCGATAGATACAGCAGGGCACTCAACATGGACAGGGTAGGCAGTACTCGATAGATACAGCAGGGCACTCAACATGGACAGGGAAGGCAGTACTCGATATATACAGCAGATCACTCAACATTTACGGGCAAAAGTAACAAGACAGTATTTGCATAAGATTATAATAGATACGTTAAGATAAGGACATACTAGTAGATCATAAATCAGGTACTTTTAATTTGTCTCAGGTCAAATGCTTGATTTACATGAAGTGTTAGGTTCTAACTGATTAAAGACACTATCGCTGTAACAAATTCATTTAACAAAGCCTGTCAAATAGTTATTTTTGTGTTTTGTTAACAAATCCTGACTGACAAAACTAATTGCAATAGACAAAACTTTTCACAGGCGCTTCCAAACGAGCATCTACGTTAGGTATCATTGTTATACAACATACCCATACTAGACTTAGCGAACTAATTTAGCAGAAGTTCTACGGCTTCTGTACGCAGGTTGGACATAACACACGACTTTTTGGCCTAGTCTACAAGTAGACCTATATAAACAAAAAGTTAAAAACAACCATTACTATGTTATTCTTTGACCGGTTTTCACGAGATATGTCTAACGACCAAGCTGAGAATGATACTACCCATGTAACTTAATTTGTTTCCGCAGAAGGTCACAGTTATGCCCACCGAAACCAGCTCAACTGCTTTACATTCAGTGTAGTCGGTTGCAGACATAAACTGTGACATGTTTCACAAAACGATTTACTTGTGAGGGTAGTTGAACATATATTTTGAAAATCGGTCAAAGAATAAGAAATTTATTAGTTTTTAACTTTTTTTGCATATTTTTACTTTACTTTAAACTTCGCCAAAATGTCGCATGGTTTGTCCACCCTGTGTACGTATTCATTTCACAAGTTGGCATATGTAGGTATCATGTGTGACCGGGCCTAAAGATAGTTTGTATAATGATCAGTTGATCACCTGCAGCCGATCGAATGCCAGGGTCAATGTGACAGTTACCATTTCTGACTATTGGGCTGTCATGTAGGCATATCTCGTTATGTATATGTATTTATTTTCCAATGATGATGTATGTACATGAATTTAGCTAATAAAAAAAGAAACGAACCTTGATGATTTGTCTAATTGTTTCATTTACCGGCTGTTTCCATACATGATAAGGTATATACAGGGATAGACACTAACACTGGTTCGTTTATATGAGTGGTAGCAAATACGAGTGTAGGATAAAAGCCCCTACGGACATAAGCCCCTACGCTCATTTTTATACATGAGGACATAAGCCCCTACGCATTTTTTTATGCCCCCGGAACCGATGGTTCGGGGGCATATTAAAATGGCACCGTCCGTCCGTCCGGATTCGTTTCCGCTCAATAATTCAAGCAGTGTTTATCCGATCTTCACCAAACTTCATGAAAATGTGTAAGGCCATGAGATCTAGGTCAAGTTCGATAAACAGTCAAATTGACCTAGCCGCTTCAGAGTTACGGCCCTTGACACATAGAAAAATGGCGTTTTTTTTTGTTTCCGCTCAATAACTCAAGCATTTGTCATTGGATCTTCACCAAACCTCATGAAAATGTGAAAGGCTACGAGATCTAGGTCAGGTTTGATAACCAGTCAAATTGACGTAGCCACTTTAGAGTTACGGCCCTTGACACATAGAAAAATGGCGTTTTTTTTTGGTTTCCGCTCAATAACTCAAGCATTTGTCATCGGATCTTCACCAAACCTCATGAAAATGTGTAAGGCTACGAGATCTAGGTCAAGTTCGATAACCAGTCAAATTGACCTAGCCGTTTTAGAGTTACGGCCCTTGACACATAGAAAAATGGCGTTTTTTTTGGTTTCCGCTCAATAACTTAAGCATTTGTCATTGGATCTTCACCAAACCTCATGAAAATGTGAAAGGCTATGAGATCTAGGTCAGGTTTGATAACCAGTCAAATTGACGTAGCCACTTTAGAGTTACGGCCCTTGACACGTAGGAAAATGGCGGTTTTTTTTGGTTTCCGCTCAATAACTCAGGCATTTGTCATCGGATCTTCGCCAAACTTCATGAAAAGGTGTAAGGCCATAAGATCTCGGTCAGGTTCGGTAACCGTTCAAATTTACCAAGACACTTCAGAGTTGCGGGCCTTCACACATAGAAAAATGGTGTTTCTTCCCGTTTCCGCTCAATAACTCAAGCATTTGTCATCGGATCTTCGTCAAACCTTTTGAAACATGAAAAGGTGTACGGCCATAAGATCTAGGTCATGTTAGATAACAAGATTTCAAATTGACCTACACGCTTAAGAGTTATGGCCCTTTACACAAAGAAAAATATGTCAATATCACATTTGCCCAATATATTATGACACATCTGTGACGGTGCTGATATCTTAACGTTACGTTACTATCAAAGCATGCACGGGGGCATGTGTCGTCCTATGGAGACAGCTCTTGTTACACTAGGACATAAGCCCCTACATACTTTTTTACATTAGGACATAAGCCCCTATGCATTTTGTTTGCAACATGAACAACTCAACCATGTACCAGTGTCTACAAGTTCAATTTTTTAAGTAGTAATTAATTATCAAAAGAGACACAACATAATAATAAATATTTATTATATTTATAACAAGTATCTATGAACAAATGAGTGTTTTTGGGGCATGCTACAAACAGATAGTCACTACAATACATGATAATTGATCTTATTAAGCATTTTGTAGACTAATTTTCTCTCAATTTACTATTTTTATACCTGAAATTAATGCATATTTGTAACAAATAAACAGTAGATACAATAGAACAGTTTGTACAATAATTATTTCTTAATTACACCATTTAATAATAGAAGAAAACATAGAACGGTGCAAACAAAGAAGCATAGGGGCTTATGTCCTAGTGTAAAAATATGCGTAGGAGCTTATGTCCTAGTGTAAAAAATGCGTAGGGGCTTATGTCATCATGTATAAAAATGAGCGTAGGGGCTTATGGTCGTAGGGGCTTATGTCTGTCTCCCAGCAAATACATGTCATTTGTTGCATTGAATTAAACTCCTCCAGCTCCCACCCCAACTTAGCCTTCTAAACACTACCTTATCCAGTGTCTTTTATATAAAAAAGAAAGGGTGGAGCTGTGTGCCATCCTTCAGAACATGTCTGGTATCAGGTAAACCGAGATAACTGAAAAACTCCTACTCACTACTGGCCCTGATGATCCGTGGAAGGAGTTCCGACATACAATAACCAGTGAACTTAGACGATTTTTGACAGCAACCAATCGATTCAAGACTCAACAATAACTAACAAGGCATGCCAAAACAAATCCAATCGAACTTCACCTGCGCTTAAAATACATATAAGTATAATTTATGTAAACTACCTGCGAGACGTTATTTGTCAACTACCTGCGATAAGACAAGTGCCTGTGACGATATAGAGAAGGCCGAGAACCAAACAACCAAGCCTCGAAAAAAACTACCTCTGCCCACCCTCTCTCCAAATTTTCTGCATCCGGGTCTAAATTTGTTGCATGCAAAATCAGACGATTATTGTTGCATGCTTGCTGTCAAACTACTATTGTTGCATGGCTCACTACATACACTACACTATTTGACTTTCCAGTTAGCTAGTACATGCTTTCGGTTAGCACGTGCTGTTGTGAACTCGTAATGGTCAAATATAGTATCTGTAATATAATGTTGTAGTCATTGCTATCTGTTGTTTTAATATACTTGTAAATGTTGTCAGTAGGAAATCAACTACAAACAATCCTGTTGGTACGAGAATATAGTCCGTAATATTCGCTGATAAGTTAGGATTAACCCAATGCACGTAACTATTTTAACCCAATGCACGTGCGGTACTCTTCACGGTTGGGGGATATTGCAGATACGAAGTAGACACCATTGGTTCTTTAATATGTCATGTGTGTAGCACCCATACCCAGGACCTCGATTTCAACTCTTATCAGAAAGCTTATTAGACTTAGTAAGCCCGGGATTCGAAACCACAACCCTGAGATGAGAAGTCTCTTGCTCTAGGTACGACTGAGCTTAGCGGGCTGACTGATGATCAGTGTAATGTTTTCAAGTTTTTAGCGTCTGAATACCTAGGGCGACATCATACACAAAAATGTTCGTAGATTGCGGCGATGGTGAGTGCGTCCCGCTTTCTTTGTCCGGATAATAACTTTGTCATCGTAAGTTGAAATGACTTCAAATTGTATATATCGCTGGCTTAGAATGAGAAGCTCATAACTACAAAAACAATTTTTTGAGAAAACAAGAAAAACAGCGTGACAATCACTATTTACTAATAGTAAAATAAGCTATTTCAGTTTGGTAAACATGACAAGTTCCGATGTTCCTGAAAATATGCTCATAAGAAGCGCCCGGTGATGTAGATTTTGAATATGCATTTAGTCTGATAAGGTCAACACTTACGACCTTCTCATTCTAAGCCAGCGATATGTTTCTTTCAGTAACTCGACGCGCAGAGCACAAGAACCGTGCAGGACACTACCATGTGCAATTTTAGAAGTTTTTCTCTTTGATTGATTTTATAAGAGCATTCTTGTCCACATCATAACTTTATCATTTTAAGAATATCAGGGTATAATAAAGAATCTCTTGAAAAGCATTTTATCGTAAATTGACCATTTCCTATAGGCCGTTTGTTTAAACTCCACTTGAGCCAAACTATTCTTATTTATTTTTTCTGTAAGTTTTAGTTGGCAGACAATGTTTTGGCTACACAATATGACTTGAAAGTGTAATATAGAGATTTTTAAATTTTCTTTTAGATAATAGAAATTAACTACCGTTACGTGGTGAACAGATGACAATCGGTTTACAAGTGATCTCTGAAATTCTGAAATGTATACACTCTGTATAGTCAAACCTTTTAAATTTTTGTTACTACATTACACACACATTGAAGTTAGTTTTGAAAATGCCAATTGCTTAGTTCATATTTTATTGGCATTTTTCTATAAGGTACTTACTGGTTATAAGCAGACATTTTGCCTTGATTTCAAAGGAGGAATGGTTACATTTTTTTTCTACTTCATAATTAGTCCAAACATCATTTATACACTTTCGATTGACTAGATAGTCGTTACCATTAGAGTTAAACACACTCTTGTATTTATTGTGTCATCTGTTGGAGAGTTATTTTACTTATCAAGCAGTTACCTCCGCTTGTTTTTTTTGCAGTACGTTTTTACGCTGGGTGTAGGGAAATAAAAATAGTAATTACTTGCTATGTAAATGTATTGTTATAACGATAACTCGTGTAATAGTCGTATATGCATGTACATCATTTACTGTTGCATGTCATTGTTTGTAAATATGTTATGATTTGTACAAATGTTCCGCTCTCCTTATTTGGATGAATAAAATTATACATATGTATATATCTATATCTATCTATATTAATATGTCTTAACCTTTAACCACTTCAGACGTTGGTCGTTAGTAAAGTTATGTCACTATAAAACAAAATAGTATTTTCCAATAATTATTAATTAAAAATTAGACACAAAATCATTTTTCAAAAATAGTCTGCCATCTTAAGTTATTACGTAGAGACCTGGGGCTATATAACGTGGTTGTTTATTCTGAAAAAAGGACAATATTAAAAGCATCATATACGTGCTAGTATATGAAGAACCGTAAACAACTTTTTTTGTCAATTTCGTGATATTTCAAACTCAGGATGAACGTGAGGATCCTTGTTTGTCTACTTTTCTGCTGTATGTATATCAATTATAACTTCTAAACAATTTCAAATCATTTCAAATTTCTGTTTTGTAAATTCGTTTGTGTAAATATTCATTTTTCTCTGCGAAAAAGTTGTTTCATGAATGCTTTAAAATAGAATTGGTTTTACATTTAAATTCAATTAAGTTGTTTTGTTAAAGTCTCTATCATATTTCATGCACATGTGTGCAACACATAACCATTTTCGTGCAACCAGCGTATTTTCATCCATTAGCCAGGTGTAAGTCTTAAACTCAGACATAGACTTTATAGATATTGCCTAATGTTAGATATTCGCTCTCAATACTGTTATACATGTACTTACTGATTGTGATATAAATGGCTATGTATCGATGGCTTATAATTAGAAGGTCGTAAGTGCCACTTTTAAAAAAGACTAATGATTGTTTAAACTCTACATCATAAGGTTTTTTTTATGAGCCTATTTTCACGAAAATCGGAATTTGTCATGTTGATCAAACTGAAGTTGAAAAGTCTTGTTTATCATAAGTAAAGAGTGATTGTCAAGCAGTTTTTGTTTTCTCAAAATATTGATTTTGTAGTTACGACCTTCTCATTCTAAGCTGGTGATATGTTCTGTGGGTAACAAAAAATGCGTTCAGATAAAAATACACAGGGGTAACCCACAGATAACAGTATCATTGAAAATGAGTAAAAAGAGTTTTGGGGAACATAATATTATGCTATTCTCGAAATTTATGTAAACTTAATATACATTTTGTATATTACAAATTCACACACTTTTATATTCTTTTTCAATGCTACTGTTACATGTGGTTAAACCTAATTGCGAAGAGATGGAAGTGATTATAAATATCGTCAATTTTAAGTCTATAAATTTATAAGTCTGAGTTCCAACATTGGTGAATAAGGGAACTTGACTAGCCATTGATGTATTGCTATGTACACTACATATATACATGTCATAAAATTATATACTTTAATACGATGCATGCATGTGACCAATCATAGTTGGCTTATATGAGGTTATTTGATAATCAAAATACAATAACTTTACATCTAAAACATTGAAAAAGCAAATTTATGATAAAACCAAATAAATGCTGATATATATTTTTTTAGATCTATAGTTCAGGAATAAGACATGTTCTAACATGATTGACATTTTTTCCTAAAAAGATAAAGAACACATAATACATGTTACTGTTTCTAAAATGTGCCTCCGTAGCTCTGTGGTAAGTGCGCTTGTTGTCTATAACCTGGCGACCCGTGGACACTCTCCCATAGTTGTGTGCCTGTCATATTTCAGCAAAAAAAACTGACTGGCAAATATATAGGCCATGTTAGGTATTTTAATTGATATGATACACTTTTAATATACAACGTTTCAAAAATCTATTATATGAAACGTGTACATAACTCACAAGAAGAGGAATGCACCTCTTAAAAAGAATTCCAACATATCACTGGCTGAGAAGGCCGTTTATATAACAACAAAAGCAGAATGTTGGTAAAACCAGGAAGAACTGTCCGAAAACCACTCTTTACTTATTGTAAAACAAGCTCTTTGAATGTTCTGATTTTCATGAAAATAAGCTCGTGCACAAGGGGCGCCTTATGATGCAGATTTCGAATATGTTAGTCTAATAAGGTCGTTAGTAGCACTTACGACATTCTATTTCTAAGCCATCGATTTATTACTTTGGTAATACAACACCGTTACAGGTCAAGCATGTTGTGGAAGGTCGCCAGTCGAGTCAAAAGAACCTGGCGATAAAATTGAGGAGTTTATAAAACTGTTGACAGAACGTAATGTGCACAGTGATGCTACTATGGATGATACTGATGATGACTCTTTTACCGATAATGACTCTTCTACCGATAATGATAATGACTCTTCTACCGATAATGACTCTTCTACCGATAATGACTCTTCTACCGATAATGACTCTTCTACCGATAATGACTCTTCTACCGATAATGACTTTTCTACTGATGATGATTCTAATAATGTGTCTGCTGATTTTAATGATTCTAATGATGTCTCTGCTGCTGATGATGATGACGAGCTTAGTGGTGACCACGGTGTGCGTATTGTTGGTGGCCAGCCAGCTAGTCCTGGAGAATATACATGGATGGTCTCTCTGTATGAAAATGGGGATTTTTTCTGCGGAGGTTCAATAGTGGATGAAAGGACCATATTAACGGCAGCACATTGTGTGGAAAATACACCATCTTGGTCAGTTATTTTCAAAACCCAAATTGAAGCTATAAACCGCTTTTTGTATTTTAAAACATAACTTGCGCGTGTGGCTATGCGTTGCCGCCTTAACTGTGTGGCTTTGGTTTGTACCTTACTATTGGTATTATCATGATTCCACAGTATGTAGTTAAAACTATTTTAATTAAAGCTATACAACTACACAATGTGTATATATTACTGAGGAAATGGTCTATACATTAACTACAGTCCGTTCAAAGTTAGATGAGAATGGTTATAAATATTAGTTCGTCCGCAAGCTAAACTACTAAAGTATTTTAAATAACAGAATAACTATATACTAACTATAATTGTAGCACGGTCCTGCTTTTCTCTCGAATTGGATAAATCCCTCATTACGCGGTTGTCTACAAAAAAGGTATGAGGAAATCAGACTGGGAAGGTAGCACTCTCCGCAGGATACAACTTATGATAAGGGAAGGTGGACATTAAAAACAGGGCAGGGGAAATTTATTGGTAAATGAAGGCCTAAAAGCCTGAAAAGTATATATACCACCAATTAAACTGGTGCGAATAGTACACAGATGAATAAAACAAAGATGACAACCAATGGATTCGGTCTCATACAATAAGCGCTTTTTTATTATTTCTTTGTGAAAATGGGTCATCCTGTATTGTTTCGGCGGGAATTTGGATTTTTCTTTTAAATTGTTGTTGATTTTTGTTTATGTGTGGGCATTGCTCAGTGTAGTTGTGTTGTGGTGTTTTTGATGGCTGTGCTCAGCTGGTTTGGTTGGGTGCTACCTTCCCTGTCTGATTTCCTCATACCTTTATTGCGGACAACCCGCGATTACTTATTGAATCAGCATTAGCACATTCGTAGTTAGTTTTTCTGTTCACATGTTATTTAGGGCGACTGTATGGGTTAGAGCCGGGGACTACAAAATGCGGAGAATGGATGACACCGAACAACGAATAAAAGTGAAGAATATTATAGTGGTAATAACGAACATGCATACACCTTTTATATTTTTGATTATGTTACATAATTATTGTATTTTACACCAAATTAGACTGCATTTACCCTTAATATATGTAAGAACAATTATATGGGCGCTATAGTGGCTTATTTATCATGTTTGCAGATGTTAGGGTTTGTCATATTAATTATGGCTTAAATGTACATGTACGCGATCGCGAGGGTTCATCCAAAATACCTTTGCTATAACTTAAAACTGATACCAACATTAATCGGAATATGTCCGGCATATATAACCAATTATCATTACAATATAATAATGGCCACTAACTGCCACCTACCGCACGTCAGTGTTGCTCAACAAACGTCGTTGTCGTCGTGAATCAATTATTGTCAATCATGCATCAAAATTTAAACCGACTCTCTTTTATTGAAAATATCATCCAAATTATAACTCCAAGTATCTAGAACAACCTTGGCCGCTGCAAAATAATAGCATCATGAAAGATGGTGATTAGAATTTAACTAGAAGCGACGAGCTACATTTCCTACAGTCCATTTGTCGGTCAATGTCAACGCAGTAGATCATGACAGTTTGACGACACCCCGTACCATCATCTTGGCCCGTGTACAAACCCTCTTCCCCAGCCATGTACTAGCGACAACGTAATATAACCGTATGCTTATTTTCATTCCAGCATAGGAAATACAACACGAATAAAATAACGCATGATATAGCTATTTTAAAGTTACACTTTAATTTAGACTTTAATGACTTCGTGCAGCCGATTGCAATCCCAGGTATGTATCCTGGTAGGACCTACACCCGTCTCATATTGGCTATGACTGCAGGTTATAAATAAATAAAAAGTTAAAACAACTGTACGTAGTTTGGTTTTTATCTGATTAATTATAATATAATAATAATAATATCTTTATTTTAAGAAGATGGCACATTAAGAATATACAAAATAGTTCTTACCATGTGGTCTTCTAGCTGTAAGAAAACATACCAAACAATTCGATCATACATACGTACATACAAATCATTCCTGCAATTAGCAAAATAAAATCCAATCGAATAATTGACTTCAAAAATTCTTAACAAAGTATTTTCAATCAATATTGAGGTCTACTAATTTAAATAAAGAACGTATCAAATGACAATATTGCCATAATCCGCGAAGTTTGAAGTGGGAAATATGGTTCCATTTTACAGTACATTTTGTATTTTAGCACTCTGGAAAGAAAAAAACGTGAGAGGTTTGCAAGACTGTTGGCTGTCTGGATTCGGTCAATTTAAAGGTGAGTATATCTATACTTGGGTACTTTAATCCCATTCTAGACAAACATATAAAGTTTGTTTATAGTCTGCAGGGGTAAAGGTACTCCTAGAGTTTGCGAAGCTGCTAAAACAATAACAAACAGGTAGCTGAGTTGAAAATGGATTTTTATTAAAGCCATAAAACATACAAATACATAAAAACAAATGGTAAAGTATGTACACCAAAGAAATAGCACAGATTTTCAAGTCATCTACCAAAACTCAAACTAATGAAAGTATTATATTTGTTTTATCTGGGCAAAAATAGCGACCATTTTTATTCCACCCGTCACTGCACTGACTGTATCGATAAAGATACCTTGTTTCGGTACAAAATAATATACAATGTACCTCATTTTGTAGCTGTTGTTTGGATCCGAGTCACTATTTCATACCAAGTAGCAGCATCGTCTTGTGCTGCTCAATGTGAAGGACGATAGCATATTTGTTATTTGTTGTCAAATAATACCCTGTTGTAAGCACCATGCATTTATTTACTGCTCAATGTGAAGGACGATAGCATGTTTGTTATTTGTTGTCAAATAATACCCTGTAGTAAGCACAATGCATTTATTTACTGCTCAATGTGAAGGACGATAGCATATTTGTTATTTGTTTTCAGATAATACCCTGTAGTAAGCACCATGCATGTATTAACTGCTCAATGTGAAGGATGATAGCATATTTGTTATTTGTTTTCAGATAATACCCTGTAGTAAGCACCATGCGTGTATTTACTGCTCAATGTGAAGTACGATAGCATATTTGTTATTTGTTTTCAAATAATACCCTGTAGTAAGCACCATTCATGTATTTACAGCTCAATGTGAAGTACGATAGCATATTTGTTATTTGTTTTCAGATAATACCCTGTAGTAAGCACCATTCATGTATTTACAGCTCAATGTGAAGTACGATAGCATATTTGTTATTTGTTTTCAGATAATACCCTGTAGTAAGCACCATGCATGTATTAACTGCTCAATGTGAAGGATGATAGCATATTTGTTATTTGTTTTCAGATAATACCCTGTAGTAAGCACCATGCGTGTATTTACTGCTCAATGTGAAGTACGATAGCATATTTGTTATTTGTTTTCAAATAATACCCTGTAGTAAGCACCATTCATGTATTTACAGCTCAATGTGAAGTACGATAGCATATTTGTTATTTGTTTTCAGATAATACCCTGTAGTAAGCACCATTCATGTATTTACAGCTCAATGTGAAGTACGATAGCATATTTGTTATTTGTTTTCAGATAATACCCTGTCGTTAGCATTATGCATGTATTGTGCATGTATTTGCTGTGTATATAAATGTACATCCCTTGTCTATTGTAGAACCTGCTGTAAAGTATCCATGGGTTCTGCAAGAAGCAGACACCACACTGAAAACTCAAACGTTTTGTAAAAACACGGTTGATGAAAGTTTTGATTTGCCATATAACCCTAAAAACCAGATCTGCAGCTATGACAACGGTTTTGGGGCGTGCCCGGTAAGCTTACCATTATATAGCTATATCAAAGTGGTAATCCTTCAATGCTGCTATTTTGTGCGTTAAATGGAATCGTCATAGACGTCGCTTTGCAGACTGAAAGAAAGTTCTAAATAGACAATTTTCAATATTCGTTTACTTTTGTTATTTGAGTCTAGAATTTAT
This sequence comes from Spisula subtruncata, assembly GCA_963678985.1. Lineage (NCBI taxonomy): Eukaryota > Metazoa > Mollusca > Bivalvia > Venerida > Mactridae > Spisula > Spisula subtruncata. The sequence continues at coordinate 13,098,076 of OY787676.1, forward strand.
TCAAGCTTCGTAGAAACTTACAGCTTTGAATAGTGCGCCATGTTCTAAAAATGCATTTTTGCTAAAGCAGCCATGCGTGAATGCATGCATTTTTACGTGATTTTGCGCGCTCTAAAGTTTGACTGATGACATTCTTATTGTTTTGACTGAAACGTTAAAAAAACACAAACTAAATCTAGAAATATTAGTAAAAATTTAGTAAACGATGGTGCCTCTATGTATATTTTCGTTAATTGTCTGGTTGTGTAAGGAAACAAAATGTAGTTATATATTTATAATTTTATTCTATTTAACAGGGTGACAGTGGTGGTGCATTTGTGTGTTACGATGGTAACAAGGTCCCATATCAACTAGGGATCGTGTCATGGGGTTCCATCGTCTGTGCGGAAGGTTTCAATGTCTACACACGAGTCGCTAGGTATACAAAGTGGATTGAGCGATATAGCGGTTAAGTCACCAACAACTGGTCGGAGAGCAATACTGTCAGTCGTTCATATACATACGAAAAAAAAACTTACGCTCAATACCTCTATACAAATATTAGAAAGCAAAATATGTTTCTTTTATTAACTTCCAGTCTAACATTTCCCCACAAAAGTGTTTGATTACTGCATAAGTAACTATGTACTCTTCCATATCTGATTGGAGTTTGACACAATTGATATAATCTTTATTAGTAGTATTACATATAACATGCCAATAATGCGTTATTGTAACTTGTTCTACATAGATTAGTCGAAATAAATGAACATTATACAGAACAGTAATTTAATAATTTTTATTTTACTTGTCCCGAATTATGCGACATAAAAGTTCAAGTTCTGTTATGTGGTAACAACAACAAGGTACATGTAGAAGGCAACCACAAACACTTCCAGACCACCACTGTTCCTCTCATCATGGATGTGTCACCTGCAGGGCAATTTACCGTTTTTGCGCACTGCACTTCGAGACATTTCAAGAAACATGCATTCCAAATTTGAACTTAAAATGATCAAGTTATGCTACGGACAGTCATTGGGTTCGAGGATCATATAAAATCACTAATTGTCATAAATGTTGAACTAACAATTACGGTAAACAATTAACCGACAGTATTTTTTATATTGCAACAAAAGTTAAATAAAATTAATTTACACCAAGATGTCGCCAAAATTACACATTAATATTTGCTTCTTTATTTTTTTCTGACGTAAGTAAACGTTTGTTGTTTTATCATTATTTGAGTCATTAAAAGTTCAGTTAATATGTTTTATACAATTACTATGTAGATAGTATCTTTTATTTAGAACAGTGTTACAGTTTTATTGGTATAATCGACATGTGAAATGCCTTTGACCATTTACACAACAAGTACTAGATGGTCGAGACAACATATATACCGTTATTTGCATTACATAGTACAGACAAACACAGACCAAGTAAAAAAAGAAGAGAATAGGAAAACAGCTTTGCAATATATAGTTTTACATAGTACACTGTGACAAGATACTATGTTAATTTAGGCAGTTATAAGAGTACACCAGACTTTGGCGGCAGTAAACTATATGAATTTGGAAGGCATATACTAGCATATGTTCATCTAAATAGGAGTCAAGATATATGGATGCTAATGAGGGAAACCCGGTTGTTTGTTTTCATAAGTGGCGAATATCACGATGACGTCAATGTTTTCCTTTTTAAGTGGTTAAACGTTAAGTTAAGTACGTCACAATTGATAAAACAATATAGTATTTTCCAATAATAATAAATTAAAATCGTTTTAATAGTCTACCACCAAGTTATTACGCAGAGACCCGGGGGATATAAAGTAATTATTTATTTTGGCCAAAGGGAAATATTAAAAACAAAAATCATGTACATAATTATAAAAGAAACCTTAAACAACCATTGTTCGTCAGTTTCGTGATATTTCAAACTCAGGATGAACGTGAGGATCCTTGTTTGTCTACTTTTCTGCTGTATGTATATCAATTATAACTTTTAAACAATTTCAAATCATTTCAAATTCTAACATCTCCTGTGTGTGTTAGATCGTTTGTGTATACTTATGTATATGTTTTCATCGTGAATCAATTATATTCATGCTTAAAACGGGAATTAATTTTACAATTCAATTCAATTCGATGGTTTTATTAAAGTCTCATTCATATTTCATAAAAGCATGTACACTACCATTCTCGTTCAAACAGCGTATTGTTCATCTGATAGTCCGGGAACTTGACTTATGCCTAGGTACCACTTAGCAGTTTAACATCGGCAATGTACTCCCGATTGAATAAATGCGCATTGAAAGGCATCCGCAAAAAGGTCCCTCGATGTCGACCAGGAGACGTCTCAGGGAAGTCATTAGAAATTTTGTTTCATCCCTGTTCCCGATGCCCCCCGAAGTTAATTTTTTCAGTAAGACCTACGCATATCCACTGATGAATGATGATTTAATACGTGCATGTGACCAATTATGATTGATCTTTAGAATAAAATTTGATAATCAAAATACAATAACTTTACATCTTCAACGTGGGAAAGAAAATTTACGATAAAACCAAATAAATGCTGATTCATGTATATATTAGTATTATTATTGTTTTGATCTACGTATCTAGAATAAGGCACATAACGGCAATTTTGCCTATATAGACAAAGAACAAAAAGGTATGAGGAAATCAGACAGGGAAGGTAGCACTCACCCTAACCAACCGAGCACAGAAATCAGAAACACCACAACAACTACACTGAGCAATGCCCACACATAAGCCAAATGAGGCACAGTCACCCCGTGACCTAATTTAAAACACCAAGGACAGTGACCTAACGTTAATGCGACCTAAGGAGGCACAGGTACGACTTGAACTAGGAATGGGACAGGAAATAACATTACATATTTCTAAATGCATAATGCTCCAGAATATGCCAACGAGGTGACCCCAGCGACTAAAAAGGCATAACCGAACAGTGACCTAATTTACAAAGTTGCTCTCCAAGCAAAAGGGATAAACTACAACAATAAAAGGGGAAATTATAGCCTAATAGTCTAGCTACATGTAGTTGGAAAATATATACGTATGCCAAACATTTACCATATTGACCAAACGACACAGTGACCTAATTAAAAAGTATCTCATCCAAAATCTCCGCATGATAAAACTTATGCTAAGGAGGGCGTTGGGCATTAAAAAGAGGTCAAAGGAAATGTATAGAAGACTATAGGTAAATGAAGGCATAAAAACTTGAGAAGTATATACCACCAAGTAAACATAACGGACAAACTAGCAGCAGAAGCAAGCAAAACTTCGAATAACCGGGCGGAGAAACAACTAGCCACAAAACTACTTATATAACCCTACACAAGCATTTAACTGTATGAAAATATTGATAATGCTCATAGTCATAGATTGTATATACTAGTATATATTGTATTTTAAAATAAACTCTATTAAGGAATATGAACAGGTGCGAATAGTGCACATACACATGTACGAATCAAACAGAGGACAAACAATGGATAGAAAAAAACATCATAGCCAACCACAAAATAGGCCAGGGTCAAAATGACGAACATATAGAAATTTTACGATTGAAAACATCCACTGTGCCGTAATATAAAACCAACAGCACATTATTGCACAAATTGCTTTTAACAATATTACGAAAATAATGGTAGAAGCAACTTCCAAGGACATGTGGAAACAAAAATATACCGCCACGGCACAGTGCAATTATAATTCATACATGTTACTGTTTCTATTACACGTATGTGCTTCGGTCAGCACTGTAGTTAGTGTGCTTGTTAGCTAATGTGGCAACCCGGATTCTACTCCAGGCGGAGACACTTTTAATTTATAATTAAATGCTCATCATATTTAAGCAGAAGGGTGACTGACAAATAAAGGCTATGCTCGGCAGTTTAAATGATATAATACACTTTTAATATACAAAGTTTCCAAAGACCTATTACTATGAAACGTCCAAGAAATGCCCCACACCTATTTAAAATGATTCCAGCATATATTACTTACTTTGATAAAACAACACCGTTACAGGTCAGGTATGCTGCGGAAGGTCGCCAGTCGAGTCAAAAGAACCTGGCGAAAAAATTGAGGAGTTTATAAAACTGTTGACAGGACGTAATGTTCACAACGATGATGCTACTGATGACGTTTCTGCTGCTGCTGATAATGATGACGAGCTTAGTGGTGACCACGGTGTGCGTATTGTTGGTGGCCAGCCTGCTAGTCCTGGAGAATATACATGGATGGTCTCTCTGTATGAAAATGGGGATTTTTTCTGCGGAGGTTCTATAGTGGATGAAAGGACCATATTAACGGCAGCACATTGTGTGGAAAATACACCATCTTGGTCAGTTATTTTTTAAACCCAAATTGAAGCTATAAACCGCTATTTGTATTTTAAAATAACAATGACTTGTTTCTATCACGTTCAATATTCTGTAATGAGACTTGGTTTCTATCACGTTTCCATATTATGTAATAATACTTGGTTTAATCACGTATCCATGTTATGTAAAACGACTTGGTTCTTATTAAGTGTCCGTGTTATGAAGTAACGACTATTTTAAAGCTATACAACTACCATGTATACGTTACTGAGGAATTAGTATTATACATTAACTAATGTCCATTCAAACTTAAATGAGAACGATTATAAACATAAGCTCGTCCGTCAGTTAAACTATTTTAATTGTGTGTAACTGAGTTAACTATAGTACCCGATTTGCTTTCGAATGGGATAGTTTCCTCATTAGTATTACTTATTGAATCGGTACTAGCACATTCGTAGTTAGTTATCTCTGTTTACATATTACCTAGGGCGACTGTATGGGTTAGAGCCGGGGACTACAAAACGCAGAAAATGGACGACACAGAACAAAGAATAAAAGTGAAGAACATTATCTCGGTAATTACGATAATAACGATGCTGGTGGAAGCATTATCAAATTTCTTGCTTATTTGGGATCTTTCCTCGTAGTAAGTATTAGGATATATGCATTGATCAAGAATAATTCGGAGATGGGTCTATTACCAGCAATGTGCTCTCATGAAGGGATCCAACCAGCTATCGTTTCATAGTGAGACCATCAATTCACCATATCGAACGTTTGGTTAGTAACATGCGATGCGAATAGCTATCCGTATTCTCAAATCAAATACGATCAATATTGAATACCAACCATGATCTGACTCTTAGCCATGAACAATAAGTGAACTTACAATTATACTACATGTAAATAAAAGGGTTGCCCAAATTCTAAACGGTGGCCCGGATCACAACTTCCATACCCTTTGTCCGAGCACGAGCCTCAACATCTCCCAAGTCATGTATTATATTACAACGACAACGTCATAATACAGTATGCTTATTTTCCTTCCAGCATTGGAAATACAACAGGAATAAAGTAACGTATGATATTGCTATTTTAAAGTTAAACTTTAATTTAGTTTTCAATGACTACGTGCAGCCGATAGCTATCCCAGGTATGTATTCAGGGTGGACACACACCCGTGTAGCAACCAGTTTTGTAATAAAAACCAGAAATGTAATAATTATTACAAAACTTATTGAGAATACAAAAACATGTAACACATCTTTCTCTAACCACTTTTGTATTAAAAACCAAAAATGTAGTATTTTTTTTTTGAATACCTTCATTTCATCAACATACGTTGTTATTATAGTGTTATGAATACTAGTATAATAATATCCCTAAAAGGGGATCACAATATCGTTTGTAGCAAAACCACTCTATACTCAAATTTTCGACCATGTGGTCTTTTTCAAGAGATATGACTTAATATACACAGCAAATACATGCATAACAAGTTACAATGCAAAGACTTGAAGCTGTACTAAAAATGTAGAAAAATTATAAGTGAATCATATCTCTTGAAAAAGACCGCATGGTCGAAAATTTGAGTATAGAGGGGAGTGTTATGAATGTTGTTCAACGGCATTGTGAATAGTCAGTAGGCAGCCAGGGGCTTATCAGCAGAAAATAATAATGTATAAAATGTTCAACTTATGTTAATGATTCAGTAGATTCAGTAGTAAACATAGAAGAAGAAGTTTATTTCAATGAAACATATAAATTAGAAGTAAAACAATGTTTGAATATGATTACGTCAACGTGGGGAGCATAAAAAGGCTTTGTAGCAACCAGTTTTATAATAAAAAACAGAACTTGACTAAGACTCCAGGTTAAATATGCCAATAAAAAAGTTAAAATCGTTAGTAGTTTATTCTATGGTTTCATGGATGAGCTTAGGTCGCAAATTAAATCCCATAGAATAATTGACTTCAAAATTCTTCACCTGATATTCAATATTCAAATCTACGAACTTAAAAAAGAAAATACCAACGTGCAATGTTGTCATAATCCGCGAGGTTTAGTTCTCGAGAAAACTAATTATTCTTCTTTCATGTAATTTCAACCTTTCCTGTGGTTGCGGCTACCCCTCACCTTATTGTTTAGAATCATGACACAATGTGTGGAACATATGGTTACCTTTTACAGTACAATTTATATTTTAGCACTCTGGAGAGAAAAAAACGTGAGAGGTTTGCAAGACTGTTGGCTGTCTGGATTCGGTCAATTTAAAGGTGAGTAGATCTATACATTTGTATTTTAATTTGACCTCATTCTTATCAAACGTAAGGTTTTCTATTCTACCGGTCGCTAACTGCACTGACTGTATGTACATGAATACTTTTCGGTACAAATACCACGGGCCAGAGACATTATGTCACAAAAACGAGTTTAACGTCCCCAAATGTTCACTCATTATGAACAGGTTGGAAACGCCTCAGTCCGCAACTACATGAATCATTTAACGCATTAACGGGCCAGCTCGGCTATGGTGAAAATTAGGTCTTATATTTGTGTTAACATCGACAATAGATAACAGCAATATGGAAACTTCCACGAGGAAGTTCTATCAAAATTATAGAGGTAAATGTCGTTCCGGGTAGGAAGTCATTGTCACGTAGTTTTGATATTGACAATGGAATCTAACCGGTAACGTTGCAAACCTGTCAAATATACTATACAGAATGAATGAAACAATGGGGAAGTAAAAACTGTCGTTTGTGACACAATTTCTTAGGCTTGTGCAAACACATTAATAGTGTAGCTGTTGGGGAACACATAACGTTATGAGAAGGATCCGAGCCACTGTGGCTGCATCGTCGTGAAGGACGCTAGCATATTTGTTATTTGTTTACAAATAATACCCTGTAGTTAGCATTATGCATGTATTGTGCATGTATTTGCTGTGTATATAAATGTACATCCCTTGTCTATTGTAGAACCTGCCGTAAAGTTTCCATGGGTTTTGCAAGAAGCAGACACCACATTGAAAGCTCAAACGTTTTGTAAAAACACGGTTGATGATTATTATAATCTGCCATACAACACAAAGTACCAGATCTGTAGCTATGACAACGGTTTTGGGGCGTGCCCGGTAAGCTAACCATAATAGCTAAAGCGTCCATCCTTCAATGCTGCTTTTTGTGTGTTAACTGAAATCTTCATTGATATCGCTTTGCAGACTGAAAGAATTCTAAGTAGAGAGTTTTTCAATATTCGCTTATTTTTGTTATTTGCGTCTAGAATTTAGTCAAACTTCGCAAAAACTTACTCCAGTGTAGATATTGCGCTATGTTCTGGAAAAATGAATTTCGTAAAGGCAGTCATGTGTGAAATGCGTCTGGTTGTGTAAAATACACAATGTAATTATATATTTATAATTTTATTCTATTTAACAGGGTGATAGTGGTGGTCCATTTGTGTGTTACGATGGTAACAAGGTCCCATATCAATTAGGGATCGTGTCGTGGGGTTCCACCATCTGTGCGGAAGGTTTCAATGTCTACACACGAGTCGCTAGGTATACAAAGTGGATAGAGCGATATAGCGGTTAAGTCACCAACAGCTGGCCGGCGAGCAATGCTGTCAATCGTGCATATAAATAGTTACGAAAAAAACTAAAACACTTACTCTCAATACTTCTATACAAATATAAGAAAGCAAAACATTTTTCTTTGAAGAACTTCCATTCTAACATTTCCTCATTTTTTTTATTAATGCATATGTACTCTTCGAGACCTTATTGGTGGTCAAACAAGAATTCCCTGAAATGTTTATTAGTAGTATTAACGCGTTATTGTAACTTGTTTTACACAGATTAGTCGAAATAAATGAAAATTATACAGAACAATGATTTAATAGTTTTGATTTCACTTGTCTCGGATTATGCGACATAATAGTTCATGTTTTGTTATGTGGTAACAACAACAAGGTAGGACATATAGAAGGCAACCACCAACACTTTCAGACCACCACTGATCCTCCTATCACTCAACCAATTTAAATCTTAATGTGTCACCTGCCGCGCAATTTACAGTTCGTTTGTCCTGCTCTTCGAATCATTGCAAGAAACATGCATACCAAATTTGAAGTCATTTAAATATAGAATGACAAAGTTATGCTGCGAACAAGAATGCTCTTATAAAATCAATCAAAAAGAAATACTTCTAAAATTGCACATGGTAGTGTCCTGTACGGTTCTCGCGCTCTGCACGTCGAGTTACTGTAAGAAACATGTATACAAATTGAAGTCATTTCAACTTTTAAACGATGACAAAGTTCTTCTCCGGACAAAGAAAGCGGGACGCACTCACCATCGCCGCAATCTACGAACATTTTTGTGTATGATGTCGCCCTATTCAGACGCTAAAAACTTGAAAACATTACACTGATCATCAGTCAGCCCGCTAAGCTCAGTCGTACCTAGAGCAAGAGACTTCTCATCTCAGGGTTGTGGGCTCGAATCCCGGGCTTACTAAGTCTAATAAGCTTTCTGATAAGAGTTGAAATCGAGGTCCTGGGTATGGGTGCTACACACATGACATGTAAAAGAACCAATGTTGTCTCTGGAACGTGCACATCTCGTATCTGCACTATCCCACCAAAACTAAAATTACTAAAACTTTTCTAGGGGACTGTATCCGGTGGCGATGATAAATAAATGAAAAAAAATCAGGAATTAATGAAAACCCATAGGAGAAAGCATGAGTTACGTACAATAGGTTAATTATAATCCCAATCCTAACTAACCGGCGAATATTACGGACTATATTCTCGTATCAACAGGATATTTTGTAGTTGGTTGTCTACTGACAACGTTCACAAGTATATTAAAAGCACACATAATGTGTAATGACTATAGAATTAGATTACAAATAGTATATTTGACCATTACGTGTTCACAACAGCACGAGCTAACCAAAATCATGTACTAGCTAACTGGAAGGTCAAACGCATGTAGTTAACCATGCTACAATAGTTGTCTAATTGAGCATGATTAACCCGGGTTTGAAGAGGGGTGGGCACAGGAAGCTCTTTTCGAGGCTAAGTTGGGATGGGTGCTGGAGAATTCATTGCAAAAATGACATGTACTTGCTTCCACTCATATAAACGAGCCAGTGTTAGTGTCTATCCCTGTATAAACCTTATCATGTATGCAAACAGCCGGCAAATCAAACAAAAAGCCAACTCATTAAGGCTCTTTTCTTTTTTATTAGCTCAATACATGTGCATACATCAACAATGCAAAATAAATATATATGAATACAAATGTAATAAGAGATGCACATATGACAGCCTAATATGCAGAAATGGTAAATGTCACCGTGACCCGTATATTTGACCGGCTCCACTCAAAATCAATAGGGGTCATTTACTGTTACTGGCCAACCTCCATGTAATGTTTGACGATCCGAGTGCAAAGTGTTCCCAGTTATTGATCGGACATCATTTGGTGTACCATCCAACAGACGGGAACGACTGACATGTGCAAAGTAATATACCCCTTCATCAAAGATGGGGGGATAATAACAATAATTATACATGTATAAGTTAAATCATCTGATCAGCTTCGTTATCATTCTCCACAAAGGTATTCAACGCATCATTAAACGAAATACTACGCTTATCAGTTTACATGACAGAAATCATGTAACAGTGAGTCAAAAAATGCCAATCATGGATAATATTTACCAGCGTTGGGCCATCTGTTGGGAGATCATTGGTACAACACTGGTCCAACGTAGGGCCAACGATGTTTAATATTTTGCCAACGAAATGCCAATGACGGTCTGAGCAAATCATTTTAAATTAGGATAAACTGGCTATTTGGAAATATGAAAATATAATTTTTGTATATGATCATGCACGTTTATCTAGCTAATCAAGATGATTGACAAAATACGCTTTTCTCCACAATCCAGTATACAGCAGAAGTCATGTATTGGTATGTTGTTTTCCTTTATGACAAAAACAAATAGATATCGTGGAAGACTAAAACGTTGTGTGATTCGTAATACTTCAACAAGGTTCAGTACATAATTCTAGTATGAAAGGGAGATAAGCGTTGAATATGGTGTTTTTCGGGACGTAGTTGTCTCCCTTCAATAACCAAATAAATTTAAATAATATACATTTGCTGAGTGAAGACACCTTTATTGGACATTCAAGCCGTTGTCACAGAGTTGGCCAACGGCTTAATACTGACAATTTCATATTTTGGGTAGAGGGACGTTCATGTGCTTTGAGTGCGGACATGACAAAGTATGTTCAATTACAAAAAATAGATTATAATAAGTAATTGAAAAAGTAGTAGTTTGAGTTATAAGTATAGGCCTAGGTTGAAAAAGTAGTTGACCTAAGTTGCAGTATCAAGTGTCAAGTTTCAAAGTTTATTGCCCATAACAAACCATCGGCCTTTACACGAGCAGGTCCGGTCAGTGGGGGAAGAGGTATGTACGGGAGTCGGACCCCACACTGGATCCGGGGGACTCCCGGGGGCAATTGCTTAAATATGTGTGTGGAAATGCATATAGGAACGGGTACATTCATAGCTGTGGGGAATCCATATATATAAATTATGTTTTTATGTTATCGGCGTTTGATGTATGTGTGTGCATATTAGCAAGTGTTCAGATTTATATGACAGTGAATAAATAACACATGTACATAGGGCCTACGTATGCATTGTATGGCATTCAAGAACATGTGTGTCTGTGGTGGAAAACTCCGAAAGTCAAGTTATGGTATATAGCTCTTCAATCATTCATGATATCTCATCATCAGATATACACTTTAGTATTAACTAATATTATCATAACTGCACTCTTACAAAGTTTCACAATCATTGAGTCACCTGTTCTGAATTTACATGTAACTAGAGCTTAGTTTTGTCATGTATCTATATCTGGGAAATATACATGCGTGGTTTTGTGGATCGACGGTTTTAGTTAATATTTTAGTGGATAAACAAAATTGCACATTGTTTGAATCATTTGAAACACAGACCATAACTCAAAAACGTTTTGAAATGCCTGTTAGTAATATATATGGGATTTATATAAGAACAAAATAAAATTATGATGAATTCAAATTGTAATTAAATTTTCTGTGGATAGCATAAATAGTCAGCCAATTTTCATTATTATACGAATAAACGCACTTTTGTTTTAAAAGTTTAAATACAAATCGTTCTGTTTTCCTTATAATAACTGCAATATTGGTGTAAACACCCTGAAAGCATAATATTTTGTTTAGAATTATTGCGACGGCTCTCGTTTATTTAACACTAAAATGAAAATGACAACACGGAAGTAGCTTACTGGCGCATGCGCATTGGTAATATTTTATTCACCTGAGAAAACATGAATGACAGGTTAATGAGAATACGATAGGTAGACGGTTTTAAATTTCTTGTATTGCGAGTTATGGTGCGGAACGGTGTCTTGTCAAGTTTAACTGGTTAATATGCAAAATTCAGAATATCTTCCTTTTTACTGAAAAGGCGTGAAATACGCTTATATCTATGCTAATATTTCACACGTAAATTGCCAAATGTTTACAAAATTCTCGATTTTTAACCCTTGCAAAGACTTGATCTGTTAACGTCACTTTGCTAATTGCTGCCCTTTATAAGACGTTGTATAGCGTTATCACTAGATAAGTACAGTTGTTAGTAAATGGTTGTTTACAAATGATTAATTATATGACAATTAGCGACGTGTGTAAATCCGTGAAAGTGAGTGTCTCATAGAGAGGATTATACTGTGTATTCTATATCAACACAACTATTTCGGGTGGGGGAACATACCCATGTATGTGTAATACCATATTTGTATAAGTGAAAGATAAAAAGTTTATATATGCTGGTATATGTGATTCACTACATGGTATTTATAAATCCATTCAGCCAGGATTACATTAAACTGTTAAGGTATGTATTATATGATAGATTTTTGTCTGATCAATCAGAGATAAATTTGAGGTGTTTTAATTTAGATATTTGAATCAAAAGTATTGAATTATACATGTATTCTGTACATTATCATCAGATAAATTGTAAGAACATGTATAGATCTACTTTAAACTTTTCACATATATGAATGTAGCTATAATATATAGGCCTACTCAGTACTCTACTGCATTTTTTACTTTTTGTTGAATTGCTATAATAGTAAATGCACTGACATAATTTACATATTTTTCCAAATTACATACATATTACTAGATAGTATTAAACAAAGTAGGTGTCATATGTGAACTCCGACGCAAATGTTACTTTTATCATATACAAGTATAAAATTATACATGTATTGCAGGGGTGTAGGTTTACTCAAGACCTTGTATATAAACATATATCTAGAGTCCATGATTTGCTGTTTTGTATCAGTCAGTGTTAAATGTATAAGTGAAGATTCTGAGTAATTTTGGAACATGCATTGTAAATCCATTCAACATTGTCACCAGGCATACATTATTTTTGTAAAGCAATTAAATAACAATTAGTGAGTCTTGGCTTGTAGGCAAAAATGTTAAAATGATGAATGTAGATTAATGAATAACAATCAATTCTAACGGTGAATCCCAAACTAGTATACAGCTTGTTGTTTAAATTGTTCCTCTTGTCTGTCAATAACTTGGTGTAAGAGTCAGGACTTGTGCTGCTGAAAGTATTTACAGTATGCTATGTTTACGACAAACTTACAACCTAGATAGGTAAAACACCTCGATAGCCTAGTGGCTGAGCATTCGCTTTGATTGCAGGAGGTCCCAGGTTTGATCACAGGCCGCATCAAATACCAAAGACAACATAAAAATGGTACCAGAATTTAAATTCTACAGCCTATATGCTCTATATGCTCAGCATATAAGGGAAACTGGCTTCACTTCTCTCATACCCTCTCATACCCTCGTGGCGATGGATAACGTCAGGAATGAGGTGTCAAGAATGATTGATATAGCTTGGAAAAACTTGTTTCACCATTAACCTTAATTAAATTTAATAGTTTAAACTAAACTAATATCTGACTATGTTAGAAATAATTAGTGTGTGTCACAGTCAAGAAATATGTTTACCTCTAATTGTATGTGTCTGATTAAAAAACCTGCATCGATCTAGATCTTCTTGTTTGTAAGTAATTAGTATATGCCTAGGCTAGAACCTTAAAGAGATTTAGTTTAGTCCGAACCTTAATGGTCAAAATGTTGCTATTCAAACATTTATTATTTGTGCAAAGAGACCAGAGGTCACATAATTATGTGTCAATTGAAGAGTCGAAAGATCCAACTATAAGTTATGGTTATAATTTAGTTTATCTTGGCACCTGTCAGGTGTTTCATTTATTCTATATATTTCATATTAAAGAGGCGTTCCCTATAACTTTGATCATTTAAATTGATTCAGAAATATTATGCATTAAATGAGAATCATTATTGCTTAAACTCCTCAAATCTTCAACAAAAAGCTCCCACCAACTACCGAGAAAATAATGAAAATATATTTCCGTAACGAGCCAAAATAGTCCAGAGTTGTTTCCCTTTGACCACTTAATAATAAATCGCTGAAAGCGATAAACTATTATTGGGGATTTGAATATGTTTTTGACATTAAAGAGACATATAAATTTGCACACACTTTCTTCTGACAAATTATGATAATTGATAGTCACTAATTATATAAGTGCTTTGTACATTAAGCTCGTTTAATGTGATAGTAGAGAAAAATATGCTAGTTATAGGGAATGCTTCTTTTAGTTTATCATATATATGAGCCTCAGAGGGATGAGTGCAAAACTATGTTACAAATACTACATGCCTATTTATATTGATGTAGTTACAAATAGGTATGCACCAAGCAGATAATCTGATTATCGTCTATTATCCTGCTTTCTAAAATATTTGAAAACACAGATCTACAGTATGCAATGTTATAAATATATATCTAAAGATTTAATGATAATAAAAGAAGTGTCAGTTTGCATGAAGTCCTGTAATAGTGTATGTCTGGTGTTTAACTGTAATAGATCTATATGTTATACTTAATTTGAAGTCGCCCGTATTAAATGTATACATATAAAGTATACAGTTTGTTATATTCTTATAATAAATTATTTAATAACATCTCATTCTGACTCACAGGCAGCTGAGGCTGTATGGTATGTACTTGTACTGCTAGGTCAAAAAAAAAATTGCTCATTTCCGCTACCCCTGCCGACCCTATTTTCCCCCTACCCTAGCTTTGAATTTGACCTATTTTATCAGGGAATTTTGGTTATTTCTGTATTTCTTTATCAAGGAACTCAATGAGGTGTCTGTGAACGCGAGTACGGTATTCTAAATATAAAAGTGGGTGATTTAAAAGTCAACTGAGTATTTTTTCTGGAAAAAAATTATTCCCTACCTACCGAACCTATTTTTTTCAAAGCCAATAGGAGAAATGAGCAAATAGTTACTTTGGCCTTATGCTAGGCTTGTATAGTAACCCTGGAGTTACATATTAAATATGCATTTCAGATGGTATTGTAATTTGTAAATAGATAAATTATAAATCAATTAATTTAACTTGCAACGGATGTCAAGGTTATTTGATATCTCTTATCTATGTATAGACAGGAAGAAATAAATTAATCAAGCCAAACTGAGCTATTTCATGGTACAGGCATATACACGATGCAGTTATTAATTATAATGCTTTTTAAGTACGGGGTAACCCAGGATCAGCCCCACACCATCGTCATTCCCAACTCTGGAGATGATAATCGGTTACTACTGTTGATTATAGATAGTATTATTATGCCTGAGTGCCCCTCCCCCCATCTTTGATGAGGGGTAAACTGGGGACAGTATATTGCTTTGCACATGTTTTCGGTCTGGCAGTAGGTTGACCAAAATAGTTTCCATTCAAAAACCAACAAGAACACTTTGCCCCAGGATCTTCTCAAACTTTACCTGGAGGTAAGCCAGCTACACAGTTGATAACCCCTATTGATGTTGTGGTCTGTAGTTCAAAGGTCAAGGTCACTGCGATTTTTACCATTTTCAACAATTAGGCTGTCATGGGGGCGTCATGTTTTACAAACTTCTCTTGTCATTCTAGTACAATGTATGTACTCAGACAGTGACACTGAGCTACTAGTAGTATACATGTAGTATATATTTAAGCTCTTGTTAATCTAAGGCCAGAAGTTCTTCAAATATTTATAAATATTTATTTATCTATAAGTCTATTTATTCAGTCTACATTTCATTCTTAAATGTAAATAATCGCCAGTCTTGCAAGGTTAGCCATGAATATAACTATACTAGAGGTCTCTGGGATGATATACATCATAATTACACCTAAGATTGCACATGATGTGCATAAGTTTAACTGTATATACTTTACTTATACTGTAAACCAAATTACTTTCAAGAATACTAACTAACTTTCCCGTTTTGTCAATAGCAGGTTTGTCTTTTTGTATTTACGACTACAACTTATTCACAATAATTCAATTTGTACGTCTCCCACGATGTCTGTAATGATTTCTTGAACACTTTGGCAGCTACTCAATTTCGCGAATTTCAACCACTCATGAACTCCACGAAATTATTTGCGCAAAGTTATTTCTTGGTTTACAGTGTAATATTGTCTGGTTGATAAATTTCATGAGAAGGCTTAAATTTAGATTCTGAATAACAGATTATTTAAATGTATAACTCAGCAGTAAACATCTTTATCTTAATCTGTAATATTGCATAATTACTAATTAGTATTATATTAAAATTATAAATATAGTGAGGATTATTGTAATTAAACCCATAAAATTTGAAATATATTTGTGTATAACTTTTGTTCAGTAATTTGTAAATATCAAACAGCTATACAATTATGATTATTTTACTTTTAGTACATGTACAAAGGATATTATGTCTAGTCTTAAATTATTTAACAGAGTGCTTTGTTTTAGGTTTGTATCTTCCCTCAAAAGTCAGTCCTTCAAATCCTTTTTAAACTATCCCATTGTTTCATTTGCATATTTAGAACAAAATTGCATGTGAACAATCATTTAATAAACATTTACTTGTAAATGAAAAAAAATTGCATAAATATTCTTATGCTTGGATTGGCGTATACTACAGTACTATACAACAACTATTTTTCGATAGCTGTATACTTTGTTGTGATCAAGGGTATTAAATTTACAAATTGTTTATTAAGTGGTTAGCATAATTAAACAGCTGATATATATTGTCTATATTTATAACTCTGGTTGTATGTTTTCATTAAATCAGGGAATATCACAAGGACCCTCATGGAAGGTGTAATACCAACACAAATCTAAAGAACCGATATTGCAAACATTTCCCACAAAAATTTATTATACATAATATTAAAGAGTCTTGTAATATATTCATGCAGCAGCATGAAGCGCGCCTTCCATGTGGGGATTGTGTCAAATTCTCAGGACTATATTTATATAATTTATGATCTATGTGGTAATATTGTGCATGATGTAAGTACACATTGATTGATTTCTTGTTCAAATCACAACTTATTTCTCACTGTGTGATTTAAAGTGTGAAAACATGTCATTACCTGTAGATAGGTCCAATTGCAAGAGACTAAGAGACTAGAAATAAAGTATTGATATTAACAATTAATGATAGATTAAGTATATGTTATGTATGCTGACCGTGATAATGTGATAGAAATCTGAATGTTTGTTTTATGATATATAATAAAGATTGACGGGTCTACAGGTCATAGTCACATAGCCAGCCCGCTTAGCTCAGTCAGTAGAGCGTGAGACTAGTAGCCACTACTGATCTCGGGGTTGTGGGTTTGAATCCCGGGCTGGTCATCTAAAATTACTAGTAGTCTTTCGGATGAGACTTAAAAACCGAGGTCCTATGTACTATGGGTGCTATACACCAGGACCTGGCATGTAAAAGAACCAATAGATGTATCTTGTACTTTTAATACTATTTGATATTTCAGCCTAGGACATAGTGAAGTTTGGATTGTAATTGTATATAATATCCTGTCATTCCTGTGTCAAAAAAATGAAGTAATGATAATTTACTACTCTCCCATACTATTATACATTGTACTATTCATGTACATGTATACTACCAGTATATCATTGAAGTGTACAAAGATTTACGACAACATTGTATATAAGTTAACTGGACAGTGATATTAATTACTTTATTCTTTGTGCTATACTATGCGTTAAACTCCAGTATTTTGGGATACTTTAAGGTTGTAATAGAATACAAGAGATTGTATCTACTGTAAAATCATTAATTTTGGTGGGGGATTAAATTTTGTGGATTTTGTGGTTCATCTTCAGCCACAAAATCAAATGTTATCAAACATTAGTTTTGACCCTGGTATTTATTACCTTAAATGCAAAATCCATGAAGTAACTTCCCATCGAAATGGACTTCTTTACCAAATCGAAAGAATTTTGTTCTATCAAAATTTAATGATTTTACAGTATGTAATCTATACCCAATTCTTTGTCTTAAATTACCCCGCTAATCTACTGTGACAGTCTGTAGTATTTAGCTTTGATTGTTATTGTCAAAAACATCAATTTTTTGCCTCATTAAAGTCAGTTTGTATTAGGACAGTACAGTTAATTGGCTGCAGAAACATGCATGTGCATATAGTTACTTTTACAGTAACTAAAAAAATGCCGAGCATATCGACGGTGCCAAACCAAAACCCCGTTACTCAATTTTGGCACGAAAACTTATCTGCTAGATGTCCCGTGCTTTTCTGTCTTGTCACCATTTAAATAGCAAATCGCACTACGTGTATGGCGATAAGACAGAAATGCCCGGGACGTCTAGCAGATGCGGATGATGCAAAAAAGGTTTTCGCGCCAAAATTGTGTTACAGGGTTTTGGTTTGGCACCGTCGATATAGCATTCATTTGCCTGCATTTTTTGGCTGAAATATGTGTGACAGGCATATGAGTACCTCCACCCGGATTTGAACCTGTGTTGCGGCTGTTGCCTGGTGGCAAGGGTGCCTATTGAGCTACCGTTGGCAAATCTATATCTCAGCTTTGGCAATGTCCTACGTCTGACTACCCAACTAGATAATATATTTTATCCATCAAATAGATTTTATTCTGGGCTTGATTATCTATGTTTGAGGGTGCAAAGAGAAATAATTTCTTGAGAAAAGAGTAGATTGAGGAGTTGTTGTTATGATCACTGGGTACTGGTATGTAAAGCCAACTAGGACTGTTCATACTGATCTGACAGATGGTGTTTATCATCAACAAGGTTCAGCATCACTTCTTGTAATTACGTTCTGTTCAAACTTATATCTGCGAGTCACTCATGGTAGAGCTGAAATCCAACTTGTGTATGACTTGCTGTACTCCGAGTACTGTGCATTTACCATTGACCACTGAGTCGCAAGCTGGTTGTTAATGGCCACAGGCAGCCACAATACATGGCTTTGATTGACTCTCTGAAGGACCCATTTATTCACCTGCGTATTGTGGAGCATTCATTTATTCTCTGAGAAATTAAGTAATGTAACATCATCACAGTTCAAACACTGTTGTGACAGGATTATAAAGCCAGTACCAATCTAAAATCACTCGCATGACCTCTAGGCTACCTGCCAGTCCAACATAATTAATTCAAATGAACGTTATATTTTCAGTGTTTTCATGGTAAGGATGTAAAGTGATGGCAAGAGCTCAATCTCCTGGTGATTTAAAGGAATACTGGCAGGAAATTGAAGATATAAAAAGTAGCAAGAAACAAGATGACGATGATGATGATCTAGCTAAAACACCCGATGGTATATATGATAACAATCCTTTTCAGTGTTTGTTGTAAATTTAAGAAATCCCAAATGAGAGAAAAAAATCTGAGAAAAAAATGTGACAGTTACGGTTTAATTGATCCACATGCTTTCAGTGAGTTGTCTAATATGCAAATTAGAAGCTCTGTCGACTGCAATATGGGGAAATGTTGAGTATATAAGGTAATAAACCTACCTTGATGGGTGAGCATGCTTTTCCATTGATTGGGTTTGTGGACCAAGAGTCGGTGTATGCACATGGATGGAAAATCAACATATTTGGTACTATAATTATAGTTTAATCGTCATAAAATATTATGCATGACCTTTTATGACTGTGCATCGAATCAAGATTCCCAATCTTACATTTTACCCAGCACACTAACCACTGGGCTATGACCCTGTCTATTCTTGTTTCTGGATATCATAACTTTAACACATTAAATTAACACTATTTAACGACCCTCAGGTATCAATGACTGCTTGTATATTACAGAGGGTGAGCTGGAAGCAGCATGGTTGAAAGATGCAGGGTACCATGGACTGGTCAATAAATTTCAAGGTAAGACCTGGTCCCTATCTCCCAAAGCATCTCAATGTGAGAAAAATCTCATCTCAAGTACAAGCATGTGTCTAAATGTTAATTTGCATGCAAGACTGCGGACTCAAAATTAGCATCACTAAACCGAAATGGTATTCTGCTTTAATTACAGTAAACATTCGTGAGCTTAAACATCAGTTTTTTCTCTAATTGACCGACTCTGATTTTAACAAAATCTCAATTTGAGTTGAGAATTTTATTTTAGATGCTTCTGGAGATCGGGGCCTGGTGACATCAGTACATGGATTATATTGCTTAATATTAACTCTTTAAGTAATCCATAGCCCTTCAAATATTTTCATCCACATAATTCTGATGTCAGTATATCGATGGCTTAGAATGAGAAGGTCGTAACTACTACTTACGACCTTATGAGACTCGTACATATTTGAAATCTGCTTCATAAGGGGCTTCTTATGAGCCTATGTTCATGAAAATCAGAAGTGGTCATGTTGACCAAAATGAAGTTTTAAAAACTTGTTTTTTCCATAGGTAAAGAGTAAATTACAGACAGTTTTTTCGTGTTTTCTTAATATTATCGATTTTGAAGTTCGACCTCATTCTATGCCAGCGAAATGTATATATACATTATATCGTTTCATAATTTGAACATGTATTAATTTATTTAATTACCGGTAGATGGCAACTTGGAATCAAACCAAGATTGCTGGCACATTCGATATCCAGCGCTATAACCCTTGGGTCTGACTGCTGCCCTTTCATTATGAGGGGCCGGGTGGCATATAATGTTAAAAAAACACCTCATTACTTTAATTTTCTCGTTTGTCAGTTGGAATTTAAAACTGACACAAAATAATTAAGCTCAGCCTGATAATCTATGTTCATCATTTAATTTGGTACGTTTGGATTCTGACTTATTATTTAAATGATTAAATCTGTCACCATTTTTGCTCCATTGACTACTGATAAATGTACGTGTTTATGTCACTACCTGTGTTAATTTGTGATGTTAAAGGCTTGAAACTTATTGAAAATGATCACACTATTAGATAATCAGTTTATGTTTAAGTATGATGGGTGGTTTTAAAGTCACACATTGACATTTAGTGTCACATATAAAATTATATCAGTTCTGTCAGTTCTGCTTGGTTGGATGGAGGAAGTAGTGCTCTAGTTTAAGCGAGCGTTTAGTCTGGCTACCAGACTAGATAATATATTTTTTCAATAAAATAGCTTTGATTATCTTATGTTTGAGTGTGGAAAGGGGAATAATTTCACAAGAAAAGTGTTGATTAAGGAGTTGTCTTTATAAACAAAGGGTATGTTAGACAGACTAACGATTGTTGTGCTCTAGTTTAAGTGAGCATTAACCCTTTATCTATAGCTACTTCAATTCACATCCATACTGGTCGGCGACCAGTTTCCGACATATTTTGCATGTTTTTCTGCATTATCTCGAAAACTAAACGGGTTCAAACAAAATAACCTACATTTTTGTAATCCTGAGCTCAAGACCGAGATTACAATCGCAATTTGACATTTGTGACGTCATACAGTGCGTAGAATTCGGGGCGAAGAAGGGGTCACTATTTCAGGCCGTAAATTAGATGTAGAGTATCAGTATCCGACATTTCACATTTAATTAGGTTTAATTTCCCCTTTTCCCCGTTTTGACCCTCTCAACTAAAAGGAAATGATCTCCCGTTGACTGAACATAGCTTTTTGGAGTTGTCTCTCTTTGTTTGTTTACACACCGGTAATGGAATTGAGGCCTAATGGTCAGTGCTTTTTCCAATTAGTAAAACTCGCTGACGTCATACATAATGACGTCAATGATGACGTTTTTGTCAATATTTATCTAACATCGAGTTTTGTATGGATCGCCGATACTACTCATACCTGTTGTTGAGCTAAACCTTGCTTTGTCAAAGACTCTGGCAAACCCGTGGCTATTTATAGATGAACTCGTTTGTTTCATCGCACATGCACATTTTTCGTAAACAGATGATCCCCCAAGGGAAAGAGGTGACGACTATCATTTCATTGCATGTATTTCTTGATATTTTCATTTTATTTCGGTGAATTGTAAATTTTCTGACACACAAATGTTGCTTTGGTCAAGTTCTTTAATTATACCAAATATCTTAATTTTAGAGCTACGCTAAATACGAAAAAATATCAAATGTCGGATACTGGTAGCCATCGGGAACTGATTGCCGACCAGTATCTCCATCATATGTCCATCACCAACAATTAAATTACCTATAAAAAGTGTATGGAAAGAGCAGAGGGAGAGCAGTCTTTATATTTGACATTGATTCATAAATTTCCACAGCTGATATATTTACTATAAATTTAACCTCTGTATTGCAACAAGCTCTGTACAAGGACCAATATTTGCAGTCTCTCACATGCAGAGGTATACTGATATTGTAAAATCATTTAATTGTGATGAGACAAAATTTCGTGGTTTTGGTAAAAACGATCATTTCAAAGGTATGTTAATTCATGGATTTGGCATTAATTTTCAGGTAGCATAAATAAGGGTCAAACTGTTGTTTGATGGGATTTAATTTCGAGGTTGAAAGTGACTACAAATTCCAGGTAATTGAATCATCCACGAAAAGTAATGATTTTACAGTAAATTGCATATGTGTATTTCAGCTGGTAAGGAATTAAGTGAGGATGATGTTCAAGCAATCACTGAATCTCTGGCTAACAATCATGCTGCTGTAGTGAGACGTCGGGTAGATACACTCAATGCTACACTGAGGAAGAAACAGAAATACACAACAAAGATAGATGTAAGGAATATATTCCCAGAACAACGTTCTACCAACACCACTGTAATACACAGTCAAGCTGTAGGGGAGGATACTCTGGATACAAGACAGGTATTTACATAGTTCTCTCCCCTTTGCATATCTGCCAAGTGCTCCTATAAAAGTGGAGTTCCTCCTATTTTTGTTGATAAATATCTGGTTTCCAAGTTCACCTACCTTGCACAAAAGTACATTTGGTTCATTTTATAATCTTAAGTCCCATATTTATAAATTTATCCTAGAATTAATACATTCCTTGTTTATGCATCTTAATCCCTTTTAAATCCCATTTATGTAAGTACATCTTGTGACATGTTTCGCTTTATCACTCCTATTTTGAATTTGACTTTCTTGACAGGCATGCCCTTTGTATAAGGAGGGAAGTTACGACTGTCTCTTTGTTCTCGAATATTGAACACATTTATAAGGTTATAGTTCACAGGGACTCAGAACATAAATGATTATTTGGCTGTCAGTATAGGGAACATACATATGTTGAGCACATATCCCATGTCAGTATAGTTTACTATTGTGTAGTCCTTGTGTCATAGTATCCTTGAAGACCTTACATGTTGTTGGCATATATTTACAGTCACATAGTGAGTTGATTTGTTGATGCTTGGTGGCAAACAGGAAATTGTTATGATCATAATCATGGCAAAGGTTCTTACATTAAATTAGTTACCTAGTTTAGAATTATAACTGTTTGTACATTATGTATTTGTTGCAAAATAGGATTTTAAAACTATTGTTTGATGATGATTTTTCAGCCAGCAAAGCGTCCTTCTACCCTTCCTAGGGGTCTTAAATTATCTTCTCAAAATGGAGAGTCAGAGTCTTGGATAAAACAGGTTAGATATAAGGGGACACGGTGACATGGCTTGCACTTGGAATACTAACCTTACCCGAATAATGATTATCACATTATTAATCAGAGCCGTATCCAGAGACAAAAAAATGCCGAGACAAAACTTGTCTAGGGTCTATGTGAGGCATACTTATTTCGATATTCTCACAAATTTTCACAAAGGCAAACGCCTTGGTGTACCAGAGCATGGCTACGGGCCTGGTAATGCATGGAGTGATTAACTATATCATAACTAACATAATGTATCATCTTAACACATATTCTATATGGGTTTTGTTTCACCCTTTAATAGGCCCTTTGACCCTTTCAAGCCATATTTGGCGCTTAGGATTCTGATTCAAAGGGAATTTGTTCTCAAAGCCTACGTAAAAGGTATTTTTATTAAATAAAAATGGTAAAAAAACCTTTGGAATTATCAAAACAAGTTTAGGCTCTTTAATTGGAATAAAACATAATATTGTAAAGAACAAAATTGTACTGGCTCATAAGTTGGAAATACGGATTGGCTCTATTTGAAAGAATGAACATCATTTACAGAAAGTAAAAGTTATTACGTTGATGCCTTTATTTGCCAGTCAGCTAATTGCTGAAATATGAGTGGCTCCACCTGTATTGGAACCTACGTCAGATCTGACAGCATGTACGCTAACCACTGAGCTGTGGAGGCTAAATGTGGTTCTTTGAAAATTTCTTAGCTGAATTCTTACACAATATAGCAATGTCTGAACTAAAATTATGAGTAGGGATTTGTGCTTATAGCACACTAAGCAAGAGTTGTAACTTGTTCTCTGTATTTTACGTCATTTCTGACCATGATTTTTCTGTGGATGAAAAATAACACATCTCAAACTTAGGTGCTTAACTCACAATATCATAACAATTAATCTGTGAACACATGCACAATATCAAAGCAACACACGGTGTGGGTCTTCATATGTTTTAACTTATATGTCACTAAATATCTAGTGGGGGTTCTGTGTGTATATATTTGGTCTCTGGTTAACAAAGCTTTCTGTACCACTAACTCTTGTTTTATGCCTTTTGTTGTACCTTTTATGACTTTAACTATGGCCGGCTTTTCTTGCTGATAAAAGTAGAAAAACTGTGATGCCTCAAACTTCTTTTGGACTGGAAAAATATTTTAGAGCCATCCACTTGGTCAATGCATATATTGTTGGCTTGGAATGAGAAGGTTGTAATTTTAAAGTAGTACTGACAAACTTATAAGACTGATACATATTTTGAATCAGAATCACAAGGCACTTCTTAATATCAATCGGAACTTGTCATGTTGACCAAACAAACGTTGCAACAGCTTGTTTCACTATAAGTAAAGAAGTGTTTTTGAACAGTTTTTTCTTGTTTTCTCAAAATATAGATTTTGTACTTACAATCTTTTCATTCTAAGCCAGCGATATGTTCTCTGTGTCGACACATCATTGTTTTACCTGGGCTGAAGAACCAGTTCGAATTGCTTTGAGGGTGTTTGAGACATAACTGTTCAATACATCAAAGTTTTACTGTATTTAATAATTTACAAATCGAGTTGTACATGTTTTTATGTAGAATAGTTGTAAGAAGAAGCCTTCTTCTTAGGGTGTGATGTATATGTTGTACTTTTCATGTATTTGCCAGTTGCTGAGTTTAAGTCACTACATTAATTGTTATAGGAAAATGTATCCCTACGGCAACATTAAACAAATAATAAAACAGATTATGACATAGAAGTGTTGAATTACATTTTGGTTATGGTGTCTACTTTAGATTATTGACTTATTTGAGACTATGAGATCTTCAAATACAAGGCAGTAATTTATTCACAAACGTTACAAGTCGAAACTCGGGCTTAGACTTTGCATTGTCTGGTGCCTTAAAATTTAGCAGAGGACAAACTGGTATGTGTCAGACCTAACACAGAACCCCCAGTATATCTTAAGTTGTTGAATGTTAAATGTACTTTACTCACTCATGAGAGTGTTCAAATATACACCACAACATTTATATATTCACTTTGCATACTCCTATAAATATTCAGAAATAGTAAATTTGTATTAAAATGTTTTTTGTACAACGATTTATCAAGCAGAGGATATAAATTAAGTTTAAATTGATATTTTATTTTCTGTGATAAATAATTATGTGCACCATTAAAATTATATCACTTTTAAGCAGAGGATATAAATTAATGGGACTCAAGCAAAGATCTGAATATTGCAATATGCCATGAGGAAACACATCCGCTGAGGTCAAGCTAGGTATACAACTTAGAATCGTAAGAAATGAGATTATAAAATTACTACTTGTTATATGTTTTGTATGTATTTTTGTTTGTGACAGGTATTTGCTGTTCGACTATTATAATTATGTAACCTGTAACTATAATCATTAATGTAGTATTTAGATGTCTTTAATCATTATTTCAGCATAATCGTGACAACAGTCCATCCATTCATTTCCATAAAATAGGTCAAGGTCATTCTAGCAAGGTCATTTCAGACAAACATCATCATTGTCATCTTAATGTCACTAACTGTGAGCTCGAACATTATTCAGTGGGATCAGGGTTGATGAGTGTCTCTGACTTTGTCATAGATTGCCATAATGGTCCTTGTGTACAATGTCAAGGTCATTCTCAATGTCAATGTCATTCATTATGTTCGCAAGTTCATTCATTATGTTCCCAAGGTCATTCATTATGTTCCCAAGGTCATTTACAATGTCAAGGTAATTCACATTGTGAAAGTCAATCACATTGTCAAGGTGATTCATTACGTCAAGGTCACTCACACTTTCAAGTACATGCACCTTGTGCATCTAAAGGTTCCCAAATACCAATCACCCCTTCAGACATTAAGGACTCTACGAGTCTGAAACGATATAAAAGTTCCTCCTGTGATACCTTGGACTCTATAGACTCGGGTTTAGAATCTTCTGGATCGTTAATGAACCGAGAAAATTCGAGTTCACATGATTCTCTCCTTGACACTGATGATAGTACCCGATGTTTCCCTAAAATGGGCCCCTTTAAGTACAAGTTTGCCCCTAATTCTCCTGTCGGGAGCCCCAGAAGCCCCAGATTTACTTTCCCGCCATTATTTCCCGATGGTGCAAGTTCACACCAAGTAGATAGTCCTTGTTCTACAGATGAAGACCCCTCTCTCACGTTGTTAGGGTTCAGAAAACGACAACATTCTGTTACGGAGGTCAGTAAGTGCACACTGATTGCTGCACATGACTGTAGTGTTGTATCTTACTTTCCTCTCCGAGTTCTTTATTTGTCTCACGTTCACTCTTTTATCACATCCATATATATCTTTGGATACTCCACCCATTAGTCTGGCCCATAGATATATCATGGGATAATGCACCAGTCAGTTGCATCCATGGCCCCCCACCCCTGGAGATGGGCTGGGATTATTACTTTTGGGTTGTCAAAACACCCACCTTTCCACGATGATGGGGGACCGGGATGCAACTGACTGGTGCATAAGTTGTGTGTTTATTTTCATTTGTTTGTTTGTTTATGTTTGACAGAGACAGTTGTGTTAACTTCAATATTAAAGTTTTTCAAATGTGCTCTGTAAGTCATCACAAGTCAAGTCAAAAACCTTTTATTCTCTCATTTCATGTCTACATGAAAAAATGAGGTGAAAAAAGTAATATAATTACTATGGATTGATAAGTAATTCTAATACATATGGGAACTGTCCCATTGGAAAAAATAGCGATGACTACTGTTAACTCAAGGTTATGAATTGAAATTTGAATTATACCCAGTTAAACCTAGATAAACATTAGTTTACCTGATGGACAAGGCAATGTTTACAACCAATTAACTTTGACATATATCACCAATACATGCACACTTGTTAACCTATCATTACACAAAATCATGCAAAAATCCCAATGAAAAAACCAAAGTGCTAAGGGCCTGCTGTATGTGTTTTGTGTGTCGTTGTTGTTGTTGATAGCTCTGCATTTTGTTTTAAGTTTTGCTTGTCTACATTTATTCTTATGTATATTTATATGCACCTGGTGGAATTCCAATTCTTTTGTGTGTAAATCCAGTAAGATTTTCTCCATGGAGTGGATCCAACAATTTTTTCTCAAGGGGGTCGATCCAATTATTTTTTCTCAAGGGGGTCGATGCAATTGTTTTCTCTCAAGGGGGTCAATCTAATTATTTTTTCTCAAGGGGGTCGATGCAATTGTTTTCTCTCAAGGGGGTCAATCTAATTATTTTTTTCACAAGAGGGTCGATCCAATTGTTTTTTCTCAAGGGGGTCGATCCAATTATTTTTTTCTCAAGGGGGTCGAACCAATTATTTTTTCTCAAGGGGGTCGATGCAATTACTTTTTCTCAAGAGGGTGGATCCAATTGTTTTTTCTCAAGGGGGTCGATTCAATTATTTTCTCCAGAGGGTGGATCCAATGGTATTTTCTCAAGGGGGTCGATCCAATTGTTTTTTCTCAAGGGGGTCGATCCAATTATTTTTTCTCAAGGGGGTCGATCCAATTGTTTTTACTTAGTAAATGGTCTGGACTGGACCTCGATCCCCCCCTCCTGATCTGCTTAATATGATTGTCGAAACAATTGGCATAACATAATTTGTAAAAACTTAACTGCTTAAAGTATGAAGGTACTAAAGGTGTGTGTATGTGTTTGTTTTCAGATGTCACCACGAAGCACCAGCACAAATAAATATATCAACCTTATTGTTATAGAGGTTTGGCACCAAATATATACTCTTATGTTGTCTGATATATATAGCCTAGATTCTTACTATTAACTGTTTAACAATCATAGACATTACGCCAGGACAGAGATTGCTCCCCCTGATTGTTTGTGGAAGGTTGCTTGGCGAAGGTTTTCAAGTTAATCCATTGGACCATGTAATTAGAATTTACCATAAAGTTGACTTAAAGGGTATAGATTGACAACGGTTTACTGGCATAATGTCAATTATTTCATTAAAACAGTTACTGGGTGCTATTTCACTTAACTTTATTATATTGTATATAACTGTCTTCATGTACAAACTTTGTAGTATAATTAAGACATATTAAAGCTTAATATAAAGTAGTCTTCAAGTTTTTTACACTAGCATCAAATTCTTACAAATTACAAAAAATTGTTTCAGAATTTATTTGTATGACATGATTGTGACTATATAAATGCACCAGTCAGTTGCATCCACGGTCCCCCACCCCCGGGGATTTGCGGGGATTTTTACTTATGGGTTGTCAAAACCCCTGCCATTCCTGAAAAGCAAATGGTAAATCTCTGGTATTTCCCCAGCCCGTGACCACTGAATATTGTCCCAGGGGTATTGGTTTGAGGAAAAAATCCACAACATTTCACCGGCAGTAAAATCACGGCCGTTTCCCCGGCTACTCACTGCCCATTCTTGGAATGGAAGGGGGGAGGGTGGGGGCATGCATGCAACTGACTGGTGCATAATATATCAACTTTGTAAAAAATTTCTTTTCTTCTGATTTTCATAGATTGAAATTAATTGGGACTTTACAAGACTGTGTCAACCACATACTTCTATTAGTAGCAGTTAAAAAAAATCATTTTTGGCTATAATTTAGAGGAGTTAGTTGCTCAAGAGGGGCTATATAGCTCTATAGAGGCCTCCCTGACTAGGCTGTACTGTATCATAATAATATGCTTTAATATCCTTACGAGTAAATGCTATAAATACATTACTGATGCATTAGTCTAACTTGGATACCAAGAATTCACCTGATACGCTATAATCATGGGCTATCATATAACAGCTTGGAGTACATGACAAACATAAAAGGAGGTATACATTTACTAGGTCATTTACTGAAGCTTGTGGAAATAAAAACTCAATTTTTATAAAGGTTCAGATAACATGGATATGAGAAGTGCTGGTTGGGTTATTTTAAGGACTGATTTTGTCATGCCAGTATGTATAGCTGGGTGAATTTAACATAACCCTGACCTTCATGCATGAATATATTACAACGTCCTTGCTTTGAATATATCAATTTCTGCAAGCAAATCGTGCTGTATCTGTATTTCAAATGTGTGCTTGTATTACATCTCGAGAGCTACGAAAACATACAACCGAGGTTATAAATATAGACAAGATATGGACTGTTAAATTATGCTAAGTTTGTGTCAAATTAGCCAAGCTAACACACCTGATTCCCCTTCTTAAAAATCCCCAACCAAAATCAATGCACCACTGAACTTTCCATTTTTTTGCTGACAATTATTAATGAAAATGACCACAGTGACATAATTTGAGTGAATACCCAAGCATTTAACGTCTGATTTTAAAGCAATGTTTGTTATTTAGTTATTTAACTCAACACATGCGATATGCACCTGTCCTTGAATATGACAGGGAAAATGTACTTGAAAAGTTAAATACTTTATAGGAAAGTTATACATCAACCAGTGTATTTTGTACCCGAGGGTAGGACCTGTTCAAATAAAGTAAAAAAAGTACCATGATTTAGTTAAAGTATCTTTTAGAAGTACATCCGTTCAATGGGCTGTATATGTGTACATTTTCACCTGAATCTTTGAGTAGAATTTAAATCAGCAGTTTATGTGTTGCTTTTAACATGGAGGTTAAGCTGAAGACATTATAATATGTAAATTTTATAGCAATCTATTTTCATCTGATGTTTACATAAATTATACCCCATTCATCATAAGTCGTGTTTAATTGCTTTTCAATTTGTGAACTCATCCTTACAGATATTTATATCCACTAAGTTAATAAAAGTGTAAATCTGGTAGACTGGTTTAATGATTTTACTATATTTTGTGTCTGATGACTCAATTTGTGTAATCCAGACTATATATGTTGCCATGGTTATATAACTATGCAATGCACTGAAAACATTGAGCATATAATTGCCTTAAAGTAGTGAAGAGCTATTTTATTGGAATTAATTTTGTAGAGCTTTGTTTTGAACTGAGTCCATTTCTATTAATTTGTGTAATCCAGTTTCTATGTTGATTTCAGATATCAGCTGAGCATATATAGCCTTTATTTGCTTTATTTCTACTGAAATGTGGCAGGCATTTATATGTGTCTCCATCCGGATTTCAACTTGGGTCGCAAGTTTATACGGCAAGCACACTAACCACTGAGCTATGAAGACACATTATACAATAAAAACAGCTCAAGTCTATAATTGCCTAACTAAAGTGACTGAGTATTTTATGAGGATTTATCAACCATTCTATTGAATATAAAAGCCACATAATTACCTCCCTTGGAAAGCGAAAACAAAAGGGCTTCTGTAAAACAGGGAGTTTTGATAAAATTTAAATAATTAAATTAATTGTATTATTTACTTTATGTAACCTGGTGTAGTTTTATGATGTTACTTATTTAATGTTGACATTGTATTATTGATGTAGATTTTATAAATTGCTGTATAGCTCATAACAATATGCAAATTATTGTAAAATCACTAACTTTTGTGGGCATTAAATGTCATTGATTAAGTAAAAGTTCACTTTCAGTAGGTTTGTTATATAATTGGTAAATTATTAAACATAGTATGGGGAATCTAGCTATATTTTGTATTATTAAGGTTGATTTTTTATGGGGATTAGATTTTGTGGTTCATTTAAGTCACAAATCAATGAAAATTCAATGCCTTTTTTAATGTTTTTACGGTTAACTATCATTAATACTGTATTTGCTTTATTTAACTTCTTTGCTTATAATCACAGGTGGTAGTATAAGTATCTGGAAAATAAAATTAAAAAAATTAAAAAACCGTCACTGAGCTTATACACTATAAAGGTATAAAGCGTACTATATGTCTATGTCCAAAGATTGTGGAACTTCGCATCTAAAAATAGGACCAAACACTGGTACTCACACAGCCACCTGTGCTTATGATATATAGAACTTCTTGATGTCATTGTAAATGTATTTTAGTGTGCTTAAATTTTCTTATTTATTGCGTTTACCTTTTACAACCTTAATGTTTATGTAATTTAATTTTAAGAGGAATGATCAAAAAAAAGTTAAAGGCCCTAAAACAGGTTTAATGTAACCTGGGGATTGCAAGATTGTAAGAGAGACAGCTCAAAGTATCTATGGTTAAATCCAAATGAAGTAGATGTTAAATTAATGTACAATAATTATAAGTTGTTAGTTCCACATATTTATTTATTGTATTCAATAATTATAAGTGTTCATTTGTTGCAATAATGTGTGGAAATAATAGACTAAGACCACATTTGTCTTAATTGGATAAACTCTGTTTGTGTTACTCAAAATTAGGTAGACTGTTTGTGTTAATCAAAATTAGATAAAATGTTTGTGTTAATAAAAATTAGATGAACTCTGTATTAATTAATATTAGATAAACTCTGTGTTAATCTAAATTAGATAAACTCTGTGTTAATCAAAATTAGATCAACTCTGTGTTAATCTAAATTAGATCAACTTTATGTTAATAAAACTCCATTTAATTTTATTTTTTCAGCTTCCTAAAAGTCCGACATCGCCACGAGGTGAAGTAATACATCCAGAATGGAACTTGAACAGAAATAGGTCATCTAAAGGTCGAGGGTCGTTCATGAAGAACAAGGGGGGCTACTCTATGTCTGGAACAAGGGATGAAGTACTGGATAACATAGAAATGGGTACATTGATGTTTGTACAATTTTCATTTCACTTTTTTGCGACACCTCAAAAAGTTTGATATTTCACCAACAGCTCTAATTATTCTTTTTAACATTTTAAAATTACAAAAAATTAATTCTGAGACTTTTACATTGGATGTCACTTTTTATGCCCCGGCATTTACAAAAATGTCTGTTTGTTGAAATTCAAATATTTTTTAAGTTCATCAAGGCATTGCTGTCAAGCTCAGACATACTTGTTAACCATCATACACACAATACATTGTCAAAGTCATGATACACTACCAAGAATTTCAACAGAATTAGGGCAACTGAATGACTTAGCTATTTATTACGGACATATCTTCCATTGGGGCATGAGCGTTGGATTCCCTGTTGTGGTAGTTCAAACCCTCCTGTGAAATTTTGACATCAAAGTGTTGATTTTCTTAAACTTAAAGCGAAGCTGCTGGTTCCTGATGATGGCGTTATTTAGTACAGTTTAGAATACAGTCAGTTATTATGAACACTGGTTAGGTGAATCAAACACCATACATTTAAGTGATTTTCTTTCTGAAATGGTGTTAAATTAGATAACAAGAAAATTTAATAAAGTTGTGTATTTAGACTCAGGCATATATTGTGATTGCCTTGTCCATCTGTTTGTCCAATTGTTAGAATTATTGAAAATGATAACCAAAACTTTCAAATTGTTGAAACTTAAATGTTTTCGAAGCCCATGAAGGCATATTGCTTTCAAACTATGCAAAATTGTTTACCATCCTAAACACATCTCATTATCAATGCCATGTATCACAAAAAAGTGACTATCCACTATTTCAACAGAATTATGGCCCCTTGTTGACTTGGCTAATTACTATGTACAATAAAACCTTTCACCGGGCGTAAGTATTGATTTAACTGAAACCAGTCATGTTTATTTACAGGTGTTGAAATGTTGAGTATGCAACAGAAGGGGAGACTAGAGCGTGTATCAACGGGGAGTGAGTTATCTCCTATATCAGACGCTGATATATCGTTTGATTTCCAGTTTGATGAGAGTAATAGTGATGATTATCTTACTGATAGATCTCCCAGTCAAACTAACCTACCTGTAAGTATAGTCTAGATCTCCCAGTCAATCTAACCTACCTGTAAGTATAGTCTAGATCTCCAAGTCAAACTAACCTACCTGTAAGTATAGCCTAGATCTCCAAGTCAAACTAACCTACCTGTAAGTATAGTCTAGATCTCCCAGTCAATCTAACCTACCTGTAAGTATAGTCTAGATCTCCCAGTCAATCTAACCTACCTGTAAGTATAGTCTAGATCTCCCAGTCAATCTAACCTACCTGTAAGTATAGTCTAGATCTCCCAGTCAATCTAACCTACCTGTAAGTATAGTCTAGATCTCCCAGTCAATCTAACCTACCTGTAAGTATAGTCTAGATCTCCCAGTCAATCTAACCTACCTGTAAGTATAGTCTAGATCTCCCAGTCAATCTAACCTACCTGTAAGTATAGTCTAGATCTCCCAGTCAAACTAACCTACCTGTAAGTATAGTCTAGATCTTCCAGTCAATCTAACCTACCTGTAAGTATAGTCTAGATCTTCCAGTCAATCTAACCTACCTGTAAGTATAGTCTAGATCTCCCAGTCAAACTAACCTACCTGTAAGTATACCCACAACATTGATATTCACATTGTACCGGGCTGTGTGAACAGACAAATGACACAAATCCAAATAAATTCTAGGATATATTTTTGAGGCATTTCATTTCTTCAAAAACATGCTTATTAACTAGGTATATTTTTCAAATTTTCACCAAGACAGGTGCTTTGTTGTGTCTCAGCGTGGCTACCATCCTATTTTAGCCTCTGATGTCAAACTTAACATGGAGGTTGGTGATCAACAGTAGATGACCCCTATTGATTATAAGATCAGTAGGTCACGGGTTAAGGATGCTGTGACCTTGAACATTGAATATATATATATGTTAAATGGTTTCCAATCAATAACTCAATTAGCAGGAATGGTTGGATAAGGGAACTGTAAACCATGTAGGGAGGTTGTTTACCATCAGTAGTTATCACCTAGTATCTAGTGATTTTGATGTCAGTAGGTTTAAAATGTCAAGGTTGCCATAAGTATTTATACAGTATACTTTACTTTTTGGCTGGCAATTGGTCGCATCCATGTATTTCGGTGGAGGCACACATGTATATGCCTACCATATTCAGCTGAAATCTGATCATTATTTTAAAAAATATATAAAAACAATACAAACATTTTATCTTCCATTTTACAGAGATTATTATTATTAGAAGACAAGTTAGGACAGACATGTATAGATGATATAAGCACAGTGGATGTGGAATATATAAGAAAACTGGCATTACTCGAACTAACATCTTTATTTGATACATTTAACATCTCTTATAGCCGCAGGCGGTCAAAGAGAAAACTAAAAGGTTTGTGCTTTAATACTTCGATGTCCATTTTCCTCCTTATGTGAAGAAGTTGCTGGTTGTTTGTGGAACAGTAAATTTTTTACTGGTAAGAAACCTGAGTCTGTAAAAACTTTGAATTTTTCTTGCTTGGACTAATGTGAACACTCATCAAAATTGATTTATTTTCTCCACATGTGGCAAAGTTTCTGGTTTCTTGTGGAAGTGTTAGTCAGTGCAATTTAGGATACAGTCCAGGAAAATTTGTTTACTAGGTGAATACTTGTCAAAGTCAATTTTCCTCCATATGTGGGAAGTTACTGGTTTCATGTGGAAGTGTTAGTCAATACTGGTCGGGGTGCAGCCCAGGCAAACTGTTGAATCTAAGATGAATACAAATCAAAGTCAATTTTTCTCCTTACATTGAAAACATCTTGTTATAAAAGTATCCTTGACATGATTATATTTATTGTTCTATGTTGTGTTATTATAATAAATACTGTAAACTTGTCTGTAAATCAGTCTCACTGTCAATCGGTAGACCAAATGGTTGCCATTAAATAACACAAGAACGCTTTGCCCAAGAATCTTTAAACTGTACATGAAGGTTGGCCATTAAAGTGGAGGACCCCTATTGTTTTGAGGCCAGTAGGTCGAAGTAAAGGACGCATTCCAACTATTTTACTGCCATTGGGGCTTTATGATTATAAAAAATGATGTATTATAAATATTTGTTGTTATTTCAGATACTGGTCTATTTGGTGTGCCCTTAGCTACATTGATGGAGCAGGATTTAAAATTACAACCACAATGTTTGATTCCTTTAGTATTTCAAGAGGTAAGTTCGATGTTTATACTCTACCCGTTCAGTTGCGAGATTAGATACTGCTGATCCGAAGGTTGAGGGCCTGATCCTGTCTACAGCCTTATAAAAACAGGAATGCTTTTTTCAGTGTTTATTACTTTTTAATCGTTTATCTTATTATAGCTGAAACTTTAAAAAATTTATCTCCTTAACATCAAGCACAATAAAAAACAACAACAAGAAATTACGTGTGGGATTTGATATGATGGCTCAACCTCAAATTTATTTAAGTTAATACCCCCTCCACCCTACTATGCCATAAGTAAATATGATTTGCAACATAGATGAACGTAATGTAATTTTTATTTCTAGATTGTGACTTATGTAACTAGAACATGTTTGGAGTCAGAGGGCATCTTAAGAGTTCCTGGTTCAACTAGTCGTGTCAAAGTATGTTCACTTTCTTACTTGTTTATAGATTTAGGAAAATAAGCTTTAAATTTAATGTCACAGTGGTTGACTTAATATCCCAAAGCACAGGTCACTACTGGACGTATGTGCAAGTATGTGGTATCTGCGTGCAAAAACACAGATGACACATGGACATTACGGCCTTCTTACGTTTTTCGAAGCACGCAGACACGACGCAACACTTTTCATGTATGAGGAACTTTCGCAACGTTCTACCTGCGTTCTGACATGTGTTTGTCCCCGTATGTGCGATGCGTGTGCAACATCTATGCCTTAATTCTACTGCTAACTTACAACGCAAGGACAACACACATGAGTTAGTATGTGCTATAAACGTGCCATAACATGAATGTTAAAAACATGCATGTCGGGTTGTGACCAGGCCTTAAATGATCAATTATCTATGTCCTGAAATCATTTAACAAATACAACCACTTTCTATGTAACAAGTAATGAAATAATATGAAAATTGGAATGTGAGTTGGTATGGTGTATTTATGGTGCTACTTCTAATTTGATCGACATTTAACAAATAGATTTTAAGATATTTAAAATGTATATGATTTTAAGTACTTCAAATGGCAGGTGTATCCTCTTTCTTACAGCAACTTCGTCAGGAGATTGAGGAGAGATTTTATCAGGGGACATTTATATGGGCCGATGATTTAACACCTAACGATGTTGGAACATTGATGAAACAATTCTTACGAGAGTTGCCTGTACCTTTACTTACTGACGAGTATATCGAAGCATTTGCTCAAGTGGAATGTATGTTGTTTGATATTGCAATCATTAATTTGACTGATTTAATTACTGTAAAATCATTCATTTTCATTGGGGATTAAATTTCAAGAGTTGCGTGTTTAACCTTCTACCATGAAATTAAATCTCATCAAACAATAAGTTTGACCCTTGTATTTATTATCTGAAATGCAAAATCCACGCATTAACGTCCCATCAAAACCATCTTTTTTATCCAAACATCGAAATAAAATGATTACAGAATTCAGGATTTCCTGATTGATCATTCCTGAAAGTGCAATAAATTTTTCTGACCGAAATAAAAGTGATTCAATAAAATGTCTCAATAATTGACAAAATTTGGTATATATAATCTGTGTTGAAGGATTTTCTGAAAACTTAGTTGAGTATGGAAGTAATGTCTTTGAAGGGCTCTTGCTTTGCAAAAAGTGAACACTGGGTATTATACAGTTTTCCTGATTGCTATTTGACCATGCAGACACCCCTGAATGATATAACAAGTATTAATTTTGTGTTTGCCAGCAGGCCTGTAGCTATGCTAAACCGTTGATAAATTACCAATTTGAAAATAATCATGTTTTTTTTAAGAAAAAAATGTCCAACATAGACCCTTGGTATTTTTTGTCTCCGGATACAGTCTCTGTCAATACTATGTGACACCTGGAGCCGGCCTGGATTACATAATACTCGCCATACATAGCGCAGCGGACACGTTTTATGAAACTTCAAAAATGAATACTTTTGGTTCCTAGCCTAGTTGTGTATATTGTGAGGAGCTTTGGTTTGCTTAATTTTTGCCGGAATTATATCCCTTTTATGGTTAAAAAAAGTTTGTGGGATATATATTTTTTTGTCAAGAACTTATCTTTAGTTTTATTTTAGTGGATTATATTCCTTCTAAAATGCATGTAAATAAATACAATTTTCTAAAGTAAATCAGCAATAAGGCCTGTGACATATACTATCAGGTCCTAATAGTAATCAATGTCATAAATTTTAGGAATTTTAGAAAATGGTTACTTTTTAATGCAAATTTTAAAAAAGACACTGTTACGATAATATTGCCATGGCAATGAAATAATGATTATTTTTCAGACTTGCCGGACAAGAAATCACAACTACATGCTTTGAATCTCTTGATATTGTTACTACCGGATGTACATCGGAACACACTTTGTGTAAGTGTTTAAATTTTAATACAGTACTTGTAACCTTTGTAGAGCAACACCCTAGTTTTATTTGTGCATGTTCTCATTGGATTTAAATGAAACTTCACAGAAATGCTAATGGTACAATGCCTAGTTGTTCATATTGTCAGGAAATGTGGGTTGGATGAATATTGTGTTGAGTTATGGCCCTTTGTGGGAGAAAAATATTTTCGTGTCATAAGTCCTTTTATTTTTCTAATAATTTCAAACTACATTTTCAATAATTATGTTTCTTTACTTCAGGTACTACTGGAATTGTTAGAACTAATTATACAACATAGCAACACAAATAAAATGAGTTTGAACAATGTTGCTATGATTATGGCCCCTAATCTATTTATGGCCCCTAAAGTTGGAAATGCAGCTAAGTCAAAAACATCTTGGGAGATTGAAATCAAGATGGCTGCTAACACGTCTAATATTATGAAGATGATGATCCACTATAGGGAAATATTATGGACAGTAAGTTGCCTGTATTATCCATATTGTATGTTTTTATTTCCCCTTAAAATAATCTTACAAAATAAAATATTTTCGCTGCCAAGTGAAATACTGTAAAATAATTTAATTTCGATGGGACAAAATTTCGTAGTTTTGGTAAAAAAGACCATTTTGAAAGGGTAAAGATTATTGTTAGATCATGGATTTGATTTCGTGGTTGAAGGTGAACACCTCTTTTGTGTGGGTACGTTAGTACTGGTTAAGATACAGTCAAGGAAAAGTAGTTACTATGTACAAATGGATGTGAATCTACCAAATCCACCACTTTGTATACCATACTTTGTAACTGAAAAAAATTATGCCCGGCATATAGAGATTGTCCTGTCGGACATTGCTTCTACTAGTGCATATCAATATAAGGGTTTACTTAATGCAGCCTTGTTAGGAGTTGCTTTAAACCCAAATAACTAGTGTTTGGAGTAAAGGATTAATGGATAAAACAAACTGTTCTATTATAGGTACCGAGTCAGGTGATGAATCTAGTAAGAAGACAATATGAATTAGAACAAATGAGAAAGAACAGAGATAAAAATGTAAGTGACTAACTAACAAGTACACCAACTCTATAGAGCAACACCTTGAGTTGTTTATATTTCTTTTACAACTGCAATAGACTAACTCCGGATCTCCACTAATCTGTAGGTACAAATAGACGTTTACCGTTATAATCCTTGTGTCCCTTGAATATTCATATCTGGACAATAGAGCTGGTATCAGTTGTGTTTGCATATGAATGCATAACCAGTCTAACTAGGCCAGATCTGTTTGTACCAACATGTAAATTAAGGGGAAAACCACCTTACACAGAGTTCCGGGTATTAGCTATTGAGCGACAGTTTTGATTTGTAGGAGTTGATTTACTGAATCATTATAAATATTGCTTATCCATTACCAAACTGAAGTTTTTGTATAATTAAAAGTTTAGATTGTTATAAGTGCTTTGATAAAACAGTACCCTGACATTGTCAATTAGGATTCATCCATTACTCAATTTGGTAGATTTATGGGTCTGTGACCTTTTTTGCCCACCGGAGTGCAAGGTGTAATCTGTAGGCCATATGTCTTGTGTGTCAATTGTGCACGGATTGATTCTGATCACTCAGACATCAAAGAGTAATCTTTTTTATCACAAAAATGATGTGATATTCTTTGTGATAACAAATGATGGAACAATGATCTCCAACACATTTGATAACAAATCGTGACATCACCAGCTGTTCAGCTCAAAAACGTGACATCACCGTCTAAAAGTTGTGATTTTTATGCCCCCGTATCGATAGATCGGGAGGCATATAGTAATTCACCTGTCCATCCGTCCGTCCGTCCGTCCGTCTGTCCGTCCGTCCTTCCGTCCGTTCGTCCGTCCAGCCAGGTTAACCCAAATTGACCGTTTCGTCTAGCATTAAAATGGCTGGCTACAAAGTTTTCAAACTTGCATGGATGTTGTATATGACCACTCTCCACGCGCCTGTATCACCTGACTCCATTTTGACCTTCACCTTGACCTAATTTTGGACTTAGACTTATTGAAAGGTAAAATTCTTGGTTAACCCAAATTGACCGTTTCTTCTAGCATTAAAATGGCTGGCTACAAAGTTTTCAAACTTGCATGGATGTTGTATATGACCACTCTCCACGCGCCTGTATCACCTGACTCCATTTTGACCTTCACCTTGACCTAATTTTGGACTTAGACTTATTGAAAGGTAAAATTCTTGGTTAACCCAAATTGACCGTTTCTTCTAGCATTAAAATGGCTTGCTACAAAGCTTTCATACTTGCATGGATGTTGTATATGACCACTCTCCACACGCCTGTATCACCTGACTCCATTTTGACCTTCACCTTGACCTAGTTTTGGACTTAGACTTATCTCCCCTTTAGTATTTTTACAATAAAATTTTGTCTGGAGCGTATCTTCAAAACTATTTAACATATTGACTTGAAACTTGAAATATAAATAGATGGCAACATTGACAAAGAACCATAACTCTGTCTGTCTTAAATTTTGAATTATCTCCCCTTTAGTTTTTTTTTATAGTCAAATTTTGCTCTGAGTATATCTTCAAAACTATTTAACATATTGACTTGAAACTTGGAATATAAATAGATGGCAACTTGGAGAAGTGCAATGACCAAGAACCATTACTCTGTCTGTCTTAAATTTTGAATTATCTCCCTTTAGTATTTTCAGAATCAAATTTTGACAGGAGTTTATATTCAAAAGTGTTTAAGATATTGACTTGAAACTTGGTATATGAATAGATGGCAACTTGGAGAAGTGCAGTGACAAAGAACCATAACATCTATATCACCAGATCACACATGAAGTCGATCAAGGCACTGCTTTCAAATGTGGCATATTCATTTACCATCATAAGCCCCTTATAGTTCAAAGCCATGTAACACTATCAAACACTTTATAGACTGAATAATGGCCCCTGATTGACTTAGCTTTTTATGGAGATGGCTTCCACGGGGGCATAAGCGTTTATTGAACGCAGTCTTGTTTAAGTTGTTTTGAATCGGTCACAATAGTAATGTGATTTAAAAGAATCCACCATTCGTTGTCTTTGAGATCAACATTTCTTAAACTTGTCACAAAAAAAAAATATTAAGCTCCCTAAAGACTCGCTAATTCACTTGTGTTTTCTAGATTCGTTTAAATAATGTTGATCTCCAAAGACAACTCATTAAGGATTCTATATAATATTATTAAACTTGGTCAAAATGTTTGTCTCTTTAAAGTCTAATTGGCCAATGATCTCGAATTTCGAGGGAAGTTCTGTATTATAATGTAAGCTTTAGTTCTTAAATCTTTTAGTCAAGAAAATGTTTGGTTGTTATTTCAGAAAATGAAAAAGAAGGATAAAACGGAAGTATACAAGAAACCAGCCTTGATACATGAGGTATGTTGGATTGTATTCTTGATTTATTATTAGGTGGTCAATCTACATCACATTATAGCATTTCCTCACCTCCATCTTCTCGCTTTTCCTGTGCTGGTATTTAAGAAAAACTTGCAAGCAATTTTTAGCTCGACTATTCGAAGAATATGAGAGCTATTACAGTCACTTGTTCGTCGGCGTCGGCGTCGGCGTCGGCGTCGGCGTTGCATATGGTTAAAGTTTTGCATGCAAAACTTTAACCTTGGTTATATTTCAATAACCAGTGCATATATTGGATTGAAACTTTGCACTGGCTTTCCCTGTCATGTAATCAACCATGTTAGATAACTCTTGCATGAATTTAATGCAAATTATGGCCCTTTTTTACTTAGAAAATTTGGTTAAAGTTTTGCATGCAAGTTACTAATAAGGCCATATCTCAAATAGTATCTGTGCTATGGCATTGAAACTAACAACACTTACTAACCATCATAAGGCAATGGTACCGGTCATGGGTAATAGCTCTATTATGATTATTATTTGAGTTATGCCCCTTTTTAACATAGAATTTTCTTGGTTAAAGTTTTGCATGCAAGTTTCATTCAGACCATATCTCAGCTACTATCCATGATACTGCATTGAAACTTACAACACTTGTTTACCATCATCAGTCAATGGTATCAGTCAAGGGCAATAACTCTATTATTTTTTTATTTCAGTTATGCCCCTTTTTAACATAGGAGTTTATTGGTTCAAGTTTTACATGCAAGTTCTATTCACGCCATATCTTAGTTACTATTTATGATATTGCATTGAAACTGATAACACTTGTTTATCATCATAAGTCAATGGTACTGGTCAATTGTAATAACTCCATTTTTAGTTTAATTCAAGTTATGCCCCTTTTAACTTAGACTTTCCTTGGTTAAAGTTTCACTGACAAATATTTGTTAATAGTCCAGTGTTGAGATAATTGCCATGCCTCAACAACCATTGTACATTAGCTTTCATTGCCATGTAGTCAACTAAGTAGCGTAACTCACGTTTCAATATAATACAAATTTTAAATGGCCTGTTTTGAACTTATATTTTTTTTTGACAAATGGCTGCGAATAGTCGAGCGCGCTGTCTAGTGACAGCTCTTGTTCATGATCAGGGGTGGTACTAGTATTAGATATTGATCTTACTTGATTTAAGGATAAGAACAAAGTATTGTCAATTCTAAATCTTAGTCTG
Organism: Spisula subtruncata; assembly: GCA_963678985.1. Taxonomy (NCBI): domain Eukaryota; kingdom Metazoa; phylum Mollusca; class Bivalvia; order Venerida; family Mactridae; genus Spisula; species Spisula subtruncata. The sequence continues at coordinate 13,140,476 of OY787676.1, forward strand.
AATTTCAGTCTTACGATGTTGGTGAATAAGGCCCCTAAACTTTATTATTCATTATTTCAATGGGACTTCACTTTGTAATTTTGCATTTCATGTACTGAATGCAAGGGCCAAATTTAGTGTTGGATGGGATTTGATTTTGTGGTTAAAGGTTTACCTTGAAATTTAATCCCCCACGAAAATAAATGATTTCACAGTATTTTATATAGGCCTACATCAAGTTCTCTTCTGTAATTTCAGACAGACTTTCAGGCAGGTGTAATTAGGGTGCAGGCCCCTAATTTGACTAAAAGTAGTACAGCAATACAACTCGACAATCACATGACTGCTGGGGATATTGTGTCTAAGTTCAAGGTCATAAAGGACACGGATACTACAGATCATAGGTGGGTATTCATTAGGGCTGTAACGGTATACAGCGGCACACCGCAGACTTCAGTCCCACACGGTTTGATTAATTTCGGTATGGTTTGATGAGCAAAATAATATTCAGACAACGCAAATATCTTTCAGCCAACTGATTTTGCACAATTACCATGTATCGCTAGTTTTAATTGTGTTAAGATATAAGCTTCGTATTGTCGAAATTCATTTAAAATAGTTGAAAGGTAATCTTATTTGCTGTTATAGAAGCAACAAATTCATTGTCACTTAAAAATTGAAGTATTTGAGCTGCTGTTAGAAAATAGTGTATCATACCGAAATATACTGAACCGTTAGAACAATTGACGATATGTATCATATCGTGAGGTGAGCGTACCGTTACACCCCTTGTATTCATTGCTTCACTCTGGTATAGCTTGCTGAATTTGACATAATCCTGACCTTTTAATTTGCATAATTTAACAGCTGAAATATTGCCTATATTTATAACCCCGGTTGTAAGCTTTCATAATCAAGGAGTATCACAAAGAAGCTCAAGATGTTATCCAACACAAATTTGAAATATAAATATTGCATGATTTGTTTGTCAAAATTTATATATATATTTTCAATATGCACACACTATATATGTGTTACACTGATACGTTTTTCAGCAATTTGAACTCAAGAACGTTGAATTCGAACCATGGACAGATTTTTGTTGATCATCGGAATTTCCACTCTGCGGGTGACGACACCTTTCTGTTTGAAGTGGGAGGTAACATCGGTGAACGACGCCTGCCTCATAACACAAACATGTGTTCATTATATCAAGTGAACCCAAATGCTGAATGGATAATAAAACGACGAGAAAGGTTCAAAGTGTCATAGTGAAAATATTAGTTTTCGTATTTTTCATTTTTTTTATTGAAGCTGATGGCTGCTTAAATGTGTTCTAAAATCGTCATATGCATTCTAAATGAACGGACGATTGCTGTATTCTAGTGCTTACATTTTGTGCTTGTTGTATCCAATAACCTGTGATGGCGGACATGTTGTAAAATGGAAACGATCGACTGATTGATAAAAACAGCCATGGATCTACTGCTTTAATATTTTGTATACAATACAACCTCTCTCCAGGGTAACAGACATTGGAAAAACACAGTTTAGTTATGGTACTAAGAATGCTACTCTAGAGAGGTAAACAAATAATAGATAAATTAAAAGTAACTTCTGCAGAATTTCTTGAAAGTTCTCTGGAACAATGTGATAATGTTTCTTAAAGGGAGGATATGTTGGCTATTTTCTGTTGAGGGCTGCTCTGGGGAGGTTGCACTGTATACAATGTGAATGATACTAGTTTGTTGTAATTTTAGATATTTTGAATGCTATTAAGTTCATGTACTATTAATGCCTTGGTCCCACTGAGCATTTTTCGGGAGTCATAAATTTTCTAATGACTACCCATGACCTCAAGTACCCTTTTCCTGATGCCTTCCGATGCTCATTTATTAAATTGAGAGTACATCACCGATGCAAAAAAGTCTCAGTGGGGCAAAGGTATAAATCTATAACTATAAGGCTTAATTAGCTGCAATGTGTTATTTACAATTTTGTCAGAAATTTAATTTATTTTCTGTTGAAATTAAATTTGCATTTTTTTAAGGTGCAGAATATTTTAATTCATCTACATATTTTTGATAGGACAACTCAATACAATATTTTGGGGAGCATAATTATTATAGTCCCCCCTTTGTCCATCCGTCCATGCGTCACTCAGTCAGTCGGATATTCCTTTGTCTGGATGATAACTCAAAAAAAAGAACACTAAAGTCATACTGGTTTTAAACTGTGTATGTGCCTAGGTCTCATGATGAGTAGGTGCTGTGCACAAGAACCATAAGTCTAATACATATTTTTGAATTTATTCCCCTTTGTAATTTCTCGTACTTATTTTTAGCTCACCTGTCACATAGTGACAAGGTGAGCTTTTTTTATCACTCTTCGTCCATTGTCCGTCCGTCGTTGGCCGTCAACAATTGGCTTGTGTACACTCTAGAGGCAACAGTTTTGATCCAATCTTCATGAAACTTGGTCAGAATGTTGTTCTCTATGAAATCTAGGCCAAATTTGAAACTAGGTCATGTGGGGTCAACAACTTTGTCAGAATGTTTTTCCCCATGAACTCTTTGTCAAGTTTGAAACTTGGTCATGTGGGGTCAAAAACTAGGTCACTAGGTCAAGTCTTAGAAAAACCTTATGTACACTCTAGATGTCATCAATTCGATCCAATCTTCATGAAACTTGGTCAGAATGCTGTTCTTCATGAAATCTAGGCCAAGTTTGAAACTGGGTCATGTGGGGTCAAAAACTAGGTCAATAGGTCAAATCTTATTAAAACCTAGTGTTCACACCAGAAGTTAAAATTTTGATCGTACCTTCATGAAACTTGGTCAGAATGTTATTCTCTATGGAATCTAGACCAAGTTTGAAACTGGGTCATATGGGGTCAAAAACTAGGTCACTAGGTCAAATCTTAGAAAAACCTTGTGTTCACTCCAGAGGTCGTGGTTTTGATCCAATCATCATGAAACTGGGTCAGAATGTTGTTCTCTATAAAATCTAGGCCAAGTTTGAAACTGGGTCATGTGGGGTCAAAAACTAGGTCACTAGGTCAAATCTTAGCAAAACATTGTGTTCACTCCAGAGGTCGTGGTTTTGATCCAATCATCATGAAATATGGTCAGAATGTAAGTTGTACTGATACTTAGACCAATGTGCAACAGGTGAGCGACCTAGGGCCTTTCAGGCCCTCTTGTTACTTATTTGATAATTGACAAAGCACTGTACAATCAATCAACCATTATAGCTTCCTGCAAATGAAAACCATCATTACATCGAAAACCAATTTCACTCATCGGACTTGGTATTCATACTCCCTGCTTGGCTCTGATTAAGGCAAAATCTCAAATTTGAGCTGGGATATCTATTTGAGGTGTTTCCAGAGATCAGGGCCTCTCTTGTGTTGTTTCTGTATGTTTTCTTACTCAAGAACTGCTAATGTTATTATAATTATAGTTTAATAGAATGTTATATAGCTTTAAATTTCATCATGTGCCATTATGTTTATGTGGTTTGCATTACTTAGAGGTTTAGATACACTGTCAAACTCTATCATTAAATAAATGCTAATTCTAATGATTGTTTAAGTTATAAGACTTAGTAAAGTGCAAAATCTTCTTCGTGTTAACATTTTAAGCTGTTAGATATGTTTATGTGCCAGCATCTACTGATGCAGAGGAGTAGATGCGGAGGCATATAGTGATTGTCCGTTTGTCCGTTTGTCCGTTTGTCTGTTACAAAATGTTAAAATTATTATTTTAAGTCAATCAAGGCATTGCTTTCAAATTTGGCAGTCTTGTTATAATGCCCCCTGTATGACTTAGCATTTTGTTATGGACAATGCTTCCACCTGGGCATAAGTGTTTACTAAACGCAGACTTGTTTAATATGTTTCACTCTTCTTTATACTTTTCATGGAGTCGTACTAAGTTGCAAGTCCTTTATTTAGTTACAATATAAGTTTTGTAACTATATTAAAAAAATCAGTGTTTAGCTTTATCCTTTTACATTTTAACAATATCACCTACATTGCATGGTATTCTAACACGAAACTGCTTGCATAAACTTAGGTTAATATAACCCACAATACTCCAGATGTTTTGCACTAGTAAGAACAAATTTTCTTGCAGAACGTAAAAGTTATTTGATGAAAATAACCAATTTAGTATTGACTTATTTATGTTTTTTAAAAATCTCATCTGCTGTTGTTCGAGTTTTGGTGTTCAAATGACACATGCATAACAATAGACTTGCATGTATTTTGGGGGGGGGATATTACGCATTTTTCAAAGCCTCTGTTACATGAGTATTTACAATAAGGCCCAAGCCCCGATTTCCTGAAGCATCTCAAGTAGAAATCTCAGCTCAAATTAAGATCTTTCTTAAATCAAAGTCTGAATTTGAGATAACTCTGAAGTTAGAACTTTTTAAAATTTACTGCAATAAGCTAATAATTATGATTGCCGTTTGGATGCTCAGTATGAGTACACCCATGAACATTATCCGAAAAGACACATGGCAAAAGTTGAGATGAGATTAAGCTCAGATTGAGGTGTTTCTTGAGATGGGGGCCAGAATTCAAATCACAATTTTTGACCTGATAATGGACAGCAGTTTTGTACATGGGAGAGTTACCGGCAAAGATAAAATGATCAAGGTAATTTGTATACGGGTGGTATTCACAAAGCATCTTTTGTGAAAACTTAATATTTCCTCAAAATCCTACAACTTCCTTAAGTGTATCAGTTAAGCATGAAAATTAAGATAATCAACTTTTTAGTCATGCATTGTTTTAAAGAGTTATGTAAAGTGCTACAATAATAACCAAGAAACTAAGAGGTATTTTCAGTTTCTTGCAAAATATGTGCAGTTCAATTTATTTAAGTTTTCTCTGAAAATGCATTGTGAATACCGGCCCAGCAGATGTTTCATGAATGGTAAATGTGGCCCAATAATAGCATCATGAAACATGTACATTCTAGTGTATTGTAAAGTTTAGATAAAAAATATGTTGTTGAATAAAAATGGTCTCTATGTAAAGCCCTTATAAATTACTTACATTTGTTGTACATTTTCCTTAAAAATTGCATTGTGAAATACCTCTTTTGTAATATATGTACTTTAAACATATTTTTGGCATTTATATAATTATATATATATTATACATCAAACATAAGCTCATTAAGTATCAGTATTATATAGAGATGTATGTCGTGTCATTTTCTCTTTCATGTATGTCTTAATCATGTTATTATATTAATAATATGATGTCATAACAAATCGTCAAAGATTCTCAACTTTTGATTGGCTGTAAAAGACCGGCCTGGTTATACAGGCTTGCAGCCTCACTGACGCTCACCAATGTGCTTGACTTGGTGAAAGTTTGAGAAATCTTATACTACCAAACTAAAATTGAAGAAATCAGCGCCTCAAATGTAATCTTGAAGAGGATTTGGTTTAATTTTTGCTGTAGTGCTTTATTGTCCCTGGATACGGCCCTGCTGTATTGTTTATTTTGTTTTAAACGGACTAAATTCCATTTCGATGATAGAAACAGGAAGTCCCTTTAAAGTTAAATCCATGAATTGGTATGTTGTATATAATTTAAAAAGTTTAGTACATTAAAAATTTTATGAGAAAGCATAATATATTTATTCAATCAAAATAGCTTTAATCTACGCCCGCTGTCTCATTGTTATATACAAGTGGGACGGGACATGCACAGCCTTTTTTTCACTATTTTTGTCTATTTATTCAATTATGTTTATAAAATACACAAAACATTCCAAGTATATGTGGACAGTGATGATGAAAGACAAAGAATATTTATTATATAATTTTATGGTTTACTGTAAAATCATTTAATTTTGTTGGGATGAAATTTCGTCGTTTTGGTAAATAAGAACATTTTGATGGGACATTAATTCATGGATTTTGCAATTTAGGTAGTACATACATGAGTCAAAATTATTGTGCGATGGGATTTAATTTTGTGGTAGGTGAACCTCGAAATTTAATCCTCCATGAACATTAATGATTTTACAGTATTTGTGTTTCAATCTGTGTATGTAGTTTTGTATATGTGCCAAGTTGTTTTCTGATACCATTGCTTCATTCTTATAATATTTCTTTCAAGCTCATGAAGGCTGTTACAGTTAACAAATTGATTGCTTATGGCACCACATTTATATAAAATGAATAAGCAGGCCCCGATCTACCAAAACTTTTGAAGTAGAAATCTCATCTCAAATTGAGATTTGGGAAAATTTAAGTCTGCATTTGAGATTAATCTTAAGTTCAAACTCTTTATATTTTGCTGTAATGAATTCAGAATAATGTTTTCTGTTGCGTGATACCAACTTTTAATCCAGTCTCTCTTGGAAATCAACTAAAAGACATTGAGATGAGATTTAACTCAGATTGAGATGTTTCTGGAGGTCAGGGCTAGCGCTGATGGAATGGTGAATTATTTACATAATATTGTTCCCTTAATCTATAGTTCTTGAAACATCATTTTATTGTCATACAGTTAATTTCTTGTAAATAATTCAATTGAGTTAATGGTATATTTCATTTTGATTTTCTACCAAAACATCAGCACCTAAAATAAACATTATCAATATCTGTCTGTCGAAACATAAACAAACAATTTGTCAATCATGAACTGAATAAGACTCCATTATGAATCCTGTATTTAGTTCATATACATGTATTTATATTGTATAAATGTTGAAATATCAGTAGATGAATTCCTACATATCACTATTTGTTTCATATTGTTAAGATTTTAATTATAGAAACATTATATAATGTTACACATAAAGTATAAAATTTGAAACCGCATTATTTTGTTGGTGTGTGTTTATTTTTTATGCCCCCGTATCGATAGATTGGGAGGCATATATTGATTCACCCGTCCGTCCGTTCGTTCGTCCGTCCGGCCTGGTTAATTTAAATTGACCATTTCTTCTAGCATTAATATGGCTTGCTACAAAGCTTTCAAACTTTTTATTTTCTATGCCCCCGTATCGATAGATCGTGAGGCATCTAGTAATTTGCATGTCCGTTCGTTCGTCAGTGGTTCGTTGTCCGTCCAGCCTGGTTAACCCGATAGAATTAATAGGGCTTGCTACAAGGCTTATTATTTTGTTGGTGTGTGTTAATTTTTTTCTATCACAATTTGAAAGACTGAAAGGTTGTATTGGAAACAAGTTTTTAGGGCCCTACCCATTTTCAACTAGAGTGGACTATAGGTTAGCCATCCATCAGACTTGCACGTATTAGTTTGAACTGTGCATGTGTATAATCCCAAAAGATGGAAGAAAATTACATAATAATACTCATAATGACTTTATTTTAAGCCTAGTCTTCCCTGTGAATATGCAAGTACACAATGCGTACGTTCGGTCTAATCACTTCTGAAGTCAGGATCCTTTACTGAATCAAAGCTACATTTAGTTTTATACATTACGATGTTTTACTTGCATTGTAATACCCCTATCAGAACTATGGACTAGATTTGTTAAAAGTTCCCCATATCAGAACTGATTTTATAGGAAGAAAATAACTTGTCAGCTTTGATACGTTTATTACAAAGTAGTATAAGTGGGGTTATCCACAATAAACCCTACTGCTTAGATCAGTACCATACTAAGGTAGCTTCCATTCTTATAAACCAGACTATTCCGATTACGACCGTATAAGGAACCATAGAGTTTGTTTCAAACATAGTTGTCATCGTTAATATGAAATTTCAGGAAATATTTATATCTTAAAATAAAGATTGTATTGTATTAGGAACCATACAGTTTGTTTCAAGCGAAAAAATGCTAACAATTACCTGTATATAATATCTGCTTAATATTTCCTGAAATTTCATAAAAACGATGGCAACTACTACACATGCGTGTATCTGCCAAATTTCTCTGCACATTTTTATAACTCATACTTATTTATGTCCGGTAACATGAAACCTTTGATTTTACTCACAAGCACCACGTGTCCAAACATATGAAGATGACAAAACTAAAGCAACAGATAATCTCTCGTACATATATTTTATATGTTTTAAACAAAGGTAAACATTATGCAAGGCATACAAGAAACATGATCACGGTTTAGAATAAACAAATACATGTATTTCTACTCATTTACACAAATGGTCAATTTGTATCGACAATCAACTGTACAAAAACAGACACATTTGTATATGTTTTATTTTTCTCTGTCTCGAGTACTTTTTCTTGAATAATAACTTCCATGTTCACTGCATTTTACTTCAGAGTCATGACCATAGTTTTAATAAAGAGTGTTCTTTACAAGCATGGTCATAGTGCTCATTGTGTCATACTTTGACATGTAGGACGGTATGGCCATGATGATAAAGGAGGCATATGCTCATGAATAACAAAGGGGTGCCATCACAGTTGCAAAGTCATTTTGTTTCATTTCATTGACAGGTGAAGGAAATATTTGCTCCTTCAATTTATTCTGCATGTAAAGCCATTGCTCGCTCCATCAATCGATCCGTCATTGGAGAATGGTCTTTTGCAGATTTTCTTTCAAGTAGCAGGAATCTACAACAATATTTAAAATATTAGATCTGCATTGTCTGTCAAAATTTAATATTTCAATACCTACCGTCGGGTGTAATACGAGGTTTCCCATAAAATCATTTTGCTATACATGTATCCCCTCGCGTAAACTGTGCATATACTCAGTGACATAACTAGTAGAATAGGTAATGATAGTTTGAATGTTAAACATGGAAACTGGAGGTTACAAGTGTATGTCATAAAGCATCAATAATTTGAAAAATGTACGAACATAGCTTCCTTGTGCAGTACTCTGTGTACAGGGGTAGTGGTGCCAGGGCTGGTAATGTATGATAATGGGTTATCTCAATTTGACTGAAATGAAAGTAATGTTTGTTCGAAAGAAAGGAGAAAAGAGAGAGACATACCTGGCCAATTTATGATGCTCGGGTTTGTTGGATTTCAATGCTGCTTGGATCAAAAATAAGTTGTATAAATCTCTCTAAAACAAAAGATACAAAATTGATAAAAAAGGCCACCAACAATTTAAGTGTACAGAGCTATATCGGAAGACATTTTTAAAAAAAGTTCAAAAATTGAAAAACAATTATGCTTTCGTATCCATTAGATCATTTTTTACTTTAGTTTTAACAGAAACTCTCTCTGTGACTTATTTGACATGCAAACTGTCGATTTTCATACGAAAGTGTTCTAGAACACACTATGAAACTATGAGAATCGTCTATTTTTTTTACGATTGAATCAAAGTACATGGAACCCATCCAAAGTTTAAATTTTCAATTTAGGTAGTCTAGTATCATACTTAAAACGATGCAAGTAATTATTTTGACATTGAATGACTGTTGTATATAGCTCTATACACTTTAAGATTTCATACGATTTTTGCAATTTAAGCCCTCGTGGAATATTGAAAGCTTTTAAAGATACAATTGAATATTGTAATGTACAAATAAGTCAATGTCATACAGAAGTCGCGGTAGTGCTTAGTCCCTCATACACAAGACAAGACACGACACAGACCATACACTCCTTAACCCTAGGTATCAATGATTAAGACTAAAACGAAAAAAATATTTTTTTTTAAAAGAGAACAATATAAATTTTCCAACAATACTGTTACCTGTGTCATTAACCACTACAATATGATACTTTACGCTAGCCTTATAACGTTACTTGGTAATGTATGAAATATGGAGCTAACCTGTGCATGACTGCCACCTATCTTGATAACCTTGTAACGTAATGGATATAGAATATCCACAGCTTTAGCACAATCCCCGGCATCGTAGGCAACAAATGCTTCAATGATTGGTAAACCAACTTCTTGTGTAATATTAACTTGATCACCCATATTCTCTCTGAAATAAAGCATAAGTACAGAACGTCTACAAATGTTAAGCTTATTTATAACTGAATTAAGATGAGAGAACAGGAATATTTAATATAATGTTTTACCCTAACTATAAAGGGAATGCATCTGAAGATTAGGTGTGTATTCCGATTGCACCTTCATAAATCAGGGGTTAGCCAAGTTCCTAGACCCACATTTTTCACATGTATTGACAAACATATTGGTTGAACGAAAACGTCCAATTATTGCAAAGTTACTATGTTAAGATCGATGCTCTGAAGCCATTCTTGTCATTGCTTCATAATTTTAAATATGGTATATCGCTGCACAATACTATTGATATGCACTTGTAGAGTGTATATGTTGTTCAAAGGCATATTACTAGCCTATTGTGCTAATAAAACTTAAATTATAGCTTTAAATAGGTAAAGAAATGGTAGCATTATTCCCTGTTAGTTTTAGATCATTGCTCATGTAACTCACCTGATCCATGTTTTAATAGATTCCATCATTTGTTTCACAGCATCTGTTTGTTTAGCTCCGAGGCATGCTAGCATTATGTGGTTATCATTGAATGTTAGCACGTGATCATCCATATGTGGTCTGATAACATCATATAGACCCTGCCATCTGTCCTCAACATTGGCTCCTATACAGAATATAAACATATATTACAAAGTACAGTTCTAACAGTTAGAAGATCTAGTTAAATTAACTGCAAGTACTGACGATCTTGAAATCAATGTTAACAATCCTCCCAAGAAAAGTCATATAAGGATTTGTGTTTATTAACATTTTTATACAGATCTTGAATAGCACTTAAGAATATTCAAACACATATCTTTTACAAGAGATTAATTGCCAAAGGGACAACACTTTTAAATATTCAAACTAACATAGTTCACAAAGAGATTGATTGCCAAAGGAGCAACACTTTTAAATATTCAAACTTACATCTTTCACAAAGAGATTAATTGCCAAAGGAGCAACACTTTTAAATATTCAAACTTACATCTTTCACAAAGAGATTAATTGCCAAAGGAGCAACACTTTTAAATATTCAAACAAACATATTTTACAAATTGAGTAATTGAATCACCAAACCTGCAATTTCAAGACGTTTCAACAAGGAACAAGCATCAACAAAATCCAATGGCGCGGAGGATTCACTTGCAGATTTGAAACACTGAAAAGTAAAAGTCACAATTATCAATTGAGACCTTACAATAGGAATTTGCCCAATCCTCTTCTATAAAAGGCTTTGTCAATAGTCAAGTTTTACGAGGTTCAATAGTTTGACTGTTTAGGGTAATGTTTTCGTTTATGGTGGTCATTGTGCTTGTATTCAGCGATATTGTTTTTCTGTTCTTCTTGTGCTTTTGTTTTAGCTTGTTCGGCCTAGAGGTGCCCTGTCTCTTTATTGGTACATGTTTGTACGCTGATATGGCTGATTTCATCTAAAGCTGAGGTGCATTATTCAGCTGATGATGATCTGTCAATGTCAGTAGACTAAAATGGTTTCCTGATGATGTATCTCTAAAACTCAAGAACGCTTCTTTTTATGGTCATCAAACTGTGATGTTTTATTCAATGCTTCATACCAAAGTAAGTCAAAGTATAATATCACGGGAACACTCATTTCACCACCAAGGGGACATTTGGGGCTTTATATTATTTTATTTAGTTTAAAGAATCACTCTATGTTACATATATTATTACACTTACATGGTTGTCATATATACCCTTGGCGTCATCATATATGCCGGTTTCAATCAGATGTAGGGCCCAGTGCCAGTAGTTATGACAAGCTAACATCCCACATGACTGTGAATAGAGAACTTGATAAATAAGTGCTCATGAAATAGAAAATAAGTAAATAAAAAACATATGTCACATGTACGACGTATAAATCAAGTGAGTACATTGTATAATACTGCCGATAATTTGATTCATGTTTAAGCTTGGCAAATTTGACACAAATCTGACCTTTATGCATGAATATATTACAATGTTCTTGGTTTGAATTTATCCATTTTTCTGCAAACAAATTGTGCAGTATCGGTATTTCAAATTTGTGCATATATTACGTCTCGAGCCTCTTCGTGATACTCCCCGACAATGAAAACAAACAACTGAGGTTATAAATACAGACAGGATCTCGACCGTTAAATTATGCTTATCAAAAGGTCAGGTTCATGTCAAATTTGCCAAGCTGTACAAATCACAAAACAACTCTCAATCAGCTCCAGAAACCAGTAGGACAGAGTGTTGAACAATAAATGATTATTATTTTCTACTTTACCAATGATGCATTTACAAGAAATATGAATACTATGTAATTTCTCTAGTGTAACATAGTTTGTGATAACCCCAAGTTTGGTTGTTGTATAGAGTGTGTTGCTATGGAGAAGTATAACAGAATTAATGGCAATTTGAACTAATACTAGAACTTATTTCTGGAACAAAATGATCACGCTACTCAAGAGAGGTTGTAGCTATATGGAGTGCCCAAGAGATGTGGCTATATGGAGTGCTCAAGAGATGTGGCTATATGGAGTGCCCAAGAGATGTGGCTATATGGAGTGCTCAAGAGATGTGGCTATATGGAGTGCTCAAGAGATGTGGCTATATGGAGTGCTCAAGAGATGTGGCTATATGGAGTGCTCAAGAGATGTGTCTATATGGAGTGCTCAAGAGATGTGGCTATATGGAGTGCTCAAGTGATGTTGTGGCTACATGGAGTGCTCAAGAGATGTGGCTATATGGAGTGCTCAAGAGATGTGGCTATATGGAGTGCTCAAGAGATGTTGTGGCTATATGGAGTGCTCAAAAGAGGTTGTAGCTTTATGGACTGCTCAAGAGAAGTTGTTGTTATATGGAGTGCTCAAGAGAAGTTGTGGTTATATGGAGTGTTCAAGATAAGTTGTGGCTACATGGAGTGCTTAAGATAAGTTGTGGCTACATTGAGTGCTTAAGATAAGTTGTGGCTACATGGAGTGCTTAAGAGAAGTTGTGTCTACATGGAGTGCTTGAGAGAAGTTGTGGCTACATGGAGTGCTTAAGAGAAGTTGTGGCTACATGAAGTTCCTCCGGAGAGATTTTACTGTTCACACAATATGGTATCACTTACCGACCAGTTGGGTTCTGTTCCTGACATGAAATCTAAGCCCTCTTTCTGTCGACCCATCATCTCTAGTACATGTGCCATACTGTGTGTGGACCAAGCATCTCTAGGATTGATCTCTAATCCCTACGTACAAATGTTTACGTTCATACATACATGTACAGTGTGGTAACAAAATTGCCAGAAATTTTATGGCTGATCTTTGCGGTATATCACATAGTGCCAATAATAACAGGAACACATGCTTTAACCAACAGATAGCTAATCAGTAAAAGTTTTACGTTATACTTATCACACAATCTCCGGTCCAGCAGTGCTGTAAAACCGTGCAGTTAAAAACCGTCCCAGAATTTGCAACAAAATATGCAAATTAGTCTGAAGCTCTGTAAGCCAATCCATGCCTCGATCGACCCATGACGTCAGGACATCTCGCTCCAGGTAATGCTAAGTTTTGGTTGAAACGTACACCATCATTTGATTAGATAATGAGCATTTACTAAGGCTATGTCATAGAATCCTAAATCTGTGCACAATACATTTGATTTTTATTAAACTCGTAAGCAAGGAGCCTAGATCTATATTGGACAAAGGAGACAAGTACTGCGTGTATATGTTAGTTCATTGTCACTATTGTTGCTCATTGCAGTTGTAAAATAATCATAATAAATATAAATCATTTAAATTTGAACATTAATTTACAATTTCCGTAAGTGTATTGATTAAACAGTACCCTAATACCAACACTTTGCTTAAAGAACTATACTCAAAAATCTGTTTTACCTTTCTGGCAATTTTCTCTGCCTGCGGGTACATGTTTGTCTCTTCTAATCCAAAGGAATACATTCCATATAAATATCTGAAGAAAAAATAATGTCAACACAAATCTAAAATACCAATATTGCATTATTGGCTTACGGAAATCGATATATTCAAGGCAAGAACATAAATAAAGGTTAGGATCAGGTCAAATTCTCCAAACTATACTACAAACATAAAGTTCTATATGCATATGGCCAAACATTTTAAAATGTACAATTGGCCAGTAGTACATGATATATTCCATATAAATATCTGAAGAAAAAATAATGTCAACACAAATCTAAAATACCAATATTGCATTATTGGCTTACGGAAATCGATATATTCAAGGCAAGAACATAAATAAAGGTTAGGATCAGGTCAAATTCTCCAAACTATACTACAAACATAAAGTTCTATATGCATATGGCCAAACATTTTAAAATGTACAATTGGCCAGTAGTACATGATATATCCTGTGTACGTATATAAAGAATATTGTAATATATTAATAATGACTATTTGTTCCTCAAGATAAAGTTTTAATACATAAATTCTGAAAAAATGTAAAAGGTTTGACTGTATTGATTACCTTTTTCTAGATACATGTGTACTGATGTTTAATATTTTTATATTTGTTTTTCCTGGTACAATATCTTCTGTGATGATCCTGACTATAATTTAAAAGTTTTAAAAAGCAAAAAATTGGCATTTCAATACAACTGCTGGACAGCACCTCTATTTTGAAGTTGGACATTTTGGCCAATTTAGAGGTTGTTGCTCGAGAGTGTTTATCTATAGTAAATATTGGCAAAATGAATTTTTGTACAGATGTACATTGCATTCAGGGGTTGCTTTTCTACAGAGAGTACCTTGGAAGTGGTTGTACTGCACTTACCCATATAATGGCCAAGACTCTTTGTCTTTCCACTGGGGGAAGACTCGTCCAAGAGAATCCCTCATTGGCATTGAGAACCCCAGATAGAAGTAGGTGTCGTGTGCAAACTTCAGGGCCAACATATCGTATGGATTCTCCATCAAAATGTCTTCCCATACCAAACATGCATTAGCCATTTCTCTGAAATTGTTTAAGTTTATATTATCATTATTATTATTATCATGGTGGACATACCATATGACCTTTTGGATAGGTCAATCAAGTAAAACTGTTCCAATAAAACGTTAAGAACAACAGCATTGTAAGTATCTAAGTTTTTGTCAACTTTCATGAGACTTGATCGACGCTCTGACCGGGGATGAGCGTTTTTTCTAACCAAAAACGACTTTAATAAACCTGGAAACTGTTTGTTAGTACATGTACATCGATTTGTAATATAACGGATCAAAATATCCAAGTCAAAATAACATGGGAACACATAAACTCAAAGTAATTTAAGATACATTTTCATCAACCACGCAAAAATATACCATTTTTGAAACAAATAGTTAACTTATTACATAGCTTGAATATAAAAATGTCCACTGTATACTCACCCCTCTGACCAAAGTTTGACAGCATTTACATGTTTCTTCTCGTTAGCAGACAGCGTCTGTTGTTTATTGGACAAGTTGACCATCTTGTCAATATTATCTCCAAGTTCCTTATTAAGACGTACTGCTGTTCCGGTACCCAGCAGTTCAAGGCCCTTCTGTATCACATGGCCCATAACTATAAAATAATATTTTTAAAATGCAATGAAAAAAAATTATCTTGTAAAAATCGGACAAGCTAAGAAGGCAGCCCTCAACTGCTCAGCCGAGCACAGAAAATATAAAAACACATAACACAAATACACATTACCCATACACACTGTGGTATAACGTACACCGGATATTGCTAGCAATATGAGTAAAATTATATATTTTCGCGACATTCTAGTATTGACAAGGGTAAGTTCAGAGACGATTTCAAAGTCTTTTTTGTCGTGTTTCATATATATTTTATACAAACGTATCTTTTCCATCAATTTTCCTAGTCCGTGCAACCGGTAAATTGCCATGAATGTATTAAATGGCCGATTAAAGGACAATTCTCGTATCGTTGTCCCCACACAAAAAGTTAGCTCGATCTGTCGAAATAAGATGTTTTTGTTTATATTCGTCGTTAAAATTCACAACTTGAATCGAACGAATTATCATTCCTGTTACAAAGATTGTATTGTGAACGTAGTATTCGAAACAAATCGCAAATGACGGTGCAATGTGAGAAAAAAACAGGTGTTAGTGTACAGAGTATTGCTTTATAGGTGCTCACTGGTGTACGGAGTATTGCATTTTAGTGTACGGAGTATTGCTTTTAAGAGCAGTGACTATTTGTAACACAACATTAATTAATGCAAGATGTATAGATCTGTACCTATTAAGTTTAGATTGTATGTACTACATGAAACAATTAATGTAACAAGCAAATCCTAGCTCCAAGAACCCCTTCCCCTGAATTTTACATGTTGTGATATTAAACATGTACACCAATTCTTCATGGTTTAGAATGTGGTCTGTACTCTTTCATAAGAACAACACCTTCTTTGACCGACTGAGCAAAATAACTTATCTAACCTTTGCTGTGAAGAAAATGCCAGATCCCCTTGAGAAAAATGCCTGTAGCTAGGAAAACTAATTATGATTCATACTAAATTGTTGTTGAGCATAAATAAACTTTATGAGCACTGGACTTAACTTTATGTTGTTTATAAGAAGAATACAAAGCCTATAACTTAGCTTATGCTTAAGCATGTGATTTTTTAGAAATATTTTAACGTTTCAGTGAAAATGTAATAAAATAAACTGTATGGGGATTTGACACTCATTGCAGCATTTATTCTGCTAACATTGCCTTATTGGATAAAAAATAATATAATGCATGCTTGTCAATCAGAACCCCTAGATTTATGAACCCCCTAGGTATAACTGTTGACATCCTAACTGTTTAAAAATAGTGGCACATTAATGTGATAGGAATCTTGTAAAAGTAAACTAATTGTTTGCTTTGTTATTTAACATTGACAGTTACATGTACTTGATAGACGCATGCTTATCATCAGCACTAGATATTACTTCCAAAGTATGCATTATTCTATTATTGAGACCTACATCTTGTAAAGATGGTTTCCAAAGTTTCATACCAGGTATTTCAAAATGATCGGTAACTGATACCAAAATACAAATTAGTGTGGGAAACTTCTAAGTGAATAAAAATGATATTTAGTAACTGTGTAGTTCATATTATATCAAGACATGACCTAATTGACGAACAGACCTAATAATACGATAAAACTGTCCATTTACATTCTTTATTTGCTCACGTTAATAAGCAATATTCCGTACACTTACGGCGAGCTAATGTGCAATACTCTGTACACTAAACAGCAATACTCTGTACACCCACTTGTATCTGTTTTGATGTGTATCTTCGTTGTTATTCGATCAATGTTTAGGAAAATTGGTTACAACACTTTTATGTTCAATAAAAACAAAATGGCCAGTTCAAAAAATCTACATTTTATAATACAGTCATTCCAGAAGCTTGTACAGTACTGCTGTCAATATTTGCGAGTGAGTATCGGCATAATTGTGGATCATTTCAACCTTTCTATGAATATCTGATATGCAATAGTGGGCTATAAAGTTACAAAAATGCCCGAAGAAGTTAAAATTTAATTGAGATATGCATAAGTAGTCGGTAATTTGGAAAATATCGTATCTAAACTCACCCTGGTCTCCTCAAAATTAATAATATTACTCACTTTACTAGCAATATCCGGTGTATGTTATACCGCAGTGATACATTATCTAACGAGAAAATAAAATGCCCTAGATATGATCAATGATTTCCATCGAAGACTCATGCTTGTTCAATTATCTGTTTCATTTATATTTCATGCATGTATAATGGACAATCCAATTTCCTTAAATTAACAAGTAATTAACAAGCAACGGGTGCCCACCGAATAACTTTGTACTTAGAATGACTACAAAAATAGTAATATAATGGACACGAAATGAGAAAACAAATAATGCGGTGAATGACATGATATTAAAGACTCACCAAATTCCGGGTCAGCATTGAGGGTGTCTGTCAGAGATTTCTCTATACCACCAACGCTATCATCATCATACCAACCCACATACTGAAACATTATGTAATGCCTTGATCACACTGAGCCCCTTTTTAGCCTCGGCGATGTACTCCTGGCCCCGTGTTCACAAAGGATCAACTGATCTGGATCAAATTGATCCTAAAATAAGTTTCCTATTGTTTTAAAGTTTTTGGTAACTTTTGGTAATTACAACTTATAGCCATGTAGAGAAAACCTTAAATATTTCAAGTGAACATGGTCAAAGCATTCAGACCATCATTTTTCTGTTGCAAAAATGAATTATTGAACTTGAGACTGAAACTGATCCTGAAAAATTGAGGATCAATTTAGAAAACGAGGATCAACTTAGTCTTTTTATAACCAACTATAACAAATATGTTTAATTTCTTTGAAATTGAAGGATATGTTTTTATGTATCCACATGTATAAAAATATCAAGTTTAACCTTAACATATCTATTGAGTTTCAAAGGATATGTATTTGATCTTTATCCTGATTCTAAAAACTGATTGTTTGTGAACTTGGGGCCCGATGACAATTTCAAAACGACTCACGGAAGAAATTTGGAACAGGGATTTCCTACATTTTCAAATGACTTCCAGGAGAGGCTTTCCCTAGACATGGATGACCCTTTTCCCGATACCTTCCGAAGTTAAGGAGGGGGCTAATGTAGGCTAAGCCTGTTGCCCAATCCTATTTCTTTTGGAAATCAAATACCTTCCGAAGTTCATTTATTAAATCGGGAGTACATCGTCGAGGCAAAAACTACTTAGGGGGGGGGGGGGGGTCAATGCATAAGACATAAATATACCTCGGTTATACATTTCGTCCAATGGAGATGAGTGATGACAAGTAATTTCAACCGTATATGTTTTCTTAGAAACAATAACATTGGAGTACTGACTTGGTCTTCTGAAAGCAACGTCTAAAATTTACATTACACCAGTTGTCAATCAATCACTGCGGTATAACGTACACCGGATATTGCTAGCAATATGAGTAAAACAATTAATTTTCGCGACATTCTAGTGTTGACAAGGGTAAGTTCAGAGACGATTTTTAGTCTTTCTGAGTGTGTTTCATGTATATTTTATACAAAAGTATCTCTTCCATAAATTTGCTTAGTCCGTGTAACCGGTAAATTACCAGGAATTTCTTAAAAGGGTGATTGAAAGACCAAACTCGTATCGTTACTCACGAAAAAAGTAAGCTCGATCGGTCGAAATAAGATGTTTTTGTTTATATTCTTCGTTTAAAAACACAGTACAACTTGAATCGAGCGAATTGTCATTCTTGATACAAAGATAATATTGTAAATGTAGTATTCTAAACTAATCGCAATTAACAGTGCATTGTGAGAATAAATACAGGTGTTAGTGTACGGAGTATTGCTATATCATGTACGGAGTATTGCTATATAGTGTACAGAGTATTGCTTTTAAGTGCCGTGACTATTTGTCACACAATTGACTAAATACAAGGTATAATCAGTGTTTTTTTTTGTAAAAATAACTTGTTATTGTATAGATCTGTACCTATTAAGATTGGATTGTATGTACTACATTATACAATAATTGTACCAAGCTAGTCCTAGCTCCAAGAACCCCACCACCTGAATTTTACATGTTGTGATATTAACCATGTACACCAATTGTACAGGGCTTAGAATGGGATCAGTTCACTTTCATGAGAACAATAGCTTCTTTGACCGACTGAGCAAAATAATTTGTTTAACCTCTACTGTGAAGAAAATACCAGATCCCCTTGAGAAATTTTCTGTAGTCAGGCAAACATGTCTGATAGAAATGCATTGTCACCCACATATCAATATTCTCTGTTAGTGCTTTTGTGACAACATAATACAAAATACAATACAAACCAATATAGCAGATACATCCTCTTTCTTTGAGCAACACTTAATTGTGTGTTCTTGATTTATAATACATCTTAGATTTTTCAAACATATGATTATTGTTATTAACTGGAATAGATTGAGGTGAGAGTTAGTCACAATTAAAAATATATGTTATGTAATTTATATAATATACAGTTAACAGTTCTTTTCTGTTAAGTTAGTGTTTAGATTTTAACATTTTAACCATGATATAAAGATAACTCAGATTAAAGAATATGTATTATTGGAATTGCTTTAGGAGTTACCCTTGTCTTCAGGAAAGGAAAGACTTTCCATTTGTGACTATATATACCCGGTACAACACAGTGTCACATCATAACATCCAAAACCTAGATGGCATTGTCAGTATACAACCCTTTCATGCTTAAGTTAATTCTATGCACTAGCTTCAAATGATTAGAATGCTGTGTTTTACTGAAACTTTAATATCGAATTGATAAGACTTAACGATTGCAGAATAATATTTTCTTAAATAGTATTAGTGATGTAATTGTTGTAGGAACTAATTATGTTTCATACTAAATTGTAGTTGAGCATAAATAAACTTTATGCAAGCAAATGCCCGTATTTGCCATTTGACCATATGCATGCCTCTCAACGAATTACATAAATTCAAAATAAATATCACTTTGTTCTTGTCATAAGAACACTTAATGTATGAAAATCAGTATTTTATTTTGTTCATTGCATTCATCAGCCTGACAGATTGAAATATTTAACATTATCATATAAAAAATTTCTTATTATATCATAAAGCTAATAAGGCATGAGCTTATTGATGAGCAGACGTAATGATACGATAAAACTGTCCATTTACATACTTTATTTGCTCATGTTAATAAGCAATAGTCCATACACTAAACAGCAATACTCCGTACACTAAACAGCAATACTCTGTACACTAAACAGCAATACTCTGTACACCCACTTGTATCTGTTTTGATGTGTATCTTAGTTGTTTTTCGATCAATATTTATGAAATTTGGTCACAACACGTTTGGGTTCAATATAAACAAAATGGCCAGTTCAACATATCTTCAATTTGTTGATACAGTCATTCCAGAAGCGTATACAGTACTGCTGTCAATATTTGCGAGTGAGTAACGGCATAATACTGGATCATTTGAACCTTCCTGTGAATATCTTATATACTATAGTGTGCTATAAAGTTACAAAAATGCCTGAAGAAGTTAAAACTAAATTGAGATATGCATAAGTAGTCAGTAATTTGGAAAATAACGTATGTTAACTCACCCTGGTCTCCTCAAAATTAAAAATATTACTCACTTTACTAGCAATATCCGGTGTACGTTATACCACAGTGTCAATACCCTTTAAATCAATTTTAACGGTAAACTATAATCACGTGGTCTTTAACTGGATTAACTTGAAAACCGTCGCCAATCAGCCTTCGACAAACAACTAGGAGGAGCGATCTCTGCCCTGTTCGTAATGCCCATAGACCTACTCCGGATCTCCACTAATCTGTAGGTACAAGCAGAATGTTACCATTATAATGCTTGTGTCACTTGAATTTCCAAATCTGGACAATAGAGTTAGGGTCAGTTGTATTTGCATATGAATACAAAACCAGTCTAACTAGGCCAGATTTGTTTGCATCTACATGTACATTCATGGAAAACCACCTTGTACAAAGTTCCGGATATAATCTATTGTGGGTCGACGCCATGGTATAAAGGCCGATGTCAAAAATATACCTGACAAGGGCGTGTCTGCCTATACGCAAAGTACGCAACTGCGTACTTTTAATTTTGAAAGTCAAAAAAATAAAAAGTCTAATATCGCGACAAAATGCAATAAAAGTTTGAACAGATGTGAACAGATGGCAAGACATTGAATCATATTTTTTAAAAATAATAATAGAGCCATTTGTTCTGTCTCGCTTCGCTCGCCAAATGCATTAAAAAAGTATTGTTGTCATGCAGAGATCCGATTCGGGTGAGAGAAAGGATTTTTTTTGTTCTGGCTCGCTTTGCTCGCCGACTAACATAATTGCTAATGACATGTAGATAATCTGAAGAGTTTGTGGTATCACAGGAACCTGATATTTATATAAATGGCCAAAACAACACTAGCCAATACCCCGTTAATGACAAGCATCCATATCTTTTTATATGGGTGCTTGTCATTAACGGGATATTGGATAGTGTTTTGGGGCCATTTATATAAATATCAGGTTCCTGTGGTGGTATGTAGCTCGGACAAAAATTGGTTAATCGTGTCATGAAGAGAACAACTAGGTTTGCATGACAAATAATGTCTACATATATTTTTTTCTGGCTCGCCTCGCTCGCCAAATAACACTACATGTTAATTAATGACATCATTTGGATCACTAGTTTACAATAATAATAGCGTATTAAGACTATCCTGATAATTATTCCGTAAATTTCAAAATAATATAAGAAAAAGTTATGCTAAACCAGCGATGCATCCTCCTTTGAGTTCATCAGGTAAAATGTTTGAAAGTATATTATTCTAATTTAGCCTAGATATATGCGTTAAATACGCTCCAGAATGCATCTACGCTGCTCCATAGGGATTTTTTTCCAGGGGGAGCATGTCCCCGGACCCCTTAGTCATGGTGCGTATAATAAAAAAGTTGTTAAGAAATAACAAACCGGGACGAAACACTCGAAACGAAATGCCTATAAACGAAAAAACAGACCAAAAGCCAAGCACACCCTACACTGACAACTAGGCTAGCTACTTGTCTCCCTAGGTACAATAAAATAAAACATTACCTGTGTGAGAGAGGCATCAAACAGCTTACACGCCTCGTTACTTGTTGTATTCCATGGTGTACCAAAGTCAGACCAGGCCTGTAACAACACATGGTGACAATTGTATTGTATAGTTATCATAATATATTTAAGTTTCGATAAATTCGCTAGATATATATGCTGATATCACCGTTTACCTCCAAGAGTTTGTCATAACAAGAGCTACAATATTTAGCCACTCTGTAAAACGTATACAAGTAGCCTGCATATTAAACATCTACCAGTATACCGCCTACTTTCTCAGAACAATAACTTACTGGAACAGACTGTTAGAACCTGCGGTGTCAGCACCAAGACTGGAAGCATTCAACCGTCATCCAGGAAGTGCCAGCAATCAATATGTAAACGGAGAATTATATATACAATGCATATTTTTAAACTGTTAATGTAAGTGAAAATACTTTATTTTTAACGGGAACCATTTTTCGTGTTTCATATATGTACACTTATCCCTCGGTGGTAAATGTCCATGAAGAGGAATTTAACGAGTAATTAAATCGAACTTAAAGTGAAGTAGATGTTTTATTGATAAGTATGAGCAGAATATACAGTAAATGATAATACTACATATCCTGGGCTATAAAATACCCTTCCTACTTAATTTAAACATTGCGTTTTACTACAGTACCAGTATTTTGTTATTAAACCTCCTGTATTTAAATGAAAACACAAAGTCTCGTGCAAAGGGTACGGTAAAATTGACATGTATGTAATGACTTTATTTCTACGATAAGACCTCGTACTACAGAAAAATCAGAAATAAAACTCCGCAGAATGAACCCGCTGTACGGTAAGATTTTACTTATTACAATAGATATTTTAAATATATGATACCGCGTGTAATATAGATAGCTACGTGAAATATTGTATTACAGTAAACAATTACACGTTGGATAGATGTACGATTTAACATCACTATTTAACATGAACATGTAATACATTCAGTAAATTTCAAGGTCAATGTAAAATTCAACACTAACTATAACATGAATTGGTCCGCTGCTTGTATCTGTTACCCAAAGGGGAGTAATCCATGTATTATAATATCAACGTTTCATATAATAATGTTTATTTGAACGGGAGGTACTGCTTCTAGTTAAGCTACGGGCTCTCCCAAACACCCTTAGTACTGAAAGGTATAGTCTTAGATTATAATAAATGATACCCTAGGGTCCCTAGATGTACCTTATATTTATTAAATGATCCTAGCTTAAGTACAGGAACTTATACCGACACAGTAGGCCTACAGTACGGTCATGATATATACATCGAAAGTGAAAGTAGAATAGAATAATAACCACAGGGCTTAGATGCTTACTCTGAATCGTCTGATTTATGAAACACCTGACCCCTGTGGTAAAGGCCAAACTTGGAAAACCACTGGTTATTGTACAATCCATACATGTATATTAAGGGTTAATATATAAGTAACAAAACTGTACGATTTGGTATGTTAAAATAATATACACAAACATATACTACCACTTATATATAATGCAAAAGGTACAATTAACGTACCTTGCAATCTCGCCAGTTAGAATGCATCTCTACTTCCACTTTTTTAACAATTTACCACCAAAAGATACTCTTGTTGAACGTAACAAACATCTACCCCATAAACTCAAAATAATATTTAGATTAAAATATCATGTACAGCTTTTTCAGTACAACTTGACACGCTCCAATTAAGATCAAGGCGCGGGTGAAGTATATTGACAAAGGGGTGTGGGTACAATGGACGATATATCGCTGGCTTAGAATAAGAAGGTCGTAACTACTACTTACGACCTTATAAGACTGAATCATTTTTGAAATCTGCACCGTAAGGGTGCTTCTCTGAAGAGTATATTTTCATGAAAATCGGAACTTGTCACAATGACCAAAATGAAGTTGTAATTTAAGCTTGTTTTTCTATAAGTAAAGAGTAAATTTCTAGCCTTTTGCTTGTTTTTCCAAAATATTGGTTTTGTACTTACGACCTTCTCATTCTAAGCCAGCGATATGTGCATTAGACATGAACCTGGTGTGCACGCATCGTGTACATACCGGCTGGACGAATACCGATGAGTAGCATTGGATAATCCCCATAGTAAGCGGTTAGCGTGCTTGCAATTTACTCTGGCGACTCGGGTTCACATTCGGACGGAGGTACTCATATGCCCTCCATATTTCAGCAAACAGCTGACTGGCAATTAAGGCTATGCTTAGCATTCAAGTTCAGCTTTTGACCGTATATTTATTAAATTTTCTCACTCGAGTCCTAGAGCCTTGGTAATCCAGCTCCCTCTAAGCCGCCCATGTGAATGACTACTCTTGGGATATCTGAAACTTGACAATGTATCGACCGTTTCAAGTTTCTACTGTCATATGATGGTTTACGAAAATACAACTCTAATCTCCCTTACTTTAGATAACATAATGTTATGACCGCTCGTATAATCTTCACATTACGTATGTATCAACGGATACTCAATATCTTGAGAAAATAGGCAAACACTGCCTGAAAATTGCTCTTTGCTTATGGTAAAACAAGCTGTTTCAACTTCAATTTGGTCAACATGACAATTTCCGATTTTTCATGACAATAGACTCATAAGAAGCCCCTTATGATGTTTATTTCAAATATGCATTAGTCTTATAAGAGCGTAAGTAGTAGTTACGACCTTCTAATTATAAGCCGGCGATTGTAGCATTTTTCTCATACATGAATTCATGGCGGTTATTTCGCCTGTATGTGTAAAACATGCTTATTATATGGATATTTATAGCTACTTGTAGACACATATTAAACCAGCTTAACAAATTATTTTACTTCAAAAGTGCTTGTCAATTATATCTAAATTCAATGATCCCATGAGTAAAATTCCTAAATACATAACTGCGAGCTTCTTCCGTTGCGTTTTAATAAATATTCGTAATTAAAAATCACCCACTCCTTTGTTTAGTCTTTCATTTCATTAATTTTGAAATGAAAAGTAAACGAAATTAAGGACACTTGCCAAACTTTTTATTGATTTGTTCTAATTACGCAATTGTAGTTCGTAACATGAGTAGTGATTTTTGCTATAACAATTATTTAACGACACGTATAGTATCATTTGTATTACGTACATATTAATAAGTTAAGTGGTCAGAATAGTTGTATCTAGCGCATTGCTTCGACTATTTAGGAAATAACAACCTACAAGGTAAACCAATAAATATAAGCATGCCGAATGTTATACTGGAATTTCCAAGTGACAATTCTTAATGGGATCATTTAATCAGATGGATGATAACGTACAATGCAGTGATCAATATTTAAAATTGATTTGAAACCGACATTTGCGATTGAATATGGGAACATATAAACGACGAGTATTAGGAGATGTAAGGCAAAATTACCGACATTTCAAAGGACTGTCCGTAATGTAAACGTCCGACAATTAATAAGGCGTGGTCTTCTCTGCACATGCGTAATTAAGTTCATTTATTGCTCGGGAAGGATACTATTGCACGATGACAATGGTGAAGCAGACGAACTGATAGTTTCGTCATTATGAAGCGTTCAGAGAAACATGTGAAGGACAGTAACGTTAGGTCGGAAATAGAAACACTGAACTCGGGAGACTCTACAACGGTTGGTGAGCAATATGAGCTAGCAAGATGTCCGAAACATAACGATCACATGTTACAACTCTACTGCGCTTTCTGTTAAAAGCCTATCTGTGACAAATGTAAGGTCACCGCGCATGCGCCGCATGTGCCAGAGATCAAAGGTTATGAAGAGTTGGTAATGGCGGCAAAACGCAGACGATCGTTCATTCAAAAACTTTCTTCTGACAGGATTACGCACGTGATTCCAAATATTAAAGAAAAAATTGTTGAAATAACGGAAAATAAGAGTAAGCTGATACAGCGAGTAACAGACGTGATAAGACAGTATAAGGGGTATGCAGTAAATCACAGAGACAAACTGAAAATTCCCGAGAAAGAATGGATTGAAGAGCTTATGCGACAGAGTTCAAATTTCCAAAGTGTAATGGACGAAAAGATATTGTATTTAAAGAGTATGTTACACGATGTTCAGACAACGCTATCAAATATTCAACATGAACTTGTAGCGACTAGCTACCCGGAAGTGATCTTCGCGTTTGGCGCGTGGCGTTCTAAACTAGAATTTCTACTTCCGCCAAAATGGCCGCGTATGGAAATTAATGTAACATTGAAGCTTGACGCTATTCCCGATTTCGGTCCACTTTATTTTCAAGACCAGCGAACACGGGATAAACATTGTAGTGTTGAATTTGTAAACAAGATCGAAGAACCTTTAATTTACTCAAGAATTTATGATGCCAAATTGCCGATTCCTGCAGCCATTTTAAAGGACGAAAATGCAAAGATCTCGATCACATCAGCAGAGGAAGTGTTTGTGTCTTTTGGTGAATATATTATCGTGTACTCACAGGACAACAGACGCACAACAAACGCTAGCTACAACATCCGGTTAAAGCGCGTGGTAACAGTGGGAGAAAATATCATTGACCTGTCATGTGACTGGACCGGAAGTCACGTGTTTTATCTTACCCAGAAGTCCGTCAACATGTTAGATGTTCAAAACAAAATGTCGAAATGTTTCTTACTACACGCAATACCAAGCGCGATTTGCGTAACGAAGATGGGGCCAGTTGAAATAGTCATTGGTTTTCACGACACTGGAATGATTTGCAAATACGACGTCAAAGGTGACCTCAAAATGAAGGTCATTCTTCCGATTTACCGACCGCGTCATATGACGCTGAATGTCATTAACGATATCATCTTTTCTGATAATGTTTCAAATGTAACTATTTTGGATGCAAATGGAAGATGGAAAGGGATGATTGGTCGTGCCGTCAAAACCGGAAACGGGCCGTTGCGTCCTTCTGGTATAGCGTGCGCATCACAACGCCATGTTTATGTAATCGATAGCAATGTTTCAACCCGACTCCAAATCTTTGACGAAAATGGTCAGTTCTCACAATCCGCAGTGTTTAATAATTTAAATGATGCCCATGTACTAACCATTGATAGAACATGTGACGTTTGGTTGGGGTTTAACGATGGAACAATTAGAATATACAGACCGGGATTCCATAATTAATCGCTAACTGGCATATGAAAACACATGTTTGTTTCTAAATTTGGTACCTATTTTAAATCCAAGTCTGTTGGTTTTCATAAATTGTTATTGCTTATTTCCATTATTTGTATCATTCTGAAACAATTCAAAAATGTTTTAACCTATCCATTCTAAATCTACCTGTGTTGAGAAGGGGAAAACAAAGAATATTTTTAGTTTAGCCTCGCTGCATTATTAAATATTTGGATACTATATAATTAAACTTGTATAAATCACTGAACGAAAGCCTCTGAGATTTCCGGTCACTTTATGAATTAATGGTTGGTTATACCACTGACAATACTCAAGATATCAATTAGCTACCTTTCAATCAATTTAACGGCAAATTATAATAACATGTTGTTGTACTTAAAAGAACTGTTGTAAATACTTTTGTTAATTTGAATGTTAAAATGATCAATATGTTCCTAACAAATTGAAAGAGATATTATTAGTTGTATGTATGTTTTTCATATTGTTTGTCGGGTGTACATGTAATTTTTTTATTGATTTGTATTTGTGTATTTTATTTTTACTGATTTGTGTTTATATATGTACATTAGAAGGCCATGTTGTTAATAAGTTTATGCAAGAAATATATTAACTTAATGTGTATAACCTTCGTTAAATAAAGTTATTATTAGTATTATTATTATTATTATTATTATTATTATTATTATTATTATTATTATTATTATTATTATTATTATTATTATTATTATTGTAACCAGTATCACTACAGATCGCTGGATGTAAAACTAATTATTGCAGCAACTATTTCTACAATGAATTCAAACTCTAGTTCAAACAACTAATCGGTTTACACAGTATCAAACACCGGGGTGCCTTGTTTGTAAGTGTTTTTTTTCAAATTCAAAATCCACAAATTTTCAGATATTTTCTGTGTCTAATTAACAGGATTACATGTAAGGTTGTATCCGTATGTATTACGCTTTATACGGTCCAAGATAAACTTGGTAATAATATTATACCTGTAAACTTGTAAAGGCTTGTATGTTTTCTTGACTTCAATTTGTCCAGTATGAACTAGTACAATGTATAAGAAAAAGAACTTATAAGTGTTACATTTCATGACTTGATACAAACATATTTGAAATAGTCATCACAAGGTGCTTCTTATCAACAAATTTTCATGAAAATCAGAACATGACCAAATCATACCCTTTCAACAAATTATTAGAATAATCGGTACATTAAGTTATTAACATGACCATCCTAAAAGTCTTGATCTACTGTGAAATCAGAGAAGTTTACGAGTGATACATTATCGCTGTTCAATGTTCCGCGCAAATATTTTCTCGTGAACTGATACTTCTATTGTAATGCAACTGTCAATTGAAACTCTGGTCCCCAAATCCAGGGAGGGGCGGCGGATAGTGGCGTGTGTTATATGTCCGATGTCCCCGCACTGCCGGCTAAGTGAGTGCGGGATTTCGTTCCGCGCCAAACAATCGGGAGCATACTAGTTTGCTGGACATTCTCTGGTTTAGAGCGGGGACAATTTAGTTTGAAAACCGCAAACATTAACCCCGCACACTTGTACCCCATAATCATAAATTCACGAAAATTAAACTTCGGGGAAAATGTTGATTTTGCAGTGCCTATTATCATACGCATTTGACAGAGATAAATAAATAGTGTCATTCAATGTCCGGCCATTATATCCCCGGGAGATGAACGGACCTATCGATATCGTAAAGGTGTTTGCAATTAATGCTATGGAAACATATACATAATTAATGTGGGCTTTTAGATAAATAAACACGATTAAATCTTGTTAATTGTTGCTGAAACATTTCCCCTGTTGGTTTACTATAATAGCTTAAACACATGCCTACGGGTAACAACTCGTTCCCCGCGTTAATACGCAGAGTAAGTATGTGGTCAGTTTCATTTGGACATACATAAACATCGGTATATGTTGATCTAGCCATTGTAAAGGATTTGTATCAAGTATTACGGTAATTTATATTGTACCGATAATTAAAAAAATATGGAGTTTGATTTATTTGGAAATATGACAACATCTAATGAGAGTACTACGTTGTTATTTGGTTTTCAAAACACCACAACGGAGGTAATAACTCGCGGGCCGGCTCCAACACCGCCACCCGTTGGTTACTATGGTGACACGAGAAAGGCGTTATGGACATATCTACCGCCGATTATTATGACATGGGGAACGATTGGAAACATTTTGACATTTCTAGTGATTCTCCGTCAGATGAAAACATTGACGTCCACGTCTATATATCTGATGACACTGGCTGTTTCTGATACTGTAGTGTTGTATACCGGTCTCCTGAGAAACTGGATTAAAACTGTGTATGATATAGATGTCCGGGACATCACTGAGGCTGGTTGTCGAGCACAGGTATACATAACATACGCTAGTCTACATATGTCGTCATGGTTACTTGTTGCTGTGTCCGTGGAACGCGCAGTTTGCGTTGTGATACCGCACAAAGTGAAACTGACCTGCACCAAGAACAAAGCTTGGGCAATTATTGTTACTATATTTGTTGTGGTATTTGGAGCAAATTCCGTATTGCCAGTTATTCATGGGTTGAAGGGCGTACAAAATCAGAAATGTTCACTGACTACCACGGCGTTTTTAGAATTTCGCGATAATATTTGGCAATGGATAGATTTCTGCATGGCGTTTGCAGTTCCATTCATAATCTTGCTCGTGTGTAACTCGATCATCTTAATTTACGTGCATCGATCCAAAGCTGCCCGGAAAAGAACCACCGCCACTGGGTCCCGGTCTAAGTCAAGTTCTGACCGTAACACAACGTCAGTATCACTTCTCATGGTGTCTTTGTGTGTGATCTTCTTCTTGACCATGACACCGGCGTCGATATTTGCCGTCTATTACCCGTACAAGTTTGATGAGATCCAGTTGTTGTTTAGGTCCGATCCTTACGCTGCCTGGTACGACTATCAATACCTTATGTTCCAACACACAGTGGTCACCATCGTCAGTTACACGAATGCCGCATTCAACTTCATCCTTTACGTGTTCAGTGGCACCAAGTTCAGGAACGAGTTGTGGTCGATGTTTACGTGCCACAAACCCGGCAAGCACGGAATGATGGAGTCGAAGGCTAAGACTGCAAGTAGTTACATAACAACATCTAAATCATCAATCAGTGCTTCTGAAACCATTCCTACAATTTCGATATCCCAGGACCCTTTATCCGAAGAGACGGTTTCTCAGGGCCCGTCAACAGATGCGACGGTATCCCAGGACCCTTTTACAAACGAGCCGGTATCCCAGGAGACACAGCCATCCCAGGTAACCCAAGTATACTAGGTGACAAATTGTGATTAGTTCAGAGATGCTAGACTTTATTCGACCTTCATTGAACTTGTAAAGTACATAGGGTACTTCTAAAATTGTCATGCGTGATTTGGAATTCCAGTATTGTCGCACTATGTAGAATTTTTAAAATGTACATTGCAATTCTAAAACGGCCCTTTCTCGCTTTAAGAATTTCAATACGGACAGCGTAAGAATCTGTATTTTGATGTTATTGTAGTGCTTGTGAATAGAATTTAGATGTGTGTGACTGTTATTTATTTATTCATTCAATTTTCGATTCAATGCAAGTCTTATGTGTTCGTATACCTCAAAAGAAAGTGTGATTAATGTTACATGTAGTATGAACATATTAGTTATCCAACTGTATTACAATAGCCTATCTACATTCTTAAATCGACCGTTTTATATCTAAAAGGTGCATTTGTATTTAAAGTACAGGGTATAGCTTCACCAGATTAAACTGAGACTCCTTACATAATTCGTACAAGTCCGGAGATAACGGTATATCGTAAATTATCATACCAATCGAATACAACCGAGCATGGCCGGACGAGCTTTACGGACTTTGAAGAGGGTCCGATTAATCTGGTCAAGCTATATGTATAGTTACGTATTCTTAAGCCGGCGTAGTGTTTTCATATTATTTGCTCTGTGATTTAATATTTTTAATCCAAATGATCCTAATCCTACACGGTATCACAACAAAGCTCCCTGACGTTCTTGTGCAAAACTTATTGTATCCTTCGACAATCGTGAAAGCTCGGTCATTTCCGTTTGTCGCCGGTAAATTTGAACGAGGTGACCAGAATGATCAGAAAATATCCCTATCAAACGTTCAACATTAGAACCATTGAAAAAGATGTTGCGGTGTTTTTTTAATAAGTTTAAATAATTAATAATACCCATTTCTATTCAAGTATTAACGCTAAAAATGCACAAACAATAGATATGATGTATTGCTAAGCTCGATTAAAAATAATAAATGTTTTGGGCGAGTCAAACGCCAAGTGACTCAATTATCAGAAATGTGAATTTCCTGTCTAGTGAGCGGAAGCATATCTTAAAGAACTCATGAGGCGATTTAAGGCATGTGTCGCATCACCTCATGACTTCTTTGGGCACACAATTCCAGACAATCAAATTAGAATACTGATCGGGTCCCAGATACGAAAAGCAATGCATATATTTACAATTTCTGATTTGCAAGTGTGCATGACAATTGTCTTCTATTGTTTAAAAACTCGGCTAATTTCTATTTCGTCAAAATGCATGCCCAAGCTACACCTACTCATCTATACTAAACCGTTTGAAAACCGTACGAACCAACTGATATACGAGGGGTGTTCCACAATTAGTAGGATTTTTTCATAACAATGCAGTAAATGATAAATTTAGAAAACTTATTTGCAAAAAATAATTTTCAATCTATCACTGATAAATATGTGAACTATCAAGGCAATTGACTGAACAATAAGACATATATTAAGGGTATCTAGTGTATTTCAGCCTTCTTCGTCATGGACAATTCACATGCCAGAAATGTAGGAGACTTTCACATAGACCTTTCACACGCCAGAATTGTAGGCGACTTTCAAATGCAACTTTCACATTCCAGAAATGTAGGCGACTTTCACATGCAACTTTCACATGCCAACAAGATGATATTATTGTGGATGGGTTGTTGCCAGCGTCCAAATGGTAATACCTTCCTTTGTTTTGAACTGCATCGACACAAGAATAAGTATGTTCCCATAAAGTAGGGCTATATACAATAAATGGACCACACGTTGATTAGGTGCTACTCAAATTTTGAAAAGAGTCAACATAATGGTTACCTTGCAGATAGTTAGCAAAATTGAATTGAAATAGATGGCAATGGTTTACATTTATTAGAAATACTAGTATGATATTTCTCATATTATATGACACAGTCACGTGGGGACACACCATAATGCCCGGATGAAAAACTTACAGTGTTCGAGAACATTATCCTAAATCTGCTGGCCGTAGACATAAACTGTTGATTACACAAGTATAGTATAACCTCTCCTGAGGTAGTTCTTCTGTAGAGTAGCAATCTCTCTATAACAACGCCTTCTGTATTTCCCCAAATTCTACAGTGAATATAATACTAACACTGTACATATAGGGAAACCACCTCTAAACTACCAATATTTCTAGCTTCCAAAAGATGTTACTCTACATAGGTTGTTTTTTAACAACATTTTATATTTTGAACATGTCTGGAGAAAGAAAATGTATGCCGAGCATAGCCTTTATTTGCTGAAATATTACAGGCATATGTATAAATATATATGTGCCCCCACTCGGATGGGAACCTGGGTTGCCGGATTTGACACCAAGCGCACTAACCACTGAACTACGACGAAAGAACTATCCCCAGATTTCTGTGTTCAGAATAGATGCGATCATGTCGCCTGATTGGCCATACCCTACTGAAGTAGCTCCCTACAACTGTTTCATCTTCCACCAACCACCGGAAGATACAGACGAACAATGCAATGATGGTAAGCCTTCATTTGCCAGTCAACTTGTGCTGAAATATGGCAGGTATACGTGTATCTCTACCCGGATCTGAGCTGGAGCTAACCACTGAGCTACGGTAACACTGTGTGAATACACTCACCATGTCAACATTAGAAGCAAGGACAGCAGCACCATATCTGTCTAGATAGAAGAGTGGAAGATACCATGTGCCTTCTTTGGAGGACTATAGTCCAGTCATTGAATCTAAAAAATATGGTCAACCTCAAACAAATTGCAAAACAGAGTTTCTTTGCATTTTTATCGTCTACAGACTAATATCAACTACAAACAAAACGTCAAATATGCGAGTTCAGTGGGGAAAATAGAAAAAAATCGACATGTTTAAGGTCACTTTTGGTAGCAATTTCAGCATTTTCCTTATTTCATACTACATGGGGAATTTTAAGTTCTAATAATTCCCGTGTAAGTCGTTAAATATTCACTACTTGCACCTTAAAGTTTATATTTTCTGAAAGATACAACCTTCTTTTATCGAATACAAATATTGATTTTATCATCAGACACTTTACTTTTCATATATATGACAGTCTACGTGTTGGTATACTACCCATTCAAATGTCGACAAAATGACTCAAAATAGCACTTGGAAGGGGAAACAAAAGTTTTATTCATTTCTTTAATATTAATCTAATTTGTTTAAAATTTAAAGCTATCATGTGTTGTATACATGTGTGTCTAATGGAAAAAGGATATTTGTGTATGGACAGTACACAACAATGACAATATACAAAATGTACACGAATCTATCGATTCGGGAGAAATAGTGATTGTTCTCTTTGTCTGTTCGTCCACAATTGCATTTGTATTCACAATTTTGACTTTATGATTATGAAACTTGGTCAGAATGATCATCGGAACTAAATTTAGGCCAAGGTAGAAAATGGGTGATCAAGGGTAAAAAACTAGGTCACTAGGTCAAATTGCAGCAAAACCTTGTGTAGTCGCTAAAGGTCATAATGTTGACCTTATATCTATGAAACTTGGTCACAATAATAATATCAACAAAATCTAGGTCAAAGTTATAAATGGGGTCATCCGGGGTCAAAAAGTAGGTCGCTAGTTAAAATCATAGGAAACCGTTGTCTAGGTACAAAATTCACAATTTTGGTCTAATATTTATGCAACTTGGTCACAATGCTCATCTCTAAACATCTAAGACAAGTATGTTATTTAGTTATTTTGGTCAAAATTAGGTTAATAGGTTAAAATAATTGATGTGACTTTTTGGCGCATTGAGGTTTGTCAATTATTTGACCTAGTGACCTAGTTTTAACTCATGACAAGTAAATATTTAGCTTGACCTACATTTTGTCTTCATGATTCATGTGACATGGTTTCATAAAGATTAGGTAAAAAGGGCGCATTCTAAAGATTTGTTCTATATTTTGACCTAGTGACCTAGTTTTTAACTCAGGTTAATCCAATTTCATACATGACCTTGATTTTTGTAAGGTGATCATTGTGACTAAACTTCACAAGTGTAAGATCAAAATTGCGACCCTGGTGACTATATCTTGGTTTTTCTATGTTTTGACCTAGTGACCTAGATTTTGGCTCCGGTTAACTCAATTTTTTATTTTGCCTAGATTAGCTTCCGATGATCATTACTGGCAAGTTTCATAAAAATCCGACCAAAATTGCAACCTCTAAGCACGATGTAAAAATAAGTTACTGGTACAAGTCAAGATTTATTTACATCAAAGTGACAAATATCGCGAAAACATGTGACAATTCAATATATTTGTAAATATCTCAAAAAGTCCCCCGAATATTCAATTAGGACATTTTGTACATTGCTAAGGATAGCTTTACGCACCATATAAACACAAAACTGTTTGTTTTGCAATTAGTTTGAGGTTAAAAGTTAAAATGACTGGACTACTAGGTAGGTAAACAGGCGTATATACAAGCTAACATACAGTTGGACACAAAGTCCACTTTTTCCTTTTTAGGTAAGGAACTCCTGCCATAGCCGGTCCCAAGCCCAGGTTGAGAAAGGAGGAGGGTTGGGCGTAGGGCTAGCTCCCCTACCCCGTGAAAAAAGTACTTGCTACAGAAACCGACACTACTGAACAATGGACGGATCTACGGTATCGACCCCGGCGAGAGCTTATGACGCGGAGCAATCTGCAGACCAACTTACTCTCGCCAAAGAATGTTATACGGATTGCGACTTGGAATGTGAGAACACTCTACGAAGCTGGACGGACCGCACAAGTAGCTAGAGAAATGGAAAAGTACCATCTGGATATTCTCGGGATGAGCGAAGTGCGATGGACAGGTTCAGGAAGGCTCAGCATTGCTTCTGGTCAGACACTTTTGTATTCTGGACTAGAGGAAGGAAGTGCTCACGAACATGGGGTGGGTTTTCTCATCAGCAAGAGAGCATCCAAGTGCCTTATGGAATGGGAACCAGTTAGTGATAGGATTATCACAGCAAGGTTTTGGTCAAAGTTTCAAAGAGTGACTTTAGTACAGTGCTATGCACCAACCAATCAGGCGGACCAACCAGTAAAAGAGAACTTCTACCAACAACTTCAGAGCGTGATTGACAATGTGGCTAGGAGAGACATAGTACTTGTGATTGGTGATATGAATGCCAAAGTAGGAAACGACAACATCGGAAGAGATAGGGTTATGGGCAAGGAAGGTGTTGGCACTATGAATGAGAATGGAGAACTCTATGCTGACTTTTGTGCTAGCAATGACTTTGTGATAGGTGGTACCATTTTCCAGCACAAACGAATTCACAAAGCAACATGGATTTCACCCGACATGGTTACAGAAAATCAGATTGATCATGTAACTATTTCTCAGAGATGGAGAAGATCACTGCTAGATGTGAAAGTTTGTAGAGGAGCTGATGTCGGGTCTGATCATCACATGGTCATGGCCAAACTCAAGGTGAGGATTTCACAAATGAAGAAACCAGACCTCAAGAGACACCGACGCTATGATACCTCTAAGCTTACTTCAAGGGGGATGTGCCAGAACTTCGCAGTTTCTGTCTCAAACAGGTTTCAGGCCCTTGCCCTTAGGGATACGGAGCAAGAATCTGTAGAGGAGAAATGGAACATTGTCAAGGATGCTGTGAAGACCACCTGTGAAGAAATTCTTGGATACAAGACCAGACAATACAAAGACTGGCTTTCAGAAGATTCTGTTAGGCTGATAGAAGAGAAAAGAGCAATCAAGCACAGACTCCTACAGGCCAAGACCAGAGCACAAAAGCTAACCGTGCAGACAGAATATAGGACCAAACAGAGGGAGGTTAAGAGAAGCACACGGAAGGACAAGAGAGACAAGGTAAACCATCTGGCCACAGAGGCTCAGCAAGCAGCAGACAAAGGAGACGTAAAGACTCTGTACAGCATCAGCAGGAAACTATCTGGTAAGAGAAGCGCTGCAGACAAGCCTGTCAAGTCTAAGGATGGTAGGACACTGACGAAACCAGACGAACAACTGGAAAGGTGGAGGGAACACTTCAGTGATCTTCTCAGCGGTACACCAGTTGATATTCCCCCTGACATACCAGAAGGAGAGGAGCTGGACATTAATACAGGACCTATCACCAAAGACGAGATCATGGATGCAGTAGGAAGGCTCAAGAATGGCAAATCACCAGGCCTTGATGGGATCCCACCAGAAGCCCTAAAGGCAGATAAAGAAACTACAGCCAATCTACTAATAGGACTACTACAGGACATATGGGAAAAAGAAGAAGTACCAACCGAATGGAGGACAGGTCTGATCGTCAAACTGCCAAAAAAAGGAGATCTAGGGGACTGTCAGAACTGGAGGGGCATCCAGTTGTTATCGTTGCCGAGCAAGGTTTTGACGAGGATAATCCTGGAACGTATCAAGCATGCCATAGACACAATCATGAGGGATGAACAGGCAGGATTCCGACAAGGAAGATCGTGTACAGATCAGATTGCATCGCTAAGGATTATTGTTGAACAGTCGATTGAATGGCAAGCACCCTTGTACATAAACTTCATAGACTTCCGCAAGGCATTCGACACTATAGATCGAGCAACAATCTGGAAGATAATGAAGCATTATGGTGTCCCAGAGAAAGTCATCAACATTATCCGAAGCCTATATCAGGATACAATCTGCCATGTGATCCACAACACAGACCTCTCCACTCCCTTTACTGTCTCAACCGGCGTGCGTCAGGGTTGCTTGCTGTCTCCGCTGATCTTCTCACTAGTGGTAGACTGGATCATGAAGACTGTGACCAGAGAACCAAGAGGGCTACAGTGGACCTTTACAAAGCGATTGGAAGATCTGGACTTCGCAGACGATATTGCTCTCCTGTCACATACCCATCAACACATTCAGGCAAAGACACAGAGTCTAGACACTACGGCCAAGCGAACAGGGCTCCACATTAACATCAAGAAAACTAAGAGCATGAGAATCAACCACAGAAATGAAACTCAGCTTACGCTGGATAACCAGCCGATCGACGAAGTGGGGAGTTTCACATATCTTGGAAGTGTTGTGAACAAGACAGGAGGCTCAGATGAAGATGTAAAGATCAGGATTGGCAAAGCAACAGGTGCCTTCATAGCCCTATCCAACATCTGGAAAAGCACAGTTATACGGCGGAAGACAAAGATCAAGCTCTTCAACTCCAATGTTAAGCCCATCCTACTATATGGGTCTGAGACATGGAAGCATTCCAAGAAAATTGAACAAAAGCTCCAAGTCTTCATAAACAATTGCCTTCGTCGTATCTTGAAGATTAGATGGCCAGAAAGAATTTCAAATGTAGAGCTCTGGAGGAGGACGAGACAGAAGCCAGTCATGGTAGCCATCAAAGAGAGAAAATGGCGATGGATTGGCCACATTCTTCGAAGAGAAGATTCGAACACCACCCGCCAAGCTTTCGACTGGAATCCTCAAGGCAAACGAAGACGAGGTCGACCTTTTCTGACCTGGAGAAGAACTCTAGATGCTGAGCTGCGATCGGTCAGGCTATCGTGGGGCGAGGCAAAAAGACGAGCACAAAACAGAGACGACTGGAGGACAGTGGTGACGGCCCTATGCCCACCCATGGGCGAAGAGGACTAAGTAAGTAAGTAAGTACATCTTGGTGGTTTTTGACAATAAGTGTATTTGTACAAATGTATAAATAATGTATCTTTGAATTTACAGTACAGTTTATTTAGGGTTTTAATTTTCTTCAACGTCTTTACAAGGGAGATCACTGAAACCAACGCCTCCAGCCCCGAGACGGCGTGCAGCCATCATCGATCTGTGACGACCAGGACTAGACACTGTCCTTACGGGTATAATTAAGACCTAGACGGCGTGGAGCATGTGGCCTATTCTTGCTCAGAGAAATGAACCAGTCGTCCAGACAGATATTGAACCCGGGACCTCTCGATCCCGAAGCGTGCGCCCTACCTTTCCCACTCCCTAGGTTTTTTGTTAACAGTTTGACTTGTTTTGTACCGTTGGTTATATATACATGTACATGTAGTTTACAACACACATAATTTAACACTACATTTCTATGTATAGTCAATGTTTTATATCGTAAAATGACTTATGAACATAGGAGGAAGTAGAACATATCAATTAGTCAATAAGGTTGAAAGGGTCACGGCTATAAAACAACATGTAGTCTGTGCTGTACAATGTGCGTCTTCAATAGTGAAACATCCGTCTTTTCCGTTTTTTCTCCGGTGAATATTAGACTGGTAAAATCCAAGATGGCCACCATGAATTGCCTAGGCCATTTTCATTTTCTCCGGTATATATCAGGCTGGTAAAATCCAAGATGGAGTCCACAATTGCCGCCACTGATTGCCGAAGCTACACTGTAAGCATTAGGTAAATGTTGCAAAATACAGGATGTCATGGAGGGAGGCCAAGCAGACGGCACAAGATCGTTCCAATGGCGAGCTGTGGTGACGACCCTATGTCCCAGCCGTGATGAAGAGAAATTAGTCAAGTAAGTCAATTGTTGCAAGGCATATGTAAAGGTCGATTTGGTCCGCTTTTGAATAAAAGCAACAATTAGGTACCTATACGAGCGTATATAGGAGGAAGTCTGGCTAAAGGAGTGTTCAAAATGACCAACGCTATGAAGGAATATCAGCATGTACCTGTCAGGGTTGTTTGTCAGACGATCTGAAAAAGGAACACGTGACAACACATAACATGAATCATAGTTATATCCGCCACGAGTGCAAGGCCGCAACATAACATGAGTAAGTCAAAAGTCAAAATGGCGAAACTACTTTTCCCGCGCTTTTCGACCCGAGGCCACGTAGTGACAATATCGAATAGCAGGGGAAAGTAGTTTTTTGGGAAAGGTTTTTGACCTAATTTTGTTATGTTGCGGCCTTGCACTCGAGGCAGAAGCTCGACCTGACATTTTATTTTATTCAACCTACTGGGGGTACCCTACGGGAAGGCAACTTCGTAGGCCATGTATTTAAGTTGCAATAGTTATTGATGAGTTTATACATCAATACACATTAGTGAATGTTGACTTCTGTGTGACTCGAGCAAAAACCATGAAATAAGAACGCCAATGCAGGGAACCATACGGAAACTGTATTATTGATGCATTGCTGGGAGGCATGCTTAAGGACGTCCACCGGATACCTAAATCTTTACAGAAGAGAAAACTGCATAGTTGCAGAGATCTATAATTTGGAGTGATTTAAGCACATTTTACACAATTATATCAACCATCAACTAAATAGCACAACACTGACTTTACTAAAAGCACCTGCACACGTAGGTTTGAAGGCAATGAGTAATCCCCATTTTGTTTTTCTGTCCGGGTGTGATATATATTTCATGTAATTCGAGGGGTGCCTGCAAGACTGTAGTAAGTCCTTCTTTAGTTATATGTAATTACTACAGTCTTGTGGGAAACCCTCGGTATGTGATCTTGAAATGTCAAGTTTTGAACGTTAGTATGGTCCTGTATGTTTGTTAAAGTTGTAAACAACTCGCCATTTTCACCATTTTCACCACATTTTTAAGCAATTCAGCGTATATTAACGCGCCTTTGGCCATGCGCGCAATAAGGAAATGGTGGCTAACTAACATAAAATATATACCATGGTGCCGGAATGTCTACCTAGCATGTGTGTATGTGTCCCTCTCTCTCTCGTTTTCTATCTAGATATAGTTTTATACTCACCTTATACCTACCTTATACTAACCTTGCTAGTTCGAGCTCATTCTTGCTGTGATCACAACAGGAACCAAAACATGTAAGATCTTTACAATAATAATGTTTTAATTTTGAATTTCAGCGAAAAATATCTAATTCCGGTAACGCGTATGTTTTGTGCACAGTTTTAGACACCATACATAGATGTTATAATTTTTTAATTAATTTTTTTTTAAAGTTTACATTAAATATTAAGGGTTGTTCGTTTGACTGGTAATGGTGTTTGCGTAAAATATCTACCATCGGAAACGCGTTTACATGTTCTTGTGCATATTTTTTAAAATGAAATGACGTTAGATGTTTTAATTAATTATGAGTTTTAAAGCTAATTTAATATTAGCGTTTTGTTGCTAAGAGTGAAGTTTACAAGTGTTGAGACTATCTATGATAAGCAACATTTTCCGTCGATTTGTGTATAAAATAGTTTGCCCGTGCGATGATTTAGGATATGAAAACTATTACTTGTAAATTCAAGTATTATACACCTAAACATCTAATTTAGGATATGAAAACTATTACATTCAATTATTATACACCTAAACATCTGATTTAGGATATGAAAACTATTACATTCAATTATTATACACCTAAACATCTGATTTAGGTGTCAATATGAAATCTATAACTTGTAAATGCCATTATACATGGATGTAATTATTGTTTTGTGTATATACATGTTCTGGTTCATTTCTGTATATATTTTGTGTTAATGTGGGCCATATTAAAAATTGGTCTAGAACCAAATATGTTATCCACTATAAATAAAGTCGTTATTATATTATTATTATAGTTTCCTTTTGACCGTTGATCATATTTCAACGGAACTCCTTAAAAGCCTCGATAGCGCAGTGGTTAGCACATTTGCCGACTTATCCGCCGGTCTAAATTGATGGATTATTAAAGAGCTTTGGTAAAAGGGTATGTGAAATGTTATTAACATAGCACTTCAAAAACAACTTTTTATATTCCTCTAGGAGGGTAGATCTAATTCTGGCGCTGATTGTGTTGTATGTGAGCACTACATGTATCTCTGCCCATAGACGCCGGCACTCCAGATGTAGCCATGCGCCGACGTGCAAGGATATTTTCCTAGGAAAGACGGACGAGACAGCAGCTGCCAGGTATGGTGTCAAAATGCCGGGAGACAAGTGCGTGCTTACATGGCAACAGTTTGAAAGACACGTAAATATCGTTTTGAAATAATCAGCCAATGTGTTGTATATCGGTAGCATCTACATGTAATAATATATCAATTTTTTATTGATTTTATCATATTTATGTACCGCTGTATCTAAACCACGTGACTTTTGGCTACAACACCAAGCCGAAATGTGCTTCTCTTTGAAAACAAAACTAGCCGTAAAATTCTTCTTGACTTTGTAGCCAAAAGTCATGTGGTATTTCTACACTGTATATATTAGAAAATTCCATTCCATAAAATTGTAAAATCAGGTACGCACAAACATGAATTATGGACAATAGCTGATAACCTGATCAATGTGCGTGTGCTGATCGACAGGTCCCTGGTACGACCCCTTAAATCAGCTCCTTTTTAATTATTTGAAACGCCACGTCATTGGTGCGCGTGCATGTTTTATTCAAAATGTTCTAAAGTCAACGATCTACATCACAGGTAACTGTATTATTGATAAAGACTAAAACGAAAACAAAATTGTTTCTGTAAAATTTATATACAAATGTATCTATAATTTGTTCTCGTTATACATGTGATCTATATGTGTTACAACGTAACGTTAGTTCTGTTTATTGTAGATTGTTGGAAAGGACTGGATTGGTATCGCTGTCATCGATGACGACTTTAATACCAATCCCGAATATTCATACAAGTTTAGGGCGTTGTGGACAGTTGACGACCAGAACATCGTCAGGAGGCGTGGAACTCTATGGTGCGCTTTTATTTCTTTTTTTTAAAAAAGACCCAAACAATTCTCCAACAGTTTTTTTCCGGTTTATTCTTTCATGATTTATTATTTGACTAGTAGCATGTACAGCAAATTGAATCAGGTGGGAAATACCACAGATCTAAGAAATCATATCACAAAATAATATATGTTCGACTTTTCACTATGAAAAAACAACAGCTGGTACGAAACGGATTTTTTGTTCCCTACATGAAACCACTATTAAACGCATTAACGGGTCAGAACATGGTTGTGATGAGGGGCTTATTCAGTAACATTGTAATACTGAAACTTATACGTATACTTGAAATTGACAACATTTATAATCACTGCCATTTCTTTGCAATTGCATTAAACCGTATGCAATTTTATCTGATAATTTGTTGTTATCCAATTAACATGTATACCGATTTATATCAAAATATGTACATTTATAACAACATGAGAGAGAATAGAACATTTGGCAACATAATGTCTAAGTTTGAGGTTTAGACTTACAACATTTGTGAATAAGGCCCCAAGTCGAGATATTGCATGTGCCTTTACTAAATAAAACCATAAAATTTGTACAATTAGCAACGTTTCAGTTTTTGAACAGGGTTACCAGTTCAGAACAGGGGAAAAAAATACCCCATCAAGATTGTAATGCTAAAAATAGAGTTGAGTGGTTATTTGCGGGGGTGACTTCGGGGTTTCGCATTGAAAGTACTAACTAGTGTATTTACCGGAGAAAACAGAAGTCTCTCCAACAATAGTCCGGGGTACCAGTCTATGTTTATTTTCTTGTACTTTCGTTTCATCAGCCCCTTGAGTAAGATTCCCCTCTCTAGTTTAATGAAAACCATACGAACTGAGCAAATACTTAAAAAAGGTATGAGAAAATCCGACAGGGAAGGTAGCACTCAATCCAACTAGCCGAGCACAGAAATCAGAAACACCACGACACAACTACCCTTAGGCCACGTGCCTATGGCTCAATACGGCATTCAATGACTGCTTATCTCCAATGGTATTCTATTTTGAATGATTTTTGCACTTGGTGTTTTTTTAATCATCAATTCTGTCATGAAATATGAGTTTGTTTTGTAGATGTCGAGCAACGCCTTTATTTGCCAGTCAGCTTTCTGCAGAAATATGACAGGCACACGAGTGCCTCCACACGAAACATGATGTGTCTAGATAAGA
Organism: Spisula subtruncata; assembly: GCA_963678985.1. NCBI lineage: Eukaryota > Metazoa > Mollusca > Bivalvia > Venerida > Mactridae > Spisula > Spisula subtruncata. The sequence continues at coordinate 13,184,473 of OY787676.1, forward strand.
CTATTTCATGCAATATGTTGCAAATTAATACACTACTGAACGTATAAATGTATTTCATTATCATTTTTCATGAACAAGGAATGATGTGGCCGCGGAATGCCAATCTATTGATGCAACCTTTGAACGCAGATCAGACTGTCTAGCTAAAGCAGGACTCCTAGAGGGTAAGCTACTTAAAATGTTATATACATTTTTTGTAAATAGTTCTTTAACTCAGTGTATGATTGGTTACTACTGTACATGGGTCCTACAACTCCAGAATTATTCGGAAAGCCGGAATCACTGCGATAGCAAGTATGATCTTTTCTGCACAAAATGAAAGTTATTTGGTGAAAATATTCAAAGATTTGACAAAGTTATGGTCATTTGAAGTTCCATGAACTAAATTGTAACATTAAAACAATGTTTGAAGCCTTGTTAAGGTGTTGGGATGTGATCTGTTGGCAGCAAAAACTGATTCGTGTGATTCGTGACTCGTTTTCAGGATTTGGAAGTATACTGTAGTAGAACCTCTGTAATGTATGCCCTCAAAACTGTCAATTTCCTGTACATGTACCCACTCAAAGTATGTTAATCAATTGAAATAGCTTCCAGCTCTATTAAGAAAATGAAGAACACACACAGAGGGTCATGTAGCATACGATGTAAGAAAACGTGACGAGTAGTCAATAGTGTGACTTGTCTAGCTTGGTTTCTGCTCCTTAATTTACAGTAGGTCTACCATTGAACTGCACAAAACAATGCTCCTTCCGTTCCCCTACCGATTCTATCGTTGCCCCCTTTACCCTAGTGGTCTTTGGAAACAATTGAGAACAAATTGACCTATTACATCTGGGCAATTTTGTTCTTTCTGTTTTTCTATATCGAGGAAGGTGTCTGTGAGGATTATAAGTGTCAAAGTAGATGATTTAAAGGTCAACTAAGTATTAAAACATATTCACTACCTACTCGTAGCAACCATAGTTTTCGGAAACCAACTATCTTTTTCCTCCCGTAAGTTTGGAGACGTGAACCAGACTGTGTTCAATGAAGATAACTTGTATTCTTTTATTTGTATCCAAGGTAACGCCTTTACCGCGGCCAATCGTGAGGACTGGTTCTTGAGCTGTGATCCAGACAAATTCTTCATATTCTACATATGTTACGTCCTACCTGTCAGAGGTAGATGTTCCCAGTCGGAAATAATCCTCATGGTTCCAGTAAGTGACGTCACTTCCGCTTATAAATACAGTTTAGTTTATTGGATTATTTATACCACAAAACCCTGAAAATATAAAAGTATAGAATAAATTATATAGACCAAGAAAAACCACTATATTAGTGCTTGTCATTAACGGGGTTTTGGATAGTGGTTGTTGGTCATAGAACTATCAGGGTTTTGTGTTTATACATAGAACTGTTAGGTACACGTCCCTGATGTGCAATAAGAACATCATCGATATTTTGTTATTTCCTTGGGAAATTGGGTCATCCTGTATCATTACGCTTTTAATAATTTCTTTGGATGTACATTGTATGCATTGCTCTGTGTAGTTTTGTTGTGAGATTACTGTTTTCTGTGCGCGGCTGGTTAAGTTGTGTGCTGCCTTCCCTGTCCGATTTCCTCATTTTATTTTTGTGTAGTGAGATACAACTTTTTCATGCAAATGGCACGAATACGTGGTTCATACATCGAACATAAAATACTGAGATCTACAACGTTTTAAATTAGATGAATTTTTAAGGAAATTAACCGTTTCATAAGTTTTTTCATGAAAACCAAAAACAGATATAATTTGTGAATAGAAACTTAATTTTAATTTAAGACTGAAGTAAGATCAAATAAGATAAGATAAGATAAACTTTACTTAGCGTCGGTTATGGTTAACATAGGAAACATAAGCTATAAACTTGTATTCGACAATTAAGATATGGTGGCTCTTGTCAGTGTTACCTTTGTGAAAGGTGACCGACTATATACGTGTGTATGGATCCCCGAAGTTCATGTCCACCTGTTATATCTAGAAACATTACAAGATTCTCAGATGGAAATTTAAAGCCACACTTTTGCCCCAAGACATTTGTTCAGATCATCCAATAAGTATAAGAATGGTATATGGTACTATAAGAATGCTTTTCACAAATGACCAATAAATGATGACAGACTGTCAACTATATCTGCTGAACTACGTACTAGTAGTAGATCAAAATCACATTTAGTAAAATGTATGGACGACAAAATACTAATTTATATGTATGACATACAGCACATCCTTTGTAGAGAACACCCTGTTAGAGTTTCAAATATGGGCCTTCGTTGAGATGTGGCTGCTCTACAATTGTCAAATGTATAGTATAATATTATTATGTTATAATACATTATTTATATTATGTATATATTATGTAAGGCTATAAGCTATGTATGCTTTGTCTAAAATAAACTTTCTGTTTTGGTAATTCTGTTCTGTTATGCTCAGAGAAAAGCGTTGAAAATGTATGTGTAGAGAGATTGTTTTTCCTACAGAGGGCCGCTCTGGAAAGGCTGTACGCTATATTGTATATTACTAAACGTTTAAGTAGTATTGAGCCTCACTTAAATTTTAATTTTAACAGAAAACATATCGCATGTATATACTCGAGGTTACACATCAATCAATGCATTTATTTTGTTGCTCACTTCCTGCCGCCCTAGGCTTCTCGATGCGTTAATAGTAGTTTTGAATATACAACAGTAACATGTATTTAGCTATATAATACACAATTACATGTACAAAGTGTTTTATAATATAAATGAATACACCATATTGACTTCAAATGTTCATATACATCTAAGTTGTCAGACAATTTTGTCAACAATCTTATGTTTGAAAAGTTTCACAGCACCGAAATTGGTTTTTTAACAGGGTGCTAACAGCATCCTGTTCTTTGCAGGCGTACAACTATGGGCCGTCAAGACTGCCATGCTAAAATAGATTCAAGTGGTCATTCCGCTCGATGCCTTCGGGTTTTATCGCATTGAAAGTACTACCTTGTTTTTGCAGCTCTGGTTCTTTAAAGCTCAATTATGCCTCGTATTTTATCACTTTTATCCAACTCGTTTAATAAATTCAATATGTAAAGTCACTCATGTAAGATCCTCTATGTATTTAGAGCATGTAAGTAGGGTCCCTGAGGTGGAAATACACCAGCAAATGGAAGAAAACAAAATACTAACGTTATAGCTTGGCCAGATTTAGTAGGCACTCCGGACATATTCCGTGCATATATCGGACAAAGTCGGTGCAAAAATAAACAAATATTTCTGACAAGTAACAGCTACGCTTACGGAAAATAATACACGCTTCCGAAGTTTAATGAGTGCCTACTAAATCTGGTCAAGCTATACATCAAGTCGGTATATTGACAAAATAACGATTTGTAAATAGTAAATGCATACCGAGAAGTATAAGGGAAGCAACTCTTGCAATTTCAGTACTTTTTCATCCATACATTGTATTCTTTATTTCTTTGGACTACTTTTTCGACATATATAGTTAAAACAATATTATCAATTTTTGGTCATTTGTGAAAATCATTCTAATGGTGTCATTATTTCTTGTATTTATTGAATGACCGGAAAAATGTTCTGTGTGCAATAATGTGGCTTTAAATAAAATAATCGGGCATGCCATATAACGTTTGGACATGATATAATAGATCGACAAATCAAAATGCATTATAAGATAGTTTTTAATTTCAAAAGTTGTTCATTTGATCCGTCATGTTTAAGTTCTTTGATACGAATTGATCATTAACAGATATTTCAAAGTTAAATTAGAACGATGTGTTAACATAAGTTCGTCCGTCATGTAAACTATGTTTATCTAGGTTTAACTGGGTATGTCTGAGTTAACGGTAATCCCCGCTATTCTTTCGAATGGGATAGCTCCCTTATAAGTATTATTTATTGAATCGACTATACGACATTTTAGTATTGTACTAAGATTGTATCAAGGCCCGTATATTGCAATAATTCCCGATAACAATTTGTCATTATACCAAAAAAGGTATGAGAAAATCAGACAGGGTAGCACTCAACCTAATCAGCCGAGCCAGCCTAACCAAGCCTAACTATGGCAATATATCGTGATAGCACAGTATCAATTCAAATATATGCAATATATCGCGGTGTTATATATAAATACTGTTTCATAGGCAAGTATAATCATATAATCAATAAGTTTAACTCGTTTATAATTCCAGAAATCTTGATAATACATGTATATATAAATACTGTTTGTATATCATATGAGAATATATCACATGACTTTCCTGGTATCCAGATTAGAATAGCGAGTACGTATAATCGTATACGTAACATGTGTAGTATAAAGTTTAAATACATGGAGAAGTTTTCCCAAAATATCAATGCGTATTTTAAGTTTTTATTGTCATATGATATAAAAAAATCTATCACTCGTTGTCAATTAATATACATCTATTTATATTTAACTCGTTCAGGAAATATTATAAAGCTCGACAGAGGCTCGCTTAACAAAATTTCCAAAACTTGTTTAATATAAATTTATATCAATTGATATATCGTAATAGATCCTCTATTACATTGATTTATAAACGAGGCAAACTTATTTATCATATTGTCATACTTTCTATGAGAGACAAACAGTACTTACATGTGAGCCGTTCTCCAGGAAAACTGGGCTTAGTGACAAAATTGTGAAAATATTGATGAATATATGGTTAGAAAGAAGAGACTCTAGTGAACAATTTCTGAAAATAAGAACAAATTATTCCATACACTTACAAAGTTATAGACTTTTTAAACCAACCACTACCGCCTACTTTTTGAGTGACGTCGCGAACGTCATTCTCTACGTTTTTGACGTAACGTCAGCGGCATTTCAAAGATACAGTATCTGATAAATTTTTAACGTAAACTTTTAAAATTGTGTCACATTATAGAATCATATTCTTGTTTAAATAAAACGTGGCCAATTTGTGAGCGTTTGCTTACGGAGAAAAATTGCAAGTGTTTTTAGCCACTTTACCATTGTTTTCCTTGATATGAGTACTGTTTCGAAAACGATCACCATAGCAACGACAGAAGTTATTTTAACACAATTTTAAAGTAAACTTCAACCTAATGGATAGTACTATACTATCCAATTACTTAAATATGAAATCAAAGGACACTAGTTTTTTCTCATTTTAGAAATTTTCTAAATCTTATTGCACAATTACAATTTACAATACAATGTCATTAAACCCGGTTTTCCTGGAGAACGGCTCATATATGCTCAGTACATCTAGAAACGCAACGTTTTCATCCTTGATTTTTTCTTACTTTCATTGTTCATACATTTTTTAATTTTGTGTTATAATATTGTATAATCGCATAGCCACTTGGCTATTGTCCAAATTTTATCGATCGGGTTACGTAACTCCCGTGCGTCAAATTAATCCAAAACACACGAATTCCATATGCACCATTTACGCATGATAAAATTGTGTGTAAATTGCTTCGAATCCTTTGCAAGGTTTGCCAATTGAAAGAAAAACACAAACGAAAATTTCTAGGCTTCTGAATAAAAATGCCAGGAAAGTCCGAATACGGGCGAAATCAGACTATTCGGATGGCTGTGACGGGACGTCAAATTGGAGGTTTCACTTCGGGTAAATTGTCATGAACCGACAATGTCTCATCTGGAGACACTGTACTAGCACTTTGGCACCATTTTCAACCACCCATGCACATGTGATAAATGTAAGAAAAACTCCGTCAGGACCAGTAACTCGACATGTACCATTTCTAGGCAAAGTTCACAACTGGTTCATGCACTTCTAAACAACTTGTCGGACGTCATGAATATGTAACCAATCAATAAATAATCAATATTTTATTTTTTTACTTAGAACAACGATTCTGAAAAAATAGGATTTTACCAATTTGTGTTTCGTTACTTTTTAGCCGCACTATACATGCAAGCACTGTTCATTCGCATCGATAGCAATTTATGAAAACCATGTTATAGTTGCATTGTTCATTGAATATAATATCATCAAGTAAATACAGTCTGGTTGTCAATATTTGAAAGTTTGAAAAAGTGTTGACAGTAACCCCAGTGTTGCGTTTCTAGATGTACTCAGTATATTATCAAGACTCAGGGAATTATAAACGATAATTATAAATGTGATTATATTGTATCAAATTCAACTATCGTAATATATCGTGATAGCATTTTATTGCAATATGTGAACGCCTCTATTAAGTTGTTAATGTTTTTGCTAGGACCAGCGTCCACTCGACACACAAAATGAGAATGAGAGACTTGGAGACATTGTTCTGAATGACGTGCCATGGTCTAATATTGAGAAGTTCTTCAAGAAATGCACTGACAGTCAGTTTGTGGACTGTAAAGACCCACAAATTGAATGGCTGTGGGTCAATCCAGGTAAATCAACTTCTCATACTATGATGATATGACCAAAAATGAAAATGAAAAGGGCCCAGTACCATGTCCTGATCATATGTGACTGTTCAAGAAGCACAACACGAGGTCCGGGCAAATATAGCTGTTTCAAGAAGCTCAACATCAGGTCTTGTCAAATGTGGTTGTTGACGGGTCTCAACACTAGGTCCTGTCAAATGTGGTTGTTGACGGGTCTCAACACTAGGTCCTGTCAAATGTGGTTGTTGACGGGTCTCAACACCAGGTCCTGTCAAATGTGGTTGTTGACGGGTCTCAACATCAGGTCCTGTCAAATGTGGTTGTTGACGGGTCTCAACGTCAGGTCCTGTCAAATGTGGTTGTTGACGGGTCTCAACGTCAGGTCCTGTCACATATGGTTGTTGACGGGTCTCAACGTCAGGTCCTGTCAAATGTGGTTGTTGACAGGTCTCAACATCAGGTCCTGTCAAATGTGGTTGTTGACGGGTCTCAACACCAGGTCCTGATTACATGTGTCTGTTAAGGGGGCTGAATACCTGATCCCAATCACATCTAGCTCTTAAGGGGGCTTTACTTCAGTCCCTGATTTCCCGAAGAGTCTAAGTAAGATGTTGCTAACATCGGAGAATGAAGTTAAGATACGTGAACCTGTGAAGACTTATAGAAACGTCAAAACCGGGTTAAATTCCCGGCTTGGCAGAACAAAACCCGGTGATCCAGAAAACACTGTCTACGGTCATTGGTGACCAAGCATTGATTTAAGCAATATTATACCTCAAATGGCTTTTGTTAAAACTTGGTAACCTATCTACAGAATGGTTATTTTGAGTACTTTAGTGGGGTCCCAAATGTGGAAGGTACCTGAAGATGGAAGAAAACAAAATACAACCCCACGTTTGTTCTCAAAATAACAATTTGTAAACACTAAATGCATAATGAATAGTCTAAGGGGAGTAACTCAAATTAAGTCTTTTGGCATCTATACATTTTACCAAATGCTATTTTTGGTGTACTATTTCGATATGTATATTAAATCAATTATTGGTTATCAAATTTTGCCAAAAGCATTATAGTGGAACCTAAATTCTTTGTATTTATTGGGTGATTTGAAAAATGTTTTGGGGCGATAATGTGAAAATTAGGCCATTGCCGACAACAAAGCTAAAAGGCACCAAAGCAAATATTTTCTGTGGTCTAGTTAAGACATTTTTTCTTCAAAAACACACTTATTTTGATAGGTTAATGCCTAATAACCCTCGATGTCGGAGTGACTTAATACATTTTTTACCATATCATCATAGTCGATCGTCCAGAAGCTGATTCATGACCATTTAGGTAAAAAACCAAATTGTTCTTTAACTCAATATAAAGTGACCAAGGTCGGCAAAAAAAGTCAACTGTTTGTCCATATATATACGATTTAATTCCACTTTTACACTTTTTAATCAATAGAAATAGCATCGAGCTTCAAGAAATTAAAAAACGTAGGGGGTCATGAAACATATACATGTAAGATATATTTGGTTCGTCAAACGAGGTAAACAGATTTTCTCACATGTACGGGTTTATTCAGTGTCCGTTGGCCCCAACCCTACTTTCACTTTCATATTTAAGCCAGAATGCCAAATATTTCTGATTAAACCATTTCACTTCATCACATATATGCATACAAATGATTTAAACCCAATTTCTTGATTCTGATGCTGATTTGTAAAGACATACCCCCATTTCCAGTCGCTTAACAAAAATCCGGACTATTTGGGTGAATCTGATTTTGGTCCGCGTAGGCATTTGAAGTTGTTATTAACGCCAACAAAAGAATACTACATGTATTACAATGAATGGTGACTTCTGTTTTTGTCTTTTTCAGAATGCACCCATCCACTGATTAATCCTGTCGCAGAAGTGTAGTGTTACATGTGACACGTGACATGGCACCATGGCAACACACGTGATCTGTACGCACATACACGTGGCCTGCATCTCTTGACGTGTACACGTAAACTTCTGGCATAATAAATAAACTGGGTGATAATTGATATATGATAACATAAATAACTTTGATAAGTTCGTCAGATTTTATGATAATGAAGTGGTCAGAGACTGAGCCCAAGGTGTCTTTTGCAGTTGGTTTTTTCAATTTTTAAAATAAAAGAAAACGTTTCGAACATCCACTGTGAACAAATTCGGTGACATTTGACCATGATGCATAAAAACCAAGAAAAATGCTACATTTTACGCTAATCGTATGAATATAACAATAATAGAATGTCTTAGAAAGTAATAGCATTATTTAAGTTATTTATGTTATCATATAGTTATTATCACCCTGTATAAAATAATACATTGTTGGTGTTTTGTCTTGAAACCTCGGTACTGGTCTTTTATAAAACAAATCTTATAAAAGTGTATACGTGTTTTACCGTATATCTCTTTATTTATCAACATTTCTGAATGGAATTTGTGTATTGAGTTTATATGTAGCGGTTAATTGAACCATGAAATGTCAAAACACGTAAAAAGTACGATATATTTACAAGAAAGGTGACAGACTTTTAAACAGTCCTTTCTATGTTTATGGTCAAAGTTAGTATTACTAAAGCTTGATTTACTGTATTACTATAATTCTATCCCCGAAAATAAAACATACACTTGAAAACACAAAATTTACCAGCAAAGCGGTGACATAGCTACTTTAACAACCTGACAAACGCCACATGAACACACGGCCAAACATCTCTCCCTTTTCTTCTGCTCGGAATTACCAGATGTTGAAATAGCCAAATATGCAGTTTAAAACAAAATGGCGCCACAAAAACACACAATTCCCTGCTTGGAAGAGACCAAACGATACCTATCAGCGCATGCTAGTGAAGATTATTTAAGCTATCCGACACTCACTCTTGAACAAAATAGGTACCTATACCAGGGTCATTCAATAAATTCATAGACTGGGTTTACATTTAAATACCCATTTCAAACACTTTACGAATCACCAATCGGAACTCCTCGCCATTCATCAAACGATCCAAATCGGGGCAACTCGGACAATTCTAAGACGAATCATCTCCCGGAAGTAAGTTGAACGGCAACATTATTAAAACGGTTCTTAGTTTTTAGTGAAGCCAGAACGGTTTCGTAAACAGGTTAAACTGGAACTTGCGGCACTGATTAAACATTAAAAACTCTATACTAAGCATGTTTTATATAATATGCATGTTCTTTAAACGTCATAGCTTACATATACAATGGATATGTTATGGTTTATTTTCTTGCAAACCGCATCACATATGTGTGACCGAATCACCATGTGGAAATGTTCCACGAATTACTACACTACATACATCAGAGGAAGCTTCTGGATTCATTACGGAAAGACCCGAGTAGTTACGATAGCTACCGAAAGTGCCTCGGATAAATTAATAGGGACTACTTAACAACATGGCTCATGAGAATCAAACGATGGAATCGAAGAGAACTAAAACGTTACTTACTCTTGGGAAGGTATCAACTCTTAAAAGGAGCCCGGATTTTGAAGGGCTTCTTGATACTATTGAAAAACTGATGATTGGCCGTTACCATTGTTTATAAATGGCTCGATTTCCGGCAATTGCATTAATAAGTACACGTTGAGTTATATAGTGCGGTAATAATGAGTACAGTGATCAGATTTTACATTTGCTTTTAATTGCAATAAAGGATACCAGTTGAATTTTATAGTAATCCGATAATGAGTACAGGGATGTGGTATATACACTGCGGTTACCGCATCGTAAACCGAGTTACCAAAATATGTATACGAGGCATATTTCTCAGTTACGGCAATGTCCGAGTAGTTACGATTTAAATTTTATCTTGCATTGATAAAGGTAATTTGAAAACGATAAAAAATGGTAAAAGTTCTAGTTTTCTATCATAAAAATCGATACCGTTACCTGTGGACGATCCTGCACCACAGAACAGCTCTATCGAAAAGCCAAACTAAAAATATTGGGTGTCAATAATTTGCTGCACCCCAGGTACAATTTTCAGCTCCCGTTAGTTTAGAACATAGTATTACAGGTTCTCTTTGTATTGCATGTGTTGTCAACAAATTGCTTCCTGTGTCGACTATGAACTATCTGAAAATACTTTCACGTTAAAAAAGGGTCTGAATTAGGCATTTTATGCAAAACTTTCAAATTTTACGACTTGTGGCTTAACAGTCCTGTTTCCATAACAGCCATTGGTCATTCTACGGTATAACCCGAGTCCAGCAGCAACTATGTTTGATCTTTCTACGGTAAAACCCGAGTCTAGCAGCAACTTTGTTTGGTCTTTCTACGGTAAAACCCGAGTCCAGCAGCAACTATGTTTTGTCTTCCTATGGTAAAACCCGAGTCCAACAGCAACTATGTTCGGTCTTTCTACGGTAAAACCCGAGTCCAGCAGCAACTATGTTTGGTCTTTCTACGGTAAAACCCGAGTCCAGCAGCAACTATGTTTGGTCTTTCTACGGTAAAACCCGAGTCCAGCAGCAACTATGTTTGGTCTTTCTACGGTAAAACCCGAGTCCAGCAGCAACTATGTTCGGTCTTTCTACGTTAAAACCCGAGTCCAGCAGCAACTATGTTTGGTCTATCTACGGTTAACATCGAGTTTAGCAGCAACTATGTTTGGTCTTTCTACGGTAAAACCCGAGTCTAGCAGCAATTATGTTTGGTCTTTCTACGGTAAAAACCAGAGTCGAGCAGCAACTGTTTTGTCTTTCTACGGTAAAACCAGAGTCCAGCAGCAACTATGTTTGGTCTTTCTACGGTAAACATCGAGTCAAGCAGCAACTATGTTTTGTCTTTCTACGATAAACATTGAGTCAAGCAGCAACTATGTTTTGTCTTTCTACGATTAACACCGAGTCAAGCAGCAACTATGTGTTGTCTTTCTACGATAAACATTGAGTCCAGCAGCAACTATGTTTTGTCTTTCTACGATTAACATCGAGTCAAGCAGCAACTATGCCAGCAGCGGGTTCGATATTCAACTCGATAATAAGACGAATACCGAACTGGGTTTCGAATCTTCTTCAAGCAGCCGGTCCGATATTCAACTCGATATTATGACGAATACCGAACTGGAATCGAATCTTCTGCCAGCTGCCGGTTCGATATTCAACTCGATAATATGACGAATACCGAACTGGGTTCCAATCTGCTGCCAGTAGCGGGTTCCACATTCGACTCGATAAAATGACGAATACTGAACTCGGTTCGAATCTTCTGCCAGCTGCGGGTTCGATATTCAATCGAAAAGCAGGCGAATACCGAACTTGGTTTGAATCTTCTGCCAACAGCGGGTTTGATATTCAACTTGATAATAAGACGAATACCGAACTGGGTTTGAATCTTCCGCCAACAGCGGGCTCGATATTCAACTTGATAATAAGACGAATACCGAACTGGGTTTGAATCTTCTGCCAACAGCGGGTTCGATATTCAACTTGATAATAAGACGAATACCGAACTGGGTTCGAATCTTCTGCCAGCAGCGGGTTCGATATTCAACTCGATAATATGACGAATCCGAACTGGGTTCGAATCTGCTGCTAGCAGAGGGTTCGATATTCGACTCGATAAGAAACGAATACCGAAATCGGTTCGAATCTTCTGCGAACAGCGGGCTCGATATTCAACTCGATTATAATACGATTTCCGAACTAGGTTCGAATCTGCTGCCAGTAGCGGGTTCGATATTCAACTCGAAATGAAGGCGAATACTGAACTGGGTTCGAATCTACTACCAGCAGCGGGTTTGATAATCTACTTGAAAATATGAGGAATACCAAAATAGGGTTTGATATTCAACTTTAGGAGAAGTCGAAGACCGAACTGGGTTCGAATCTTCTGCCAGCAATGGGTTCGATATTTAAGTCACAAGCAGAAAGATATATATTCGTGAAAAACCAGTTTAATATGATGTTTGTGGGTCGGTTTTCCAAACCAATCATGAATCTACATGACACTAAAAGGCATACCGGTGAAAAAAACCATTAGATATCATGTTCGTGAAATTTAATTCACAGGCATAATATAGTTTAAATTTGCACAGAAAGATATATACTCGTGAAAAAAACAGTTTAATATGATGTTTGAGAGTTAGTTTTAACAACCAAACATGAATTTACATGGCGCTAGGAGGCATACCGGTTAAAAACCATTAGATATCATGTTGGCTATCAGTTAGAAATTGAATATCGAACTACTAACTTGTAACCCGCTGCCAACTTCACGGAGCAAAACAAATGATCATTGCCAGTGGTTGGTTTGAAGAAATAAGGTCAGAAGGTAGGGATTTGTTTTTGAAAAAATACTCAGTTGACCTTTTCATCCACTTTTACGTTTCAAATACTCTCTTAGACCTCCATTGATAAAATAAAGAAATAACTGTTATATAATTGCCCTGATAGAATAGGTCAAATTCAAAGATTTTTTTTCTCAATTATATCTGAAAAATCCACTATGGTAGGGAGGGGGCAAATATAGGGTCTGCAGGCGTAGGAATGTTTGGCAAAAATCAGTTACACCACGCCCCCTAAAGCCACAGATATGGGTCAGGATTTTTACTGTTGTGTTGTCAAAACTCCCGACCTTCCACGGCTCTGTGGAGAACAGCTGATGGTAAAATCTCCGGTATTTCCCCGGCCCTAGACTATTAAATATTTTCACCGGGGTGTTTTGTTCGGAGTCAAAAATTTCCAACATTTCCCCGCCGGCGCGAGGAAGTCTGAAGGTAAAAACACGACCGTTTCCTCGGTTAATCACCGCCCAACCCGGGGATGTATGCCGTAAGTATAAATTCACACGAAACATCCATGGACTGTATGAATTACTTGGATTGTATCAGGGTTACCACGTTTTTATACGTCTACTAGTAAAAATATATGCAAACACAAAAGTAATAATTTGTTCAACAGAATTTCACAATTTTTGTCCCAAACCGGCTCAACTGCTATACGTCAAGTTGGGTCGGTTTCGGACATAAACTATGAATTATTGAGATGGGTGGTTAGTGGCTGTGATTATTCTTGGCTCAGCAAAAATGTCCCGTGGTATGTCCGTCCTATGTATTACAAAAGTCGGCGTGTGTACTACATGTTTAAGTAAATGTATGCTTACAGTCCTTTCAAAAATCAAATGAGAACGGTTGTAGATATACTATCGTCTGGCAGGTAAACAATGTTTATTTAGGTTTAACTGGGTAAACTTGAGTTAACGACATTCACCGCTGTTCTTTCGAATGGGATAACTAGTTCTCTCATTAGTATTACATATTGAATCGACTATACATGGATAAATGCGAGCGTGACCAAGCATAAACAGTACCTTGTTGTACTCAATCGTAAACAATGAATCGGGGAATTTGTAAAATTCTTTTCATTGAATATTTACTTCTTTAACGACTTGAAAACGTAATAAATTCACAAAAATGCTTAATAGGAAAGAAATATGTTCTGAATAGCTTGATTTAGTGTATTTTCCTGCTGTTGTGTTTTGGTGAAATATTGAAACATCACATTAAGACCTTCCACTACCCGATTCAGTTACCTCTTCTGTTACTGGTCGAAATTTTAATCACATAGTCACACGCAATTTACTAGTATATAAACGTTTGAATCGACACATTCCCATACAATAAGAGTTAATTAAATTAACGACCAGAATTTGTGTGACTTAAAGTGATTCCAACTATCTTGGCCAGTAAACGGATTATTCACCGACTTTGAAGCCAGCGTGGACAATACGCGTTCAGACTGATGTGACATACGTGTTACCAGTTACTGTCCATTTCGAGTAAATTTCTATGACTGTTTGTTATAATATAAAGTGAGAACGGTTCGCTCTTCAACACTAAAACAGCATGACACAGTTTGAACAATGTTCTTCAACACACGAAGGAACATTGTTTCTTGGCAACAATCGTCTTGGATCGTCGGCTTCTCCGTAAGTATTTGTTCTAAGAAAACCCGTTTTCTAAATAAATGTTCTCTAAAATATTTTATGATTTTTACAACGACCACTTTCAACATGTACACAATACCTACAACTTTGATTAGGCTCGTAATTATGTAAAACACGAGAGTTAAACTCACATTAAGTCTTAAACTGCTAGTTTAATAAACTATAACTTGGTAACCTCTCCCAAATGTGGAAAACACCATACGATGGTAAAAATGTAACAAGTCGTCCAGATGGTTTGTTGACAAAATGACAATTTGTAAACGATATAAATGCATGGTTTAAAGTCTAAGGGGAGCAACTCTTGCAATATGAGTATTTTTTCACTACATATACAATTTGCTAAATACGATTTGGTCCACTATTTCGAGAGATATAGTTGACATTCCGTCTTCGAGTATTGGTCATTTGTTAAGAAACAGCCTAATGGTTCCATAATTCATTGTATGCAATGGATGATCGGAAAAAAGTTTAGGGAGCAATACTGTGACTTTAAAGTCACCCCCACCCTAAAACATTTCACCGACCATACAATACATACAAGGAAATGTGATATATGTGTACCATTATAAGAATACAAATCACATTTCAACAAATAAGGAAATATTTCAGTCCCATCTTGTAACATGTATGGATGAGAAAATAATAAATTTGCAGGAGTTTCTTCCCTTAGACTATTCCTTATATATGCATTTCATCGAATCCAAATCGTTATTTTGTAAACAAATCTACTGGATGTTGTATTTTTTTCTCACATTTTGGTGTTTTGATAACTCACTAAAGTGCTCGAAATACATATTTCTGCATATAGGTTACCACACTGTTACCGAGTAAGTAAGTTGAAGGTCTCTATGTGATGTTTCTACATTTCACCAAAAATCAACACCAAAAACATACACTAAATCAAGCTTTTCGAAAAATACCCTTGACTAGTAGTATATTACTACTGATTATTTTCACAAAAACGGTACACCAATGATACTTCAACTACTTATTGGTGATTCATGGGAGTACTTGGCCTTTAAAAAGTCAAAAGCAATATCCTCTACAGAATTGGCATTTTCGATTGGAACCATAATGCAAATATCCAAAACAATTATTGTACATGATGTCTGGCGCATTATTTCTCATTATTTCATTCATATCGGGTCAGATGGAAGATATCGGACATTCAGCATTGTTCAAATATACAGATAAGTGGGGACACCTCTCGTATTTATAAATTTACTGTCCTTTTTATTTCAGTCCATCAGCCAGCAAATCGCGTAAAGTCGCTGTGATGGTTGCATGTCTAACATTACAGTTTATCACTGTCGGGTACGGGTACGGACTGAGTGTGATATATGTAGAGATAATACGTGTGTTTGACTCACCGAGATCACAAGCAGCTCTTATACAGAGTCTGTACTTCGGTCTAATGACAGGAGGAGGTATGATTGTACACTATGTCGTCACGTGAGCAGCTCACATATAGTTTCACTCGTGGCTAGAAAAAAATAAATATTAATATTACTTCAGCTGCTCACTCGGTGAAATACCAACCGATACCAACCGATCATACACCGTAAAATACAATATGGAACGTTTGGTTATCTTATACACATCTGAGCAATATTGTTGTTTGTTTCACCACTTGTATAAAATATTAAAACTATGCCGCCACCCACTTTCCCACTGAGTCCAACGCATGTCAACTGAATTCTTATGTAAGGTGTATTCATACACTCGTACAATCCGTTCAAAGTTAAACGATAACGGATGTAAATATTAGATCGTCCGTCGGGTATTCTATGTTTATCTAGGTTTAACCGGATGTAAGTAATTGAGCAGTAATTCCCGTAATTCTTTATAATGGGACTGTTCCCGCAATAGTATTACGTATTGAATCGACAGTATAATCTATTGTTAGCTATGAAATAACAAACCTTTAGTTCATTGTTCATGATACTACATGTAACTAACAGAAATACTCAATTTATGCTTAGACCACAGCTTACTGTAACTGACCAATCAACGAGCAGAAAAAGTGTTGAATAAATCCCATAAATTTTTGTATACAACACTTTTCTGTGGTATATAGAAAAAGTGTTGTATATAAACTTACATTGATTTATCCAATACTATTTAGGCCAAGCAAAATAATCCATCAAGTCAGTAATTTATAGCTTTATTGTTAACACAATCCATTGACAAGTGTGATTGTAACAGTGAAGTTAAGCATTAACAATCACTATACATGCATATATCCAATACAAACATCAAACATAGAGTTTAAAGAGGACGAAGCGGCGTTTTCAATGACTTTAAATTGTTATGTTACTTTATATCTATATTTTGTGTAACTAGAGTAAAGTACCATTTAAATTCAGAATAATCTATTGCTGAAGAAGTAAGAATTGCAATAGTATCGATTATAAAACATATACATGCACTTAAATACTATTTAAGCAGTTATGTATATCTAAAAAAATATTAAATCATTGTTAATTAATATTCAGTTATCACATAAGAGTTTTCTGCTCTTTTACAAAATCGGTATGCCAAAAATGAAAAAAAAAAACTTTCAGTAAAATAACATATTTATATTTTACTGCTGCTTACACAAATGTTTTGACTGGTGATTTTACAGTGTAATCAACATCTTTCTGATGCCTTTGAAAACCAATAATAGCATATATACAGTCAGGTACTTCTATCACAATAGCTTTTGGGTCTGGCAAGCCAGCAGATTCGGCCTTGATAACCGTTGCCGAGACGACTAGTCCAGCTGTAGACTGGGGGAATTGAGGCGTGTTCGATGGCGTTTGTAGTTTGGATGATAAGTTACACTGCAGTCCCTCTAACGGTTGTTTATAATAATATACAGCAGTGCTTCTATGCCCACTGCGTGCCATTATTGCTGGTTCGTCAAATTGTTTTCATATAGACGGATACCCTGTATATTTAAATGATGAAAATGTAGTCCTTGTAATATCTTAGAATTGCGTCATTGTGCATATTGCTCGTATGCTGAACGTGTCCAAGAATGTTGCTTTCTGGTATCTTTCGGCAGACGCTGTTCTGAATGCGGTTGCACGTCCTTAAACCTTTGATTTTCATTCAGATCTTTGACTAAAAGGTCTCAGGATGGAAGATGCTTGATTTGCGTAGCCGCGGTTACGTCCTTAAACTCCAAAAACATACTACATGTCGATGGCTTATAATGAGAAGGTCGTAACTACAAAATCGAAAACATCATGCATGCAAGAGAAAACTGTCTGTAATTTACTCTTTAACTTTAGGAAAACAAGTTTTTAAAACTTCATTTTGGTCAACATGACAATTTTAGATTTTCATGAAAATAGGCTCATAAGAAGCGCATTGTGAAGCAGATTTCAAATATGCATGAGTCTTATAAGATCGTAAGTAGTAGTTCTTATTCTAAGCCATCGATGTAGTAGTTTCATCAAGTAAATCAAATTCCACTACTTGTTTTTAAAAGCACATGCATGTACACTTGCTTTAAAAAAAATATGTAAAATATGTACGATACAGAAAGAAAGTTGACCAATGGAATGTTACCAACGAAAACTCAAAATACCCGTGCACCAAACATTCCTTGATTTTATTTTATGAATGGCTAATGTAAACGATTTGGGGATATTGTGTTTACTAAGTATTAATCATAGTATTAAGTAGTTGATTGTTGTGCAAATTGTATCTGAGAAACTAACATTTTAGCTGTGGTCTAAGACAGATAGATCTCTCGTAAGTGTTGGGTATGAAAACATAAAATCTCGCAAACTCGATTTAGTTTTCATACCCAACACTTACTCGTGTTCTATCCTATACAACATCATATACGAATAAAAGGTCAACCCGGAGTAAATATTCGCTCAATGTTTTCTCATTTATAGTCCAGATAAATTGACGCGATTCTCGACCTTTTATGTTTCCATAGAACATATATATATAGATGATTACTATCATACATGCATACACGTCGCTTTAATTAACGTCTAATTACCTAATTTAACGTGCGGCAAATTGCGGGTAGCGCGAAGTTGTTCGATGTGTAATAGAAATACACATTTAGTGAACTTTCAATGATATTACACTTTATCCAGATATTGAGGTGCCTGATAAACTTTGTGATATCACGTCAAGTGATAATGTGATTTGCTATACCAGTCACATCATCACGTGATCTGACGGATTTATTTTTATAGCGGAGTTGCTGCCCGATAGGAGGTTTTCATATTTTAAATGAGCTGGGGCTGATCGATAATCTTTCTACGACTTACCTGCGTGTGCCTGGCGTCGTTTCTTATCGTGGCGTCAGTGAACAGTAAATGTTTATCTGGCTCGGTTGCGGAAATATCGGATTCGCCTACGGCTCACCGGATAAATTCATCCGCCTTGCCAGATAAACATACTCATACATAGCACTAACCTATTATTCTCTATATACGTTGCTTGTGGAAATTGTTATATTCAACGCAAAAATCTTGGAATATATCCATGCATAAAGGTGAGGATTAAGTTAAATTCTCCATGCTATACCTTACATCATACATACAATCATTATTTTAGTCCTCTTTGATTGGGACACCTACAGTCCTTTCAAAGTCAAATGAGAACGGTTGTAAATATACTATCGTCCGGCAGATAAACCACGTATGTTTATCTATGTTTAACTGGGTATACCTGAGTTAACGGTATTCACCGCTATTCTTTCGAATGGGATTGCTCCCTCATAAGTATCACTTATTGCATCGACTATACACTTCCTTTTTTTATTCCAGGCGTGTTTTGGGCGTGGCTTATAAACACAGTAGGTCCAGGACCATGTAGTATAGGCGGGGCTATTGTAGGATGTGTTGGTTTCATCATCAGTGGTCTAGGTGTTAATGTACCCATGGTGATTGCATGTACTGGTGCTATAGCCGGTAAGTCACTGGGAGAGGACCGAACACGTATTCGTTGGTAGCTTTACCGACAAGTCAGATCCGATGAGCTTGCTGTCACCAAAAGGATGTACATGTTAATTCAAAGTATGCCCAAGTTACAAAGTTACAAAACATACACGAATTACTGTTCTTATTCCTACCCTATATTTCAGGCATAACGTCTAAGGGAAGCAACTCTTGCAAAACTTTTGTTCACCATTCAATTTGCAAAATACGGTATTTTCGACAGATATAATTAACATAATATCGTCGAGTATTGGTCATTTGTTAAGAAGCAACCTAATGGTTCCATAATTCATTGTATGTAGTGGATGATCGGAAAAAAATTGTGGGAGCAATACTGTGACTTTAATATTATTACATATGTACATATGTATATTTTGTAGTTTTGTACACTCCCTTTTGTTTATTGTAGGTATTGGGATGAGCTTCTGCTATCTGTCATCATTTATAACTGTGAGTTGGGTGTTTCATGAGAACCCAGGTGTATCATTGGTCTTTCTAACCACTGGTTCCAGTCTAGGTCAGGTTGTTATGCCATATGTCATTGAGGTGAGTCATGTGTGCCACTGAGCTTGCTCAAATCTCATCTTTCTGAGCTAAATCATAAATCAGTATGTGTTATTCGTCATTAAGATTAAATTAAAATGTGCACCCAGAGTTGTCATTATTTTCCAAACCCATGCATTTAAATGCGTTCCCGTCGAAATGTTATTACAGTAACTTTTATGTCGAGTGCAGTCGTAATTCCAAATTTTTATAGCTCTTATATAACTTTGCTACACGTTTAAAAGCGCACAAATTGTACTACCTAGGTACTTGTGAAAAACAACATTCAGATATCGGTCGAGATCACGAGGGACCCGTTCCCAATGCCTCCAGAAGCTCTTTAATTCTCACCGGGAGTTTCTCCAAGACAAAAAATGGCCAAAGGGACATAGGCTTAAGACAATGCTTTATGATTTAGTAGGGTAAATGTTTAAACATTCGTATTACTAACATTAACCGATCTTTTAATTGATATTTTCTTACACAGTTGTTTATATCTACATTTGGTTGGAGAGGCGCATTTCTGTTACTGGCGGGATTGTGTTTGAATTGCGCCGTGTGTGGGGTTCTCATTTACACATCCAGGGAGTACTATCACCGTGGCAACAATAAGGATTTAGATGGCACGGTGTGTGATCGAGTGTGTGATCGTGCATTGTTAACTGATCCTATATTACTGATGACTTTGTTCAACGTTCTGTTGCTTGCTACGTCAGGTATGTATGCCGCAATGTTGTTTGTTCTATTGCTCGTTTATACATCGTGGCTTAGAATTAAGGTCGTCCTGATAAGACTAATGCATATTCGAAAACTATTACAAGCCGCTTCTTATGAGGCTATTGTTATGAAAACTTGTCATGTTGACCAAATTTACTGAAGTCAAAAAAGCTTGTGTTACCATAAGTAAAGAGTGATTGTCAGACAGATTTTCTTGTTTACTCAAAATATTGATTTCGTAGTAACGACTTCTCATTCTAAGTCAGCGATATGTAGATCTATTCACAATATTGTCATGTTGTGGTTGTCATGAAAACAAGCTTTATTATACTAATATTATTTCTGGGTCCCGAATCCAAGCAGTCCCTAACTACACATTATATACTGAGTACGGTTTCGTATGATTTCAACAATTTACTGAATCATTGTAGCTACATACAAATTTACCACAATTTGTAACTTAGTTATTGAAGAATAACATTTTAGGATTTAAATTTGGACATGGTAAGTTTAAAATTTCCGTAAGTCCTTTGCTATAACATCAGCCCTGGTAAACGTCGGAGACTCATGTGTCCTTTTGCCTAATCAAAGCGCTACTAGTCGGTATGCCAGTGGCAAAACCCAAAAAAATAGTACGCACAAAATGTTTTTGCATAAAATGGTCCTTTGACATGTACTTACATAGAAACTGAATGATGCAACTTTGTCATCATTGAGCATTTTGAAATATTCAAGATGGCTGCCAAGATGGCCGCCAAAATATTAAAAGATGCATATTATCTTCTGTTTTGAAAGTAAAATGGGAATTTTTGAACATATACATAGAAAATTACTGTAGACATTCTAGACAAGTATTCAAAATAAAAAAGAGGGTTGAAAATATTCAAAATGGCCAACAAAATGGCTACCGAAAAGGGGAAATGTGATATATTGTCTTTTTATCAATATAAACCACATTATGTTAAAAAATATGTATAAAGTGGCTTTAAAGCATGTTCCTACCAGGGCAATGGGCAACTTCGGCATTACTGAGCATATGAAAAATTAAAAATGGCTGCCAAGATGGCCGCCAAAAACTTACAAAAAGTACATATCGCTTCTATATTGTATATTAGCCAAATAATGCCTAAATATATGTAGTATTTTATTGGTATAAGTTCTGGACAAGTGTTTTAAATGTATTTTGAACAACAATAACTTATACAAAAACAAAAATAATCGATATGGCTGACAAAACGACCAATAAATTGAAAAAATGACAGGTAATTTATTTCGAAAATAAGGCAATATGCCCATGTTTTCATAAACACTGAAAGCCAAACATTGGCACCTGATTGACTATATTAATACTTGGAAGGCAGATAGGCAATATGTTTTTTACAATTATTATGCCGAGCATTATGAGTCTTTATTTGCTTTATTTCTACTGAAACATGGCAGGCATATATATATGTACCTCCACCCGGATTTGAACCCGGGTCGCCAGATTAGATGGCAAACGCACTAACCACTGAGCTACGGAGGCACATGTTAACCTCACCAAGACCATGTGTGTTGCTGAATGCTGGACATACCATGATTACGCTTGTCATCTCTAAGCTATCCATTCATCTCTAATCCAAGCGAAGGCCGCAGGGAAAAACGAATCCTTAGCTTACAGCTCTCGGCAGCAGATTCTCTGACGTTCACTTCAGCCAAAGCGATAAGTTCACTTATGTTGACGGGAGATCCTTGACCGCACAATCAAGAAAGACGAGACTGAAATATCTGGGTTACTGCAAGAAAAGCATCGCATCTATTTGGCTTATCAGCAGGATCATAATTCAGAGTTAAAAAATGCTCCAAGTACCTGTGATGATATAACAGCCACAGAAGGCCGAGAACCAACCAAACAACCATGTCAATCAAAGCTAAGAGACATGCAAGACCAATGGCTTAGTTAGTAACAAGTCCTGATAAATACTGATGTTTGCTGACACCCATGACGCAAAAAGATTCTTTGACTCACTAAAAACTGTCTATGGACCCACATCCTCAGGTATCTTACCCCTCCTGAGCTCGGACTCATCAACATTTATCACTGATCTGTCAAAGATCCTCGATAGATGAGCTGAACACCTAAATGCCATACTGAACTGACTCTCCTCCAGTAACGATGAGGCCATTGTCCACCAACCACAAGTGTATATGAACTTCACCATTGGCAGACAACCAACAATTCAGGAAGTGGTGAAAGCCACTAAACAACTATCCTGCGGAAATGCACCAGACTCAGATGCCATACCAGCTGAAATATAAAAGGCTGGTGGACTGCCTATGGCACAGAAGCCACTGTAACTGTTCACATCATGCTTCAATCGAGGTGCACTTACCACAGGATTAGAAGATGCACCCATAGTACATTTTTACAAGCGGAAGGACAGCAGACAGAGCTGTGACAACCACAGGGGCTATCACTCCTCGGCATTGCAGATAAGCTTCTTGTCAGAATATAACAGCCTGATACTACATTGTAGTACGCCATCTAGAAAATGGATTGTTGTCAGAAACTCAGAGCTGAACAATAGTCATTACAGCCTGCCAGCTACAGGTAAAAAGTCATCATGACCTATACACACCCTTCGTTGGCCTGCCCACGGCCTTTGACACCGTCAGCCAGGAGGGACTTTAAAGATAATGGTCAAGTTTGGATGCCCAGTCCATTTTGTCATCACGGTTCGCCAGTTTATGACGAAATGATGACCCGAGTCCTGGGCGACAGAGACGTCTACCGAGTCCCAAGTCACTAACTGTGTTAGACAAGGTGTGTCAACACTGTTCAGTCTCATGTTCTCTGCCATGTTGACTGACGCTTTCCACCAGGAATACCCTGGAGTAATCATCATGTACAGGACTGATGGAATTGTAACATAAGCAATCATCAAGGTCAAGAATATCCCTGATGGAGCTATTTATATCCTACAGGGAATATGTACAAACAACGCATACGAAAAGGTACCAATTCAGACCTCGGTGGAGTGGAGCATTGTGTGTTAGTATTGCTCAGTGAAATTCAACAGTAACGTAGACTGCGAACCAGGTGCCTCTCTTGTACCAAAGCGCACAGCCTGTCATAGAAATATGACATGTACAGGAAGTGTCAACATGTGATGCGACCTCTAAGACGGTGATGTGTTCCACAATATAAACAGACATGTTTATAATTATAAATAGTTATAACAAGAACAATAAGACATCATACAGTTAATATTTATAACATATATGCATACATATTAGGAACCTTCATCTAACAAGGCGGTCACGCAATCAGGAAAAATCATAAGTTAGTAGATGCAAGGGTAATGTGACTAGCATCAACTCGAATTGGCTTCGGAACTGTATGAAAACGACGAAACATAACCCAACCTCTTACACCATATCATAAACATAGGCTTAAACAAGTTAAGACTCATCCACTCACCAGGCACAATCAAACTATTACATTCCATATGGTGTACAACATATTTTGGCCTATAAATGAAAAGTCAGCTGTAAGTCAATCGGGAAAGAGTAATTCTAAGTCATCATTCCATATACTAGTACTGCAAATATTCCTCCATCAGAAGTAAGCATGTTAGAAAGATTAGATCACAGATACACCATTCAAGATGCCAGCAATTAACCCATAACAAGACAATTTTGACAACAATTCATTGTGACTGCTTCCTGACTAACTGCAGTTTGTCAAACATATTTTAACTGGTAACTACCCAAATAGAATGACAAGTCAAAGTAGAAAAGCGGAATACGTGGACAAGACGGGTCAATTTATATTTTTTATTGAGCATACCCAACGTTTCGACTATGCAATAGTCTTGATCATGGTCCAAAAAGACGAAGAACATCAATGAAATATGACAATGATCCTTGTAATGGTTCAGGAAATGATGAAAAAATCAAATCTCACATATAAAATAAACTCTGAAGAAAAAATTGATTATTCTTAAAGAGTACAATATAATATGCTTGTGAAACTTGCATGCCTAATTTTCAGCCAGGTATTCAACAGTGAAGGTTGATCTACAAAATGTACTGAACACAAAATACACACTAGTATGGTTCCTGTTGATTTTTCAGATCTTGGGTTTCAACTGTTGATCGTCATTTGGTCTATTCATGTATGTTAAAGGTCACTGCTACCCTGACCTTTGACAAACTTACCTCAACATCAAAAGGGGTCATCTGCTGACTAATCTTTGCTAAATATCCTTGTGTCAAGCTTTATTGAACAAAAACCTTTAAGCCTACCGACTGATGAATCGACGAAGATCACCAACATATACTAAGTACCTAACAATAATATTATACTCCCTCATCAAACATGGGGGTAAGTATGACAACATCCACCTTAATAATGCCTTACAGCTTTTTGGATGATATGTTATGTAACTATTATTATAATTGTTGAATAATTGCGTTATAAGATATAAGAGTGATAAAAACAATAAAAATATCACTTTTCTCTGATTTGGCGGCCATTTTGTCGGCCATTTTGAATATTTCAAATCAATATTTTGTCCAAATATATGTAAACTCCTTACTTAACAATAAATTACTAAACATACGTGTTTTATGCTATTGAAAACATAGACAATTGTATGAATATGAACATTTTAGATTTTTGGCGGCCATCTTGGCGGCCATCTTGAATATATCAAAATGCTCAATGGTGACAAGGTTGCATCATTTGGTTTCTATGAAAGGACATGTTAAATAACCATTTTATGCAAAAACATTTTGTGCGTAATATTTTTTGGGGTTATGCCACTTTTTGGTACTTGGCATACTGACTATACCCTAGACCACATTTATTCAGTTTCCTCACGAACAATTTAATATCGAAGACATGTGTTACCTCCCGTGGAAAGCGCTACGCACTGACTAGCTTGGGCAATACACACTAGGTATTAGAAATTCAATATACATGAACTACATGGAGCATAAATTATTATTGTAATGGCTGTGGGTAACCACACCGATAACAGTATTGTTGAAAATGAAAAAAAATGAAAAAAATGTAACATTTATATTTTTCTTTTATTTATTTTTTCGTTTTCAAATAGTCTTTATCAATGATACTGTAACCTACGGGTAAGCACTGTTTGTGATGATGTGTTACAGGACCAATTGAAGCCTGGTTTCTGGTTGATCTAATGGTTATACGTGGATATGAGAGAAGTGTTGGTTCTTTTTTTGTCTCATTGACTGGTTTCGCCAATTTTCTCGGTCGTGGTCTGGGTGGTGTACTTCGACTGTTTTGCAGGTGAGTCGTGCTTGTGTCATATGTATGTTGCACATACAAGTTTATGATTGTCGCTACCGAGCGCCGTAATTTAGTTACCTCCCATTCAAAATAAATAAAGAAGACGTCGGTTACCTACCGTAGAAGTAAGATTGTTGCTCAAATTGTGGAAACGTCCAGTGCATTGCATGCTTTTTGTGCTTAGGAGATTTGATTCCAGGGAACGTTAGTAACTACCATACTCTAGTATCTACATGCCGGATGTTGTATCTTTTCTTGTGTAGATTACTAGGCATTTCTATGTCACCAATTCTATATTGATATATGGCTTTGAAAGGTTTGCATTTTACAATAAAAACTATATTTTAACGTTCACTATAGGGTACCTACAGTCTACCACTGGGTTTATCTAGCACCTCTAGTTGGGATCAGTCATTTATTGGTGGTCAACTTTTACGACTACTGGCCATTGTTTGGCGCCAATCTGCTTTACGGTATTTCATTTGGTGTGACCGTTGCCCAGGAACCAGCGATCATGTTTGAAGCTTCCGGTCTAGAGAGGTACCCGAAGGGAATAGCTTTGATGAATCTTATGTATGGAATAGGGAACTTTGTAGGAGGGCTTTTTGGAGGTAAGTATTACTGTACTACAGTACATTGTTTTGCACTTGTAAAATATTTGGTAAATTCTAAAACAATGTGGTAAGCTTGTTGTTGTTTTTCTCAAGTATACCGTGGTTGTGCATGTATTCGTACATTATCAAGGATTCTGGGTTAACCAAAATTATATATCATTAGCACTGTATATTGAAGCCTGCAACATGGTCAGACATGTAACCTCGTACATGTTGTGAAACATTTTGAAAGGAACACATTATATTTAATCATCAAATCTATCTGGTGTACAAATAGACTTTAGAGCTTCCATTTGGAACAGCAGCACATGTGTCTACGTTGTGTGGTAAATGAAATACATTCATCATTAATAGCAGTAACAGTCTGGGGAGAGAAAAACTTGCTGCCCGGTTGTGTAATAGCTATTGTCTTGTTAGTTTGTTTTGTCCATATGTATTCCTCTCTAGTCATTTTTCACCTGTTTCACCGTGTATGTTCTCCTATTTTACTACAGGCATTATCAAGGATGAGATGGGAACCTATGATCTATTGTTCTACATTGCTACCGGTGCCAGCGTGTATGTATCATTTGCTACAATTGGTATCATTCTGTGTATGCGTCGAGCAGGTAAACTACACAACCAGACCAGACAGGTACCTGATTCACTGACACAGTCTGTTAGATATACGGTTACCCATGATGATGTTGTGGTAGAGACAAGATCGGATGACGAACATAAGCCTCTGTTGAAGCAATCTTACTCATGAAGACGATAACTTTCGTAACATCCCACCACGGTCTCCTTTGAAAGTACAATCATTGGCTGTCGTGAAGAATAATTGATTTATATCGAAACCTTATATATGATTTATGTCATTTATGCACCAGTCAGTTGCATACACGGCCCCCGTCCCCGGGGATGGGTTGTGGGTAGCCGGGGAAAGCGGTCGTGTTTTAATTTTCATCTCCCCTGTAATCTGTTGAATTAATGATGGGGAAATTTTCTCCGAACCCCAGCGACAATATTATAATAAATTGAGTTGTCAGGGGCCGGTGAAATACCGGGCATTTTACCATCAGCTGCCCCGCTAGCCGGGAAGAGCGAGGGGGTTACAATCTAAACGTTAAAACACCTACCCATCACCAGGGATGTGGGCCGTGGATGCAAGTGACTAGTGCATTATATGTATGTAAGATGTATATGAGGTATATGCGACAAAACGTTGCATCAATGCCATGTGATCGAAACATTGTGTCTGCAATGTTAAATTGTGAAACATTTTAAAAAATGAAATAATTCCAACTGGTACCACGTGTACATGTATTATTTACTGATTGTATTCAATAATGCACCAGTCAGTTGCATCCAGAGCCCACACCCTCGAGGATAGGCGGGAATTTTACATTTGTGTTGTCAAAAGCCCCTTCCTAAAGAAGTCGGGGAAATGCCGATACGTAAGTGATACTATATCTTTTTAAAAAGTACGTGTTGTTGTCGAATGTAAATTATATTCATGATAGAAAGACAACATATTATATGTATAATTTCAGAATTTATTATAGTTTTACACTGTAATGTATACTTCTATTTCTGAAGATCATTATGAAATGACCCTAGCCAATGATGCCTGGCACTTCGTCCGTACTGTAAATGTATAAAAATATAATTTTCTATCTCCAGGTCTACGAAGTTTTGTTTGGAAATTTCGTGTAAATAAAAAGGGTATGAAAAATAACACGGGGCTTTTTTTAGATATTTAGGTCATACGTTGCAGGTTTCAGAAAAATGGCCAATGAGGAACCTTATTTATATGTAGATCAAGTTGGCACTCTTAACAATATCATTCCCTTATCCAAGTTTTCACAATGCAAAACATTCACGGACAATTTATTTATGTTGCCTGTTACTAACGTAGGTACAGGTATCAAATAGTACACACATTGTACTATTGCACTATATAAGTATTGTAATTGCTTTGATAGCCCGATACACTGTCAAGTATATCCATGCAGCATGATGCAACTCGCCTGTAATATCGGTGTTTTAGATAATTATGTGTTTGTATTATACCCCGAGTGTCTTCGTGATGCTCAGTGCGTTTATCATAAACAAATTTAAACGGGTTACTTATTATAGCCAAGACAGCAGCTGTTAAATTACTAGTATGCCAATTCCGGTGGAAGATCGAGGATACTGGCAAATTCTCTGTACAGTTTCACTTACACTTTCTCACAAACCGAGTAACACTCTTGATGACAGTCAAGATCAGCCCATTTCCAGTTATATTGTGCCCAGTAAACCAGACAGTCTTCATCTAGATGCAGTCGGACAGCGTTCGGTTCATTAGGACCCCAGTCCGTGTAGTTCAACTTCGCGTCAGTCCCCAACCACAGAAATTGTCCTTCAATAACATCGTCAGTTGCTCCCAACCATACATGGGCGTTATGATCTATCGGTAAAACACGAACAACATTATGATCAAGATAAGTGTACATGTGTATAGATACTGCAGCACTCAGACAATACAAAGCCACAAACAAAGACACGACAAGAGCGTTAGAACATTTCCCGCAAGAGACAGTCTTGTTTCCAATGTAGAATCACATGTTACGAACATTACATCTCGTTATTCTACCCTGAACATAGGGCTGATATAGAACAAACCGTCCACATCCCCATAAAATGGATATTTCAAGCAAGCCCACACACTCATCCCGCAATAACAGAATAACACAATAAGGACTATGAATTTCGTGCATAATGAATCATAAAGGAATGTTAGTATGTTTCCCTGTCGTACTATAGCGTTTAATTATTAGTAAGTTAGTGAATTTGATAGTATTATTCATAAGTGCAATATCTAACAATTAATATAACCGTGGAATATACACGTATTTACCGCCTCCAAAAGCGTTCAGGATGAGTCCCTTGATGAACATGTTCTCGGCGGCATCTGTGACTACAGCAAGGCGTGCATTATGTCCTGTACATAGTGTCTGAATTACAATGTATGCATGGATTATGGTCAATACCGAGCATAGGCTTTGCCGAGCATAGGCTTTATTTGCTAGCCAGCTGTCTGCTGAAATGTGGCAGGCATACATACAGGGAGATCATATATGTTAACATAACAAACTTAAATACTTCCAAAAAAATGTCAAAATGTAAAAGCACGAAAAACAGAGATCTCCCGAACATCTATTCACAATATTTGTATATATACTTAGAATGCCGGCTAGTGCATAAATTAGTGCTGATTTGTAAAAAGACTATTTCTAAACTAAATACGCAAGTAACTATATTGTACCTCTGCTTCATACCAATTTGCCTTTTCTGTGTGTAGTAGGTAGCATCCTTCATCA
Organism: Spisula subtruncata; assembly: GCA_963678985.1. Lineage (NCBI taxonomy): Eukaryota > Metazoa > Mollusca > Bivalvia > Venerida > Mactridae > Spisula > Spisula subtruncata. Next base: position 13,214,367 of record OY787676.1, read on the forward strand.
TGGTGTATCCAGCCATCTGGACAATATGTCTGTGCTATAATATACATAATCAACAATATACTTATGTAAATTCTGTGGTTCCAAATATGGCTACACTATACATACACTGAACCTATTTTCGAATTGGTCATTTTTCAATCCCAAATACTTTTTGTTGGGAAAATATTTTTGAAACGCCCGTGCGCAAAATATCATCCACAAATATTATCCCATTTAAAAGTATTTTGGGTTTGAAACGTTACTAATTAGAAAGTTGGTTCAGTGTTTACTACTACACCGCATCTCTTGTTACTAGGATCATCCTTGCCAAGTTGGGAATCTCACGAGAATACATTCCCAATAGAGCTATAGTCTCAATAACGGAGCTATTCCAAATACAAGAAGACAAGCATGATATTTGTTCTGTATCACAGGGAATAATTACGAAGTTTGGTGAAATTATAAAGAAAAAAAAGAAAAAAAGAATTTATAGTCTGCGGGGGTAACGGTACTCCTAGACTTTGTGAAGCTGGTAAAACAATAACGAACAGGTAGCTGAGTTGAAAATGGGCTTTTATTAAAGCCGTAAAACATATAAACACATAAAAACAAATGGTAAAGTATGAACACCAAATTAATAGCAAAGATTTTCAAATCATCTACCAAAACTCAAACTAATGAAAGTATTATATTTGTTTTATCTTGGCCAAAATAGCGCACATTTTGTTCAAAATGGGCTTTTATTAAAGCCGTAAAACATATAAACAACAAAAAACAAATGGTAAAGTATGCAGGCGCGTAGCTACCTATACGCGAGTACGCGGCTGAATCCACATGATTCTGACAAAAAAAAAACTTTTCCTGACCAAGTCCATATTCTATTCACTTTATTCATTTATTCCTCATTAATGTATTTTAAATTTCCATTACATTTGTATCGTAATATCCTCAGAAATCGAACAGGGTATGTATGCAAAATTTTAACGTTCTTTATTATTATTAGCTGTGCTGGTGCCACTTACATGCACGTTCTTTGACGTTAAAAAACTCGTCCGAGTACAACCGCGTAACAATCGTTCTTAACAAGCAGACTCAACTACTGATGTAACAATGTTAGTACTATGAGAAGGGCAAAGGAATTATATACGATCTACCATAACAACCGAATGTCTGTCTGGGCTGGCAATTTTGTAGTAGTAGCCACAAACTTATTAACATAGGTTGGCAATTTTATCATATAGCTCGCTGGTCTAAAAATTGGCCGGAAATAGACTTCTATGAGCATATCGGAATATTATGTAAAAATATCAAAATGGTTCTCAAGCATTCGTTTTGGTTCAGATTTTAGCTTTATTGGATATAAATTTTATGTTGAGTTTAAGCATTCATTTGCAATTTAATTATGCTAAAATTGATTTTTTAACATCTAAGTAAAGCACCCTGAGAATGCCTTTAACGCACCAGATTACGCATTTGTTTCCAAATTTTCCGGGGGAGCATGCCCCCGACCCCCCCCCCCCCCTAGCACAATCCTGAATCCACATGCCGAGAGGGCTAGCTACGCGTTTGGTATGTATGACAAAGTAATAGCTAGCATACGGGCAATAACCTCGAGAGGCTTGGAGGTATGGGAGGAGCAGGTAAAGTCACAAGAAGAGCGTGAAATTAATAAAATTGAAAATCGATTGTTTTGTTCTACAAGCGGAAGCCACATTGTTTAACCAATTAAGTTTGTGCATGCGCAAAAATAAGGTTATGGAACACTAAATCTTGCTACTGCCGGTTTACGAATACGATAGACAATAGTACATATATAAAATCCTAAAAAGGCCCCGTTGACCATAAAATATTTTACTTTAATAAAATACATAAATAGCCTTAATGAGAACGTTGTTAGTACAAAGCGTCCAATTCTAGTTGTTGCGTAAAGCCTTTAACAGTATTCTGATACCATTACAACATAATGAAATCGGACGAAGAAATATTAAAAATGCATACCTGATGATAGAAGTGGTACCAACAATAAACACCAGACAACTTTCTGCCATACAACACCGTCCATGTTTGGAGATTGACTTGTTATTATATACATGTGTCACATACAGAGATAAAGGGTTAGTAAAGTCGTCGCGGGGTTAATATCTAAGGGACTGTAATTAACAGACACATTTGAGATGTTTTTAAATGGTCTTGTTATATATGTGTCAAAGACATAGATATGGGATTGAAAAAAGTAGGACAACATTCTGTGATAATGTTACCAGTATGTCGTCGCGAGGTTAACATATATGTGACTGTAACCACCATTGAGACAACTTTCGGGTGTGTGAAGTTAGCTGTCCACTGTCCAATGGCCATTCTAGCTGTCCATTTATCAATTTGAATAAGAGAACTATCTCTAATTCATTTTTGGACAACTGTCCACTGTCCATAATAGCTGTCCATATGTTTATATAGACTGGACAACTGTCCACTGTCCAAAATAGCTGTCCATATATTTAAATAGACTGGTCAATTGACAACTGTCCAAATTCGTTGTCCAATCTGGCTATCCACTCTTGCTGCCAATCCTAGGTGTCCATTCTGGCTGTGCATTCTGGCTGTCCACTCGAGGTTTAAAATCTGGTTGTCCACTCTGGCTATCCACTCTGGCTGTCTACCCGAGTATTTATAATCCGGTTGTCCAATCTGGCTGTCCACTCTAGTTGGCCACTCTGGTTGTTCACTCTAGTTGTCCACTCTGGCTGTCCACTTTGGTTGTCCACCCTGGCTGTCCAATCTGTCTGTCCAATCTGGCTGTCTACTCGAGGTTTATAATCTGGTTGTCCACCAGAGTATTTATAATCTGGCTGTCCACTCTAGTTGTCCACTGTAGTTGTCCCCTCTGGCTGTCCACTCTAGTTGTCCAATCTGGCTGTCCACTCTAGTTGTCCACTCAAGTTGTCCACGCTGGCTGTTCAATCTGGCTGTCCACTCGAGGTTTATAATTTGGTTGTCCACTCTAGTTGTCCACTCTGGCTGTCCACCCGAGTATTTATAATCTGGCTGTCCACTCTGGCTGTCACTCTAGTTGTCCACTCTAGTTGTCCACCCTGACTGTCCACTCTGGTTGTCCACTCTGGCTGTCCACTCTAGTTGTCCACTCTTGTTGTCCACTCTAGTTGTCCACTCTGGCTGTCCACTCTGGCTGTCCACTCTAGTTGTCCACTCTGGCTGTCCACTCTAGTTGTCCACTCTGGCTGTCCACTCTAGTTGTCCACTCTTGTTGTCCACTCTAGTTGTCCACTCTAGTTGTCCAGTCTGGCTGTCCACTCTAGTTGTCCACTCTGGCTGTTCACTCTAGTTGTCCACTCTGGCTGTCCACCAGAGTATTTAAAATCTGGCTGTCCACTCAAGTTGTCCACTCTAGTTGTCCACCCTGACTGTCCACTCTGGTTGTCCACTCTGGCTGTCCACTCTAGTTGTCCACTCTTGTTGTCCACTCTAGTTGTCCACTCTGGCTGTCCACTCTGGCTGTCCACTCTAGTTGTCCACTCTGGCTGTCCACTCTAGTTGTCCACTCTGGCTGTCCACTCTAGTTGTCCACTCTGGCTGTCCACTCTGGTTGTCCATTCTGGCTGTCCTCTCTAGTTGTCCACTCTGGCTGTCCACTCTAGTTGTCCACTCTGGCTGTCCACCAGAGTATTTAAAATCTGGCTGTCCACTCTAGTTGTCCACTCTAGTTGTCCAGTCTGGCTGTCCACTCTAGTTGTCCACTCTGGCTGTTCACTCTAGTTGTCCACTCTGGTTGTCCACTCTAGTTGTCCACTCTGGCTGTCCACTCTAGTTGTCCACTCTCGCTGTCCACCCCAGTATTTATAATCTGGTTGTCCACTCTGGCTGTCCACTCTAGTTGTCCACTCTAGTTGTCCACTCTGGCTGTCCACTCTAGTTGTCCACTCTGGCTGTCCACCCGAGTATTTATAATCTGGCTGTCCACTCTAGTTGTCCAGTCTGGCTGTCCACTCTAGTTGTCCACTCTGGCTTTCCACACGAGTTGTCCACTCTGGTTGTCCACTCTAGTTGTCCACTCTGGCTGTCCACTCTAGTTGTCCACTCTCGCTGTCCACCCGAGTATTTATAATCTGGTTGTCCACTCTGGTTGTTCACTCTAGTTGTCCACTCTAGTTGTCCAATCTGGCTGTCCACTCTAGTTGTCCTCTCTGGCTGTCTACTCTAGTTGTCCACTCTGGTTGTCCACTCTAGCTGTCTAATCTGGCTGTCCACTCTAGTCGTCCACTCCGGCTGTCCACTCTGGCTGTCCACTCTGGCTGTCCACTCTGGATGTCCACTCTGGCTGTCCACTCTAGTTGTCCACTCTAGTTGTCCACTCTTGCTGTCCAGTCTGGCTGTCCACTCTGGCTGTCCAGTCTAGTTGTCCACTCAGGTTGTCCACTCTGGCTGTCCACTCTAATTGTCCACTCTGGCTGTCCAATCTGGCTGTCTACTCTAGTTGTCCGCTCTGGTTGTCCACTCTGGTTGTCCACTCTGGCTGTCCAATCTAGTTGTCCACTCTAGTTGTCCACTCTGGCTGTCCACTCTAGTTGTCCACTCTGGCTATCCACCCGAGTATTCATAATCTGGCTGTCCACTCTAGTTGTCCACTCTAGTTGTCCAGTCTGGCTGTCCACTCTAGCTGTCCACTCTGGTTGTCCACTCTAGTTGTCCACTCTGGCTGTCTACTCTAGTTGTCCACTCTCGCTGTCCACCCGAGTATTTATAATCTGGTCGTCCACTCTGGCTGTCCACTCTAGTTGTCCACTCTGGTTGTCCACTCTGGTTGCCCACTTTGGTTGTCCACTCTAGTTGTCCACTCTAGTTGTCCACTCTGGCTGTCCACTCTGGCTGTCCACTCTGGTTGTCCACTCTAGTTATCCACTTTGCCTGTCCAATCTGGCTGTCCACTCTGGTTGTCCACTCTGGCTGTCCACTCTGGTCGTCCATTCTGGCCGTCCACTCTAGTTGTCCACTTTGGCTGTCCACTCTAGTTGTCCACTCTAGTTGTCCACTGTGGCTGTCCACTCTAGTTGTCCACTCTAGTTGTCCACTCTTGTTGTCCACTCTGTCTGTCCACCCGAGTATTTATAATCTAGTTGTCCACTCTGGTTGTCCACTCTAGTTGTCCACTCTGGCTGTCCACTCTAGTTGTCCACTCTGGCTGTCCACTCTAGTTGTCCACTCTGGCTGTCCACTCTGGTTGCCCACTCTGGTTGTCCACTCTAGTTGTCCACTCTAGTTGTCCACTCTGGCTGTCCACTCTGGCTGTCCACTCTGGTTGTCCACTCTAGTTATCCACTTTGCCTGTCCAATCTGGCTGTCCATTCTGGCTGTCCACTCTGGTTGTCCATTATGGCTGTCCACTCAAGTTGTCCACTTTAGCTGTCCACTCTAGTTGTCCACTCTAGTTGTCCACTCTGGCTGTACACTCTAGTTGTCCACTCTAGTTGTCCACTCTTGTTGTCCACTCTGTTTGTCCACCCGAGTATTTATAATCTAGTTGTCCACTCTGGCTGTCCACTGTGGCTGTCCACTCTAGTTGTCCACTCTGGCTGTCCACTCTGGTTGTCCACTCTAGTTGTCCACTCTGGTTGTCCACTATGGTTGTCCACTCTGGCTGTCCAATCTGGCTGTCCAGTCTGATTGTACATTCTGGCTGTCCACTCTGGCTGTTCACTGTGGTTGTCCACTCTAGCTGTCCACTCTGGCTGTCCACTTTTGTTGTCCACTCTGGCTGTCCATTCTGTCTTACCAATCTAGCTGTCCATCATGGCTGTCCACTTTGATTCTCCACTCTGGGTCCGCTTTAAAATGGTTTTTCGCATGTATATATTTTTCTTTGCCATATTAAACTATCTTATGTTCATAAATGCAGATTCATATACGATGTACATCAAATTTATTGGTTTTTCACCCCTGTATGCATTCTTAAGTGTATCTGTATTGAAATACAGATCCATAAAATTGAGATTTAATTGGTTTTTCATTAGTATTCTTCTTCTCTGGCATATCGTTTAATGCTTGGTTGCGAAGGCTGATCGACAAACACGAACTTTAAATGATTTTTCACTAGTACGTTTTCTTCAGTGAAGTTCAATATTACTTTTGAGTTTGGTTGCCGATCTACAAACACTAGATGCAAATGGTTTTTCACAGTATATTTCCTTCTTTGGCATTTTTAATGATATTTGCTTCTGAATGTGGATACTCTAATATGAAATTTAAATGGTTTTTCACTTGTTATTAGTCGTTGGGGCCGCATTCACAACCAAACAAAGGACGCATGCTGGTGAAAAACATTGTAATGTGATGTCTGTGGATCTATATCTTCAACTTAACATAATTTGACTGAACAGGAAAAAACAAACTGGTGAAAAACCATTGTAATGTGATGTCTGTGGATCTATATCTTCAACTAAACATAATTTGACTTGACAGGAAAAACAAACTGGTGAAAAACCATTTAAATGGCATGTGTATATGCATGCACAAACTAAGCTAACTTGAAATAACAGACAATAATGCATACTAGTGAAAAACCACTTAAATTTCATGTTGGAGTATCCGCATTCACAAGCGAACAACCATTAAAGTGTCACAGAAGGAAAGATACTGTGAAAAGCCATGTGTATATAATGTTTGTAGATCTACATTCCAACTCAAAAGAAATATTGAACTTCATGAAGAACAAGTACTACTGAAAAACCATTTTAAAGTTCATGTTTGTCGTTCCATATTTACAACCAAGCATATTACGATATGCCACAGAAGAATAACACTGATAAATAACCATTGAAATCGCAATTTTGTGGATATTCATTTACATTCAAATGGGACTTGGAAACACACTGAAAATGCATACTGGTGAAAAACCAATTAGTGTGATGTTCGCGGATCTCAATTATTAAACTTATATAGTATAATAGAGGAAAAAAACATATATACAGGTGAAAAACCATTTAAAAGTAGACACAGAGTAGAACGCTAGAGTGGACATCCAGTATGGACAGTCATAGTAGGCAGCCAGAGTGGACAGCCAGAGCGGACAGCCAGAGTGGACAACCAGAGTGGACAGCCAGAATAGACAGCCAGACTGACAACTAGAGTGGAAAGCCAGAGTGGACAGCCAATATGGACAGCAAGATTGGACAACTAGAGTGGACAACCAGAGTGGACAGCCAGAGTGGACAACTAGAGTGGACAACTAGAGTGGGCAGTCAGAGTGGTCAACCAGAGCGGTCAACTAGAGTGGACAGCCAGGGTGTCAACCAGAGTGGACAGCCAGAGTGTACAACCGGAGTAGACAACCGGAGTGGACAAACAGAGTGAACAACCAGAGTGGAAAACTAGAGTGGAAAGCCAGAGTGGACAACTAGAGTGGACAACAAGAGTGGACAGCCAGAGTGGACAACCAGAGTGGACAGCAAGAGTGGACAACCAGAGTGGACAACTACAGTGGACAGCCAGAGTGGACAACTAGAGTGGACAGCTAAAGTGGACAATAGAGTGGACAGCCAGAGTGGAAAACTGGAGTGGACAGCCAGAGTGGACAACTAGAGTGGACAGCCAGAGTGGACAACTAAATTGGACAACACTAGTGGACAGCCAGAGTGGACAACCAGATTATAAAAACTCGGGTGGACAGACAGAGTGGAAAACTAAAGTGGACAGCCAGAGTGGACAACTAGAGTGGACAGCCAAAGTGGACAATAGAGTGGACAGCCAGAGTGGACAACTAGAGTGGACAGCCAGAGTGGACAACTAGAGTGGACAGCCAGAGTGGAAAACTAAATTGAACAACTAGAGTGTACAGCCAGAGTGGACAACCAGATTATAAACCTCGAGTGGACAGCCAGATTGGACAGCCAGAGTGGACAACTAGAGTGGACAACTAGAGTGGACAGCCAGAGTGGACAACTACAGTGGACAGCCAGAGTGGACAACAAGATTATAGATACTCGGTTGGACAGCCAGAGTGGACAGCCAGAGTGGACAACCAGATTATAAACCTTGAGTGGACAACCAGAGTCGACAACCAGAGTGGACAGCTAGAGTGGACATCCAGAGTGGACAGTTCGATTGGACAGCCAATTTGGAGAGCCTGATTGGACAGCCAGAGTGGACAACCAGAGTGGACAGCCAAAGTGGACAGCCGGAGTGGACAGCCAGAGTGGACAACCAAAGTGGTTAACCAAAGTGGACAACCAGAGTGGACAACCAGAGTGGACTGCCAGAGTGGACAACCAGAGTGGACAGCCGGAGTGGACAACCAGAGAGGACAACCAGAGTGGTTAACCAAAGTGGACAGCCAGAGTTGACAGCCAGAGTGGACAACCAGAGTGGACAGCCAAAGTGGACAACCAGAGTGGACAACCAGAGTGGACAACCAGAGTGGTTAACCAGAGTGGACAACTAGAGTGGACAGACAGAGTGGACAACCAGATTATAAATACTCGGGTGGACAGCCAGAGTGGACAACCAGATTTTAAACCTCGAGTGGACAACCAGAGTCGACAACCAGAGTGGACATCCTGAGTGGACAGTTCGATTGGACAGCTGATATGGAGAGCCTGATTGGACAGCCAGAGTGGACAACGAGAGTGGACAGCCAAAGTGGACAGCCGGAGTGGACAACCAGAGTGGTCAACCAGAGTGGACAACCAGAGTGGACAGTTAGAATGGACAACCAGAGTGGACAACCAGAGTGGACAACCAGAGTGGACAGCCAGGGTGGACAGCCAGATTGGACAGCCAGATTGGACAGCCAGATTGGACAGGCAAAGTGGATAACTAGAGTGGACAACCAGAGTGGACAGCCAGAGTGGACAGCCAGAATGGACAACTAGAGTGGACAACCAGAGTGGACAACCAGATTGGACAGCCAGAGTGGACAACCAGAGTGGACAGCCAGAGTGGACAACCAGATTGGACAGCCAGAGTGGACAGCCAGAGTGGACATCTAGATTGGACAGCCAGAGTGGACAGCCAGAGTGGACAGCCAATATGGCAGCCAGATTGGGCAACCAGAGTGGGCAGCCAGAGTGGTCAACCAGAGTGGACAGCCTGAGTGGACAGCCAGAATGGACAACCAGAGTGGATAGCCAGAGTGGACAACCAGAGTGGACAACCGGAGTGGACAACCAGAGTGGACAGCCAGGGTGGACAGCCAATATGGACAGCCAGATTGGACAGCCAGAGTGGACAACCAGATTTTAAACCTCGAGTGGACAGCCAGAATGCACAGCCAGAATGGACACCTAGGATTGGCAGCAAGAGTGGATAGCCAGATTGGACAACGAATTTGGACAGTTGTCAATTGTCCAGTCTATTTAAATATATGGACAGCTATTTTGGACAGTGGACAGTTGTCCAGTCTATATAAATATATGGAAAGCTATTATGGACAGTGGACAGTTGTCCAAAAAATGAATTAGAGATAGTTCTCTAATTCAAATTGATAAATGGACAGCTAGAATACACATTGGACAGTGGACAGTTAACTTCACACACCCACAATTTTCTGCCTCACATCACCGTCCATGTTGAAATATGGTCTAGTTATATATATATGTGTGTCACAGACATAGATATGGGATTGAAAAAAGTAGGACAACATTTTGTGATAATGTTACCAGTATGTCGTCGCGAGGTTAACATATATGTGACTGTAACCACCATTGAGACAACTTTCTGCCTCACATCATCGTCCATGTTGAAATATGGTCTAGTTATATATGTGTATGTCACAGACATAGATATGGGATTGAAAAAAGTAGGACAAAGTCGTCGCGGGGTTAATATCTAAGGGACTGTAATTAACAGACACATTTGAGATGTTTTTAAATGGTCTTGTTATATATGTGTCAAAGACATAGATATGGGATTGAAAAAAGTAGGACAACATTCTGTGATAATGTTACCAGTATGTCGTCGCGAGGTTAACATATATGTGACTGTAACCACCATTGAGACAACTTTCGGGTGTGTGAAGTTAGCTGTCCACTGTCCAATGGCCATTCTAGCTGTCCATTTATCAATTTGAATAAGAGAACTATCTCTAATTCATTTTTGGACAACTGTCCACTGTCCATAATAGCTGTCCATATGTTTATATAGACTGGACAACTGTCCACTGTCCAAAATAGCTGTCCATATATTTAAATAGACTGGACAATTGACAACTGTCCAAATTCGTTGTCCAATCTGGCTATCCACTCTTGCTGCCAATCCTAGGTGTCCATTCTGGCTGTGCATTCTGGCTGTCCACTCGAGGTTTAAAATCTGGTTGTCCACTCTGGCTATCCACTCTGGCTGTCTACCCGAGTATTTATAATCCGGTTGTCCAATCTGGCTGTCCACTCTAGTTGGCCACTCTGGTTGTTCACTCTAGTTGTCCACTCTGGCTGTCCACTTTGGTTGTCCACCCTGGCTGTCCAATCTGTCTGTCCAATCTGGCTGTCTACTCGAGGTTTATAATCTGGTTGTCCACCAGAGTATTTATAATCTGGCTGTCCACTCTAGTTGTCCACTGTAGTTGTCCCCTCTGGCTGTCCACTCTAGTTGTCCAATCTGGCTGTCCACTCTAGTTGTCCACTCAAGTTGTCCACGCTGGCTGTTCAATCTGGCTGTCCACTCGAGGTTTATAATTTGGTTGTCCACTCTAGTTGTCCACTCTGGCTGTCCACCCGAGTATTTATAATCTGGCTGTCCACTCTGGCTGTCACTCTAGTTGTCCACTCTAGTTGTCCACCCTGACTGTCCACTCTGGTTGTCCACTCTGGCTGTCCACTCTAGTTGTCCACTCTTGTTGTCCACTCTAGTTGTCCACTCTGGCTGTCCACTCTGGCTGTCCACTCTAGTTGTCCACTCTGGCTGTCCACTCTAGTTGTCCACTCTGGCTGTCCACTCTAGTTGTCCACTCTTGTTGTCCACTCTAGTTGTCCACTCTAGTTGTCCAGTCTGGCTGTCCACTCTAGTTGTCCACTCTGGCTGTTCACTCTAGTTGTCCACTCTGGCTGTCCACCAGAGTATTTAAAATCTGGCTGTCCACTCTAGTTGTCCACTCTAGTTGTCCACCCTGACTGTCCACTCTGGTTGTCCACTCTGGCTGTCCACTCTAGTTGTCCACTCTTGTTGTCCACTCTAGTTGTCCACTCTGGCTGTCCACTCTGGCTGTCCACTCTAGTTGTCCACTCTGGCTGTCCACTCTAGTTGTCCACTCTGGCTGTCCACTCTAGTTGTCCACTCTGGCTGTCCACTCTGGTTGTCCATTCTGGCTGTCCTCTCTAGTTGTCCACTCTGGCTGTCCACTCTAGTTGTCCACTCTGGCTGTCCACCAGAGTATTTAAAATCTGGCTGTCCACTCTAGTTGTCCACTCTAGTTGTCCAGTCTGGCTGTCCACTCTAGTTGTCCACTCTGGCTGTTCACTCTAGTTGTCCACTCTGGTTGTCCACTCTAGTTGTCCACTCTGGCTGTCCACTCTAGTTGTCCACTCTCGCTGTCCACCCCAGTATTTATAATCTGGTTGTCCACTCTGGCTGTCCACTCTAGTTGTCCACTCTAGTTGTCCACTCTGGCTGTCCACTCTAGTTGTCCACTCTGGCTGTCCACCCGAGTATTTATAATCTGGCTGTCCACTCTAGTTGTCCAGTCTGGCTGTCCACTCTAGTTGTCCACTCTGGCTTTCCACACGAGTTGTCCACTCTGGTTGTCCACTCTAGTTGTCCACTTTGGCTGTCCACTCTAGTTGTCCACTCTCGCTGTCCACCCGAGTATTTATAATCTGGTTGTCCACTCTGGTTGTTCACTCTAGTTGTCCACTCTAGTTGTCCAATCTGGCTGTCCACTCTAGTTGTCCTCTCTGGCTGTCTACTCTAGTTGTCCACTCTGGTTGTCCACTCTAGCTGTCTAATCTGGCTGTCCACTCTAGTCGTCCACTCCGGCTGTCCACTCTGGCTGTCCACTCTGGCTGTCCACTCTGGATGTCCACTCTGGCTGTCCACTCTAGTTGTCCACTCTAGTTGTCCACTCTTGCTGTCCAGTCTGGCTGTCCACTCTGGCTGTCCAGTCTAGTTGTCCACTCAGGTTGTCCACTCTGGCTGTCCACTCTAATTGTCCACTCTGGCTGTCCAATCTGGCTGTCTACTCTAGTTGTCCGCTCTGGTTGTCCACTCTGGTTGTCCACTCTGGCTGTCCAATCTAGTTGTCCACTCTAGTTGTCCACTCTGGCTGTCCACTCTAGTTGTCCACTCTGGCTATCCACCCGAGTATTCATAATCTGGCTGTCCACTCTAGTTGTCCACTCTAGTTGTCCAGTCTGGCTGTCCACTCTAGCTGTCCACTCTGGTTGTCCACTCTAGTTGTCCACTCTGGCTGTCTACTCTAGTTGTCCACTCTCGCTGTCCACCCGAGTATTTATAATCTGGTCGTCCACTCTGGCTGTCCACTCTAGTTGTCCACTCTGGTTGTCCACTCTGGTTGCCCACTTTGGTTGTCCACTCTAGTTGTCCACTCTAGTTGTCCACTCTGGCTGTCCACTCTGGCTGTCCACTCTGGTTGTTCACTCTAGTTATCCACTTTGCCTGTCCAATCTGGCTGTCCACTCTGGTTGTCCACTCTGGCTGTCCACTCTGGTCGTCCATTCTGGCCGTCCACTCTAGTTGTCCACTTTGGCTGTCCACTCTAGTTGTCCACTCTAGTTGTCCACTGTGGCTGTCCACTCTAGTTGTCCACTCTAGTTGTCCACTCTTGTTGTCCACTCTGTCTGTCCACCCGAGTATTTATAATCTAGTTGTCCACTCTGGTTGTCCACTCTAGTTGTACACTCTGGCTGTCCACTCTAGTTGTCCACTCTGGCTGTCCACTCTAGTTGTCCACTCTGGCTGTCCACTCTGGTTGCCCACTCTGGTTGTCCACTCTAGTTGTCCACTCTAGTTGTCCACTCTGGCTGTCCACTCTGGCTGTCCACTCTGGTTGTCCACTCTAGTTATCCACTTTGCCTGTCCAATCTGGCTGTCCATTCTGGCTGTCCACTCTGGTTGTCCATTATGGCTGTCCACTTTAGCTGTCCACTCTAGTTGTCCACTCTAGTTGTCCACTCTGGCTGTACACTCTAGTTGTCCACTCTAGTTGTCCACTCTTGTTGTCCACTCTGTTTGTCCACCCGAGTATTTATAATCTAGTTGTCCACTCTGGCTGTCCACTGTGGCTGTCCACTCTAGTTGTCCACTCTGGCTGTCCACTCTGGTTGTCCACTCTAGTTGTCCACTCTGGTTGTCCACTATGGTTGTCCACTCTGGCTGTCCAATCTGGCTGTCCAGTCTGATTGTACATTCTGGCTGTCCACTCTGGCTGTTCACTGTGGTTGTCCACTCTAGCTGTCCACTCTGGCTGTCCACTTTTGTTGTCCACTCTGGCTGTCCATTCTGTCTTACCAATCTAGCTGTCCATCATGGCTGTCCACTTTGATTCTCCACTCTGGGTCCGCTTTAAAATGGTTTTTCGCATGTATATATTTTTCTTTGCCATATTAAACTATCTTATGTTCATAAATGCAGATTCATATACGATGTACATCAAATTTATTGGTTTTTCACCCCTGTATGCATTCTTAAGTGTATCTGTATTGAAATACAGATCCATAAAATTGAGATTTAATTGGTTTTTCATTAGTATTCTTCTTCTCTGGCATATCGTTTAATGCTTGGTTGCGAAGGCTGATCGACAAACACGAACTTTAAATGATTTTTCACTAGTACGTTTTCTTCAGTGAAGTTCAATAATACTTTTGAGTTTGGTTGCCGATCTACAAACACTAGATGCAAATGGTTTTTCACAGTATATTTCCTTCTTTGGCATTTTTAATGATATTTTCTTCTGAATGTGGATACTCTAATATGAAATTTAAATGGTTTTTCACTTGTTATTAGTCGTTGGGGCCGCATTCACAACCAAACAAAGGACGCATGCTGGTGAAAAACATTGTAATGTGATGTCTGTGGATCTATATCTTCAACTTAACATAATTTGACTGAACAGGAAAAAACAAACTGGTGAAAAACCATTGTAATGTGATGTCTGTGGATCTATATCTTCAAGTAAACATAATTTGACTTGACAGGAAAAACAAACTGGTGAAAAACCATTTAAATGGCATGTGTATATGCATGCACAAACTAAGCTAACTTGAAATAACAGACAATAATGCATACTAGTGAAAAACCACTTAAATTTCATGTTGGAGTATCCGCATTCACAAGCGAACAACCATTAAAGTGTCACAGAAGTAAAGATACTGTGAAAAGCCATGTGTATATAATGTTTGTAGATCTACATTCCAACTCAAAAGAAATATTGAACTTCATGAAGAACAAGTACTACTGAAAAACCATTTTAAAGTTCATGTTTGTCGTTCCATATTTACAACCAAGCATATTACGATATGCCACAGAAGAATAACACTGATAAATAACCATTGAAATCGCAATTTTGTGGATATTCATTTACATTCAAATGGGACTTGGAAACACACTGAAAATGCATACTGGTGAAAAACCAATTAGTGTGATGTTCGCGGATCTCAATTATTAAACTTACATAGTATAATAGAGGAAAAAAACATATATACAGGTGAAAAACCATTTAAAAGTAGACACAGAGTAGAACGCTAGAGTGGACATCCAGTATGGACAGTCATAGTAGGCAGCCAGAGTGGACAGCCAGAGCGGACAGCCAGAGTGGACAACCAGAGTGGACAGCCAGAATAGACAGCCAGACTGACAACTAGAGTGGAAAGCCAGAGTGGACAGCCAATATGGACAGCAAGATTGGACAACTAGAGTGGACAACCAGAGTGGACAGCCAGAGTGGACAACTAGAGTGGACAACTAGAGTGGGCAGTCAGAGTGGTCAACCAGAGCGGTCAACTAGAGTGGACAGCCAGGGTGTCAACCAGAGTGGACAGCCAGAGTGTACAACCGGAGTAGACAACCGGAGTGGACAAACAGAGTGAACAACCAGAGTGGAAAACTAGAGTGGAAAGCCAGAGTGGACAACTAGAGTGGACAACAAGAGTGGACAGCCAGAGTGGACAACCAGAGTGGACAGCAAGAGTGGACAACCAGAGTGGACAACTACAGTGGACAGCCAGAGTGGACAACTAGAGTGGACAGCTAAAGTGGACAATAGAGTGGACAGCCAGAGTGGAAAACTGGAGTGGACAGCCAGAGTGGACAACTAGAGTGGACAGCCAGAGTGGACAACTAAATTGGACAACACTAGTGGACAGCCAGAGTGGACAACCAGATTATAAAAACTCGGGTGGACAGACAGAGTGGAAAACTAAAGTGGACAGCCAGAGTGGACAACTAGAGTGGACAGCCAAAGTGGACAATAGAGTGGACAGCCAGAGTGGACAACTAGAGTGGACAGCCAGAGTGGACAACTAGAGTGGACAGCCAGAGTGGAAAACTAAATTGAACAACTAGAGTGTACAGCCAGAGTGGACAACCAGATTATAAACCTCGAGTGGACAGCCAGATTGGACAGCCAGAGTGGACAACTAGAGTGGACAACTAGAGTGGACAGCCAGAGTGGACAACTACAGTGGACAGCCAGAGTGGACAACCAGATTATAGATACTCGGTTGGACAGCCAGAGTGGACAGCCAGAGTGGACAACCAGATTATAAACCTTGAGTGGACAACCAGAGTCGACAACCAGAGTGGACAGCTAGAGTGGACATCCAGAGTGGACAGTTCGATTGGACAGCCAATTTGGAGAGCCTGATTGGACAGCCAGAGTGGACAACCAGAGTGGACAGCCAAAGTGGACAGCCGGAGTGGACAACCAGAGTGGACAACCAAAGTGGTTAACCAAAGTGGACAACCAGAGTGGACAACCAGAGTGGACTGCCAGAGTGGACAACCAGAGTGGACAGCCGGAGTGGACAACCAGAGAGGACAACCAGAGTGGTTAACCAAAGTGGACAGCCAGAGTGGACAGCCAGAGTGGACAACCAGAGTGGACAGCCAAAGTGGACAACCAGAGTGGACAACCAGAGTGGACAACCAGAGTGGTTAACCAGAGTGGACAACTAGAGTGGACAGACAGAGTGGACAACCAGATTATAAATACTCGGGTGGACAGCCAGAGTGGACAACCAGATTTTAAACCTCGAGTGGACAACCAGAGTCGACAACCAGAGTGGACATCCTGAGTGGACAGTTCGATTGGACAGCTGATATGGAGAGCCTGATTGGACAGCCAGAGTGGACAACGAGAGTGGACAGCCAAAGTGGACAGCCGGAGTGGACAACCAGAGTGGTCAACCAGAGTGGACAACCAGAGTGGACAGTTAGAATGGACAACCAGAGTGGACAACCAGAGTGGACAACCAGAGTGGACAGCCAGGGTGGACAGCCAGATTGGACAGCCAGATTGGACAGCCAGATTGGACAGGCAAAGTGGATAACTAGAGTGGACAACCAGAGTGGACAGCCAGAGTGGACAGCCAGAATGGACAACTAGAGTGGACAACCAGAGTGGACAACCAGATTGGACAGCCAGAGTGGACAACCAGAGTGGACAGCCAGAGTGGACAACCAGATTGGACAGCCAGAGTGGACAGCCAGAGTGGACATCTAGATTGGACAGCCAGAGTGGACAGCCAGAGTGGACAGCCAATATGGCAGCCAGATTGGGCAACCAGAGTGGGCAGCCAGAGTGGTCAACCAGAGTGGACAGCCTGAGTGGACAGCCAGAATGGACAACCAGAGTGGATAGCCAGAGTGGACAACCAGAGTGGACAACCGGAGTGGACAACCAGAGTGGACAGCCAGGGTGGACAGCCAATATGGACAGCCAGATTGGACAGCCAGAGTGGACAACCAGATTTTAAACCTCGAGTGGACAGCCAGAATGCACAGCCAGAATGGACACCTAGGATTGGCAGCAAGAGTGGATAGCCAGATCGGACAACGAATTTGGACAGTTGTCAATTGTCCAGTCTATTTAAATATATGGACAGCTATTTTGGACAGTGGACAGTTGTCCAGTCTATATAAATATATGGAAAGCTATTATGGACAGTGGACAGTTGTCCAAAAAATGAATTAGAGATAGTTCTCTAATTCAAATTGATAAATGGACAGCTAGAATACACATTGGACAGTGGACAGTTAACTTCACACACCCACAATTTTCTGCCTCACATCACCGTCCATGTTGAAATATGGTCTAGTTATATATATATGTGTGTCACAGACATAGATATGGGATTGAAAAAAGTAGGACAACATTTTGTGATAATGTTACCAGTATGTCGTCGCGAGGTTAACATATATGTGACTGTAACCACCATTGAGACAACTTTCTGCCTCACATCATCGTCCATGTTGAAATATGGTCTAGTTATATATGTGTATGTCACAGACATAGATATGGGATTGGAAAAAGTAGGACAACATTTTGTGATAATGTTACCAGTATGTCGTCGCGAGGTTAACATATATGTGACTGTTACCACCATTGAGACAACATTCTGTGATAATGTTACCAGTATGTCGTCGCGAGGTTAACATATAGGGGACTGTAAACACAAGGCAATTGTCTGTCATACACTACCGTCCATGTTTGGATATATGGTCTTGTTTTGCGTGTGTCACAGATATGGTGTTAAGGTCATGCCTAGTAAACATACACATAGGGCCCATATGAAACCGTTTGTACCCTTCACATGGGTCCATGTAGGCAGTCCATATGGGAATCATAAGGGTGCCCAAATGGGACCGATGTAGATTGCTACCTGGGAGTCCGACAGTCCGTAAAATTGGAAATGGAAACGTTTAAGCATCGAACTGCATTCGTTACTGTCTGTGTGGTTTCCCTTAACTATGGTTATGCGCTAGATCCAACATAATGATTCCGACCAGTGTGATAGCTAAGCCCGACTGAGTTTGTACGGCCGAAGAATACCCCCCCCCCCCCCCGAGTTCGAATTCCGGTCTAGTTGGCCCTTTACCACATATATATCCATGTCAAAAATAAAGACAAATGTTTTTTTAATCATCAGCAAAACGTGTGTTACAATACATGATGAACATGCATATTCATTTAAAATCAATTTACAATGAAATGCACAACATGAAGTTTCATTGGTCAAGGTTTATCCTATGATATTGATGTCATGATTGACACTGAAAATATAAACGTACAATAGTGATTCATACAGACATATACAATTGCGAAAACATTGACATTAATTGTCCACGATCCTTCTCTTAGTTAGAATAAATAAGTTGATTTCTTACAGTCTTTGCATTCAGAGGTGAATACGTGAACCATTAAGGCACTGTCTACTTTTTAGTCTCATATATGGTACGCTAGTGTCTTGTAGGTCTTCACGATTCCAGCAATCAGTGAATCAATGACTAGATTTAACATTAACCCCCATATTGATCACATCGGCCATGCAATTTTACATTTATTGGAAGAATAATGGAAATGGCCGAGCTTGCACGATTCCTTAAATTAGATTCATTAATATACGCACGGTGGTGTCTGTTCTGTTACGTATAGCCATTATGTTTCATGTAATATAGCGTCGACTCATTAATAATTATTATTTATAAGGCTTGGTGAGAATTTATCCAATAAAAACTATATTCTATTCTACCTTTTCTCGCATACAGCGAAGTACTGATCGTGACAGTCAATATCGGCCCACTGCCAGCCATAGTCCTGCCAGTATACCAGACAATCTTCCTCCAGATCTTCAGTACCAGCATTAGGTTCAGAAGGTCCCCAATCAGTGAAGGTTAATGGTGTATCCTTACCATACCACAGGAATGTACCTTCTACCACATCGTCAGAAGCTCCAAGCCAAACATGAGCATCATCCTCTGTAAGCAATATATCGCTGGCTTATAATGTGAAAGTCGTAAGTACTATTTACGACCTTATCAATCTGATTAAAAACATATCCTAATACCCGCTAGTCTACGCTAGGTCGCCGTAAGTAAGATCGAGTACTTTAGTCAGATTGCGACCTTGTATGACTGATACATATTTTAAAAGCAACATTACAATGCGTTCTTATGAGCCTACTTTCATGAAAATCGGAATTTGTCATGTCGACCAAACTGAGGTTGGTTTTTCCATATTAAGTAAAAAGAAGTTTTTCAAACAGAATGTTTTTCTTGTTTTCTCAATATATTGATTTTTGTACTACGACATTCTCATTATAATATTGTATAGAGGAAAATCGACATTAAACGGGATTAAATGGTCACTGTGGGATTAAACGAGGTTTTTGAAATAATTGAAATCTTACCATCATCAAATGCAGTCCTAATCATTCCCTTAATGAACGTGTTTTCTGGGGCATCGGTGACAATAGCCAGGTTTGAATTATGTCCGTTACATACAATCTGTAATGTGAGGTAGGAACATCATACAATGTATATTTATTTATTTCCGTCTCATTTATGTACATACTTATACAATACATCATATAACAAAACAAATAAAATAAGTACACAACCACTCAAACTTGAATTATAAGAGACTCTCAGTGAAGTCTTTTAAAACAATCTGAATATAACAAATGCCCCATATCATTATATACTAGTAACTGAAATAAAAAAATATTGCTAGTCACATCTAATAGGTGATATATACAAAGGTAAAACATACAATGTATATACAGTTTATTTCGAAATATATTAGGCATTATGCACATGAGTATACAAATATACATACAATATGTACATGAAAACATAATTACATGAATATTACAAGGTCAACAATAAATATATTGCTTATATAAAGAACAGTAGAAACCCGTAATATATCAGAATATCACACGAGTTTACACAGTGTACATGTATTATGTATATCTCCAAACATAAATATAGTCAGCGGACAAAAAATATATAATGATTACTATTTCTGATTAACTTATTCATAAATTATAAACGATACCAGTCAATATTTCACATACAGCGGGAGAGGTAACTGTACCAACAAAATACTTTATCCATAGTACATATAATACTGATTTCTAATTTCAAAATCTTTAAAAACTTACATAGCTAATCGTCTATTAATATAAACATTTTGAGAGGTTAACAATTCTATAATTTTACCATATTTGGACGCAAGTAAAAATATTTATTAACATATAACTTTCTGATATAGAGACTACATTCCAAAACAAAATGATACTCATCTTCAAGAGTTTTACACAAGTGACACTTTCTTTCATTAAAAGGGGTAGCTATTGGTTTGTGCAATCTGCCAGTTTCTACCATCAGTCTATGGGCAAATAATCGTAATCTTGTCAAAGCGATTCTATACTTGTCTATATTAACAATATTTAGGTGAGCATGAATGTATGTAGGTAATATAAACATATTATGTATGTATGCATTTGAGTAACAACGCGAAATTATTAGTTTAAGTATGATGTCATTATTGATTAGTCAATGATAATGATTAATTAATTATTATACGACATGTCGATTGGCGTAATAATTGACTACCATTGAAATACTTAATTAATGCAATAATAATAATAATAATTATCAAAATTATAATAATAAGATCAACTGTTTGGTCCCTGCTCTTGAAACAAAAAAATACACACTTATGTCTTTAGTGAACATTGAAATTAGGTAACATGTACATAGTGAACAGTGAACACCGGCTGTTAGCCTGGTATAGGCGTCTCTTTGATGGTAGCTTCGGTTATACATATGGGGACGGTTTCTCGTCGAAGTGGTTTAGAAGATGTTCTTGAAACACGTACATGTATATCTTAGGTAAATAAACATTGAAGTAAGGTCGAATAGTAAAAAGTGAGATCCGGCTGGTGAAGTAATGAGCGTGTGGACTAGCCATATAGCTTAAGGTGCGTACTAAGGTGCGTGCGCACAGTAACTTTTGATGTATACCTATAAGTCAAGACGTTCATTGTAGTTAGGTGAAGTACGAGGGGTGATCAATATATTCGAGGACTTTTCATCTAGCAATTTCATATTGGTAACAAGACTAAAAGCCAATTAACATCATTCGAAGTAAGATATCTCCAACCGAATGCACTAATAAATTGTTTCATTCATACAAGGGGTGCGCGAATTTTGACGAAAAACCGTCGAAGCAGCTCATAGCTCCTTTTGGTGCTGATATCCGGTCACATGTATAAGATTGGTTTTCTTTTAATACTGAAATAGGTCATTAATAGCCAACTCTGGAATGTGAGGTGGAATAAAAAGGGTATTGGGGTGTTATTGGAAACATAACTCGGGAAAAGGGCGGTTGGCTTTACAAGATTGGATTTTTCCAATGAAACACGACCTAGCAAGTTTATGGCGCAATATCGAAAGAATCCTGTTGATCTGAAGTTAACGATTTAATATTTTGTAGCCTATACTAGTCTTCGTTTTCTCCCATTACATTTGGTTCAGAACTGTGCGTGTGTTTCGCAGAATTTAACGCATTTAGTGTCCCTACCGCGGTGTTATATTTGCTGATTATCAGTATTTTATCGACTCATCCGTTTGACATAATCCCTACAATCACATAAACAATGGACTCATATGAAAAGGGCAAAATTGGAGCGCCATGAATCCGTGTACAATTCAGTCAAGTCATCTTGGAGATATCGCGAGGATTTTACAAGGTCGCGTTAATTTTCTTAGCATGCCGTTGTTCTGAGATAACGTTACGCCCAATCGTAAAAGCTCGGCCATTTTCGGTTGTCTCCGGTAAATATTTTCCATTGGATAAAAAACGAGGTGATCACAATGGTTACGCCCGAGATGCTCGACGGTGCGTGCTTTACCTTGGTTACAAAAAGTGACGTCATCAAGTAAATAGTGATGTTACCATAAAGTAAATTAGAAGAAACGCGATATAAAGGATTGATCTACATCAGCTGGAAATTTCATTACTCTACTTGCAATATTTCAAAGATTAGAAGGAAAATCCTCGAATATATTGATCACCCCTCGTACATCTTCTTCTTATACACCAAAACTTACTGTGTGTTTGCACCTTCACGAAGCTAACTTGATTTGGACCATTTTAAATTGTGTATTTTACTTGTTTACATAAATATGTGATGTACGAGCATATGTTTATTTATAGGCACTGTCCATACTTGAATATAGTTTATGTTACTTTTGACTAGCACGTTTGTATCCAATGTATGTTGTTTGAACCATGTCTAAATTGTGATTATACAGCATTTTTGAACGTGCATGTACAATGTATAATAATGATAAAAATGAATATTACTTAGTAACTAATCTTTGCAAATGTCTGATAAAATCTTTGACGAATATGCACACTTCGTTAAATATTGATTTGTGTATATGCTGTGTCTTAGAGGAACATAACAATAGTGCTACGTATTCAGTCGTGTCTTATCTACATTTTGGACGATTACAATTTGTAACATATTTAGTTGTGTTATACCTACTTCTTATACGAATTAAGTTGTTTCTTACCTCGGCTTCAAACCAGTTGCTCCTTTCTTTGTGTAGAAGATAACACGACTGTCCATACTGTGTCCAACCGGCTGGACAAAGATTAGCCTGAGCTAGAAGTTTAAACATAATGCCTTTTATCGTCAAGGTCACTGCGGTATAACGTACACCGGATATTGCTCGTAAAGTGAGTAATATTATCAATTTTAAGGACATGAAATGGAGACCAGGGTGAGTTTAGAGACGAAATTTTCCAAATTACTGACTTCTCATGCACATCCCAATTGAGTTCTAACTTCTTCGGGCATTTTGGTAACTTTATAGCACACTATCGTATATCAGATATTCACGGAAAGGTTAAAATGAACCAGCATTATGCCGTTACTCATTCGCAAATATTGACAGCAGGACTTTACAAGCTTCTGGAACGGCTGTAATACCAAATTGTAGATTTTTGAACTGGCCATTTTGTTTATATTGAACTCCAAAATGTTGCGACCAAATTTAATAAATATTGTTCGAAAAACAACTAAGATACACCCCAAAACAGATTCGTGTGCGTGTACGGAGTATTGCTGTTTAGTGCACGGAGTATTGCACATAAGCTCAACGTTAGTATACGGAGAGTATGGCATAATAAAATGAGTAAATAAAGTATGTAAATGGACAGTTTAATCGTATTATTACATCTGATCACAAATATAGTCATGTTTTATGGGTTTTACGATACAATAAGAATATTCTTAAATGATTATGTTAATATATTTGAACCGTCAGGCAGATGAATGCGATTAATAATATAGAATGCTGAATTTTATGCATAAAGTGTTCTTGTGAGTAGTACAAATGTGATATTTAGCTTGGATATATGCAACTCTTTGAGAGTCATTCTTATGGTCAAATGGCAAATAAGGGCATTCATATCCATGTATACAAAATGTACACACCAAGGTTTATTTTATAATCTCTCAACTATTTCAGATACTGTAATGAGATTCCTTTGCTATGATTTACGTTCAACGTTGCTAATTCAAAGTATTGGACATTGTAGTAGTTTTGTGTTTGTCAAATGCAATTGCTCCGCTATGACTCTTTACTGCATGTGAAATACACGGTTACTAATAAAAGTTTCCGTTAAAATTCAGGGAGGCCTTGGAGCTAGGATTAGCTTGTTACATTAATTGCTTCATGCAGTCCATACAATCCAATCTAATAGGTACATATATATATATAATATAAGTTATTTTTTTATAAAATAACGCTGCTTATACCTTGTATTTCTTCGATTTGAGTGACAAATAGTCACTGCAAGTAAAAGCAATACTCTGTACACCAAACAGCAATACTCCGTACACCAGAGAGCAACTATATAACAATACTCTGTACACTAACACCTGCATTTATTCTCGCAATGCACCGTCATTTTCGATTTGTTTCGGATACTACATTTGCAATATAATATTTGTAACAAAAATGACAATTCGCTCGATTCAAGTTGAGTATTTTAACGAAAAATAAAAACAAAAACATCTTATCTTGACAGATCGAGCTTACTTTCTGTGTGAGTAACGATACGAGTTTGGTCTTTTAATCACCCTTTAAAGAAATTCCTGGCAATTTACCGGTTGCACAGGCTAGGAAAATTTATGGAGAAGATAGTTTTGTATAAAATGTACATTAAAACACTCAGAAAAACTAACAATCATCTCTGAACTTAACCTTGTCAACACTAGAATGTCGCGAAAATTGATAAATTGATAATATTACTCATCTTGCTAGCAATATCCGGTGTACGTTATACCGCAGTGAAGGTGAATGATTGAAGAAAATAGAAAATTTAATCCATCGCTATACGTATATTTACAGAACATAATTTATTTTCAAAGATGTGTACTAAGTACCACAGGTACCTGTATCGTCGAAAACGAAAACAAACGAAAACTTTTTCGTATTTTATAGAAAAATATAGATTTAAAAAAACAAACTGTTGTTCGTTTTCAAATTGTCTTTATCAAGGACACAGTTACCAGATTACAGTACATAGTCATAATTTAACCGGGTGTATAGGATTTAATTACTAATAGGGGAGAAACTTGTGTAGGCAGCCGGCTAGCTCAGTCGGTAGAGCATTCGCCCTGTAAGCGAAGGGTCCCGGGTTCGAGCCCCGGTCTGGTTACACATTTTTCTTTCCCTGTTACATTTGGCGCCCAACGCAAATAACCCACCATGCACCTACAGAGGTTCTGGTACTCCTGGAATTCGAGGATGAATTCTTCGAAGGAGGGGGTGTGTGTAACCGGGTGTATAGGATTTAATAGTCTGGTTCCCGGTACCTGAATCTTTCATTACATTGCAGTATAGGTCCTAAACCGCGGTAAGATTTAGGACAGGGAACCAGACTAAGGATTTAATTACTAATAGGGGAGAAACTTGTGTAAGCAGCCGGCTAGCTCAGTCGGTAGAGCATTCGCCCTGTAAGCGAAGGGTCCCGGCTTCTTTCCCTGTTACAATAATTACAAAAACATGCACTTGTAAAAAACAAGTCGTGGTCCTATTAATTTATGACAAATGGACATAATGTATTGAGATTAGCACAACGTAATGTGATACAGTACCATAATACATCAGTTCTGTAGATGTTAAGGCAGCTATGGCTTTCAACACTAAGTTTGCTAATAACAAGGCTTACGTACCGTTATAACTTTAATTGGTTTGAAAAGTGCATTGATGGATAACAAAGGGGCAGACATGCGAGTATCGGTGCTTTACATCGGACATGTCAACGAACCGACGAGTCTATTTAGAAAGAACTATTATAGCTTGGGTATGGCACACGGAATCCTTGCATCTCACAGCGTTCTGTCTCATCCCCTGAACTCTTCTGAAATTAATCCAGCGCCTCTCTCAGGAATCGAAGCAAGAACCTTCAGATTAGTCGTCGAGAGCATAATTCACGCACTCATCCACCGTGCCAACATATATATTCTCTAACAATCGCACATAAACCCTCCCCAGGTTGGTGGGGATGGGAACCCACGACCCTAATGTTTAGTCACAGCTCCTAGCACTGATTGACCGCAATCATACCGACTGTGACACCGAAACAACTCAAATGACGCTGATATGGTTGTTGTCACTACAGTACATGAGGTATAAGGCGGTAGGTATTAACATAACAAAATATCGAGGGATCAGTGCAAACCTATGGTGTTACCTCTATAAATTGATGTAGTTACCATAGTTATGCACTGAGCTCTCGATATATTCTCTGAAGTAACAACGGCAGCAAGAAACACGTTACACTACCTTCTATAAGAATTGGTGTCAAAACCAGACACCACAAAATTTGCTTCAACTCCATGTTATGTCCTTTTTGAAACCCTTTGTGCAGAATGGTATAATTCATTTGTTGTAGAGTCATTTATCGGTTAAAATGTTTATGTCAGGCCAATTAAATGAGTTCTTAGATTATCCGCTCCCAAATGATGTTCTAGTGCTATTCAAACCGTTCATATACTAGAACGAACGTTACTCCAACCGTTTAATTTCATTTACGTAACGTTAGAAATAATTTGAATTTTCTGACACATTTATTTACTTTAAAACATAGAACTAAGCACTTAATCTGTTATAGAGATTTTAAACAAGTGGACTTGACCAAATTGCAGTACTTAGTTAAAAGCGACCTCCTTTCTTTTTTCTGTATTCTTCGACTTTATTTTCTTCATCTACTTCTTTCAGTCATGTATCAGTACTCTATCGAACTAAATGGCACTTTCGTATAATGTGGGACATGAATATGGTCAGATTTGAAATACATGTTTGTTGTAACAATTAAATAAATGGAAACATGATTTTATAGTCGATTCAATAAGTAATACTAATGAGGGAACTATACCATTCAAAATAATAGCAGGGATCACCGTCAACTCAGTTAGACACAAACTTTAACCTATATTAACATAGTTTACCTAGCAGACGAGCTTATGTTTACAACCCGTTTTCATTTAACTTTGAACGGGCAATTTATTTGTATTCGTGTATGTATACAGTGATATTCATATGCAAAGGTCCCACCAGCTAGTTATTTGTGAATAACATATTTCTTTTGTTCATTGAACTAATAAACTGTTAGTAAGAGCTTTGCATTTTGAATAGGTGAGTTTCACTATAGGAATAAATTAATGATGGCCTTTGTCATGAAGCCGAAGTGTCTTATCTTTGGTCAAAAACGGAGGACAAATAAACAAGTGTAGGAAAGTGGGTTAGTAAATACACTAATGTACACTCCAAACGCAACACTTACCTTTTTCGTGATTCCTTCACTATTGGTGAGTGGATATGGTTCAAATTCGGACTGTATATAAACGAATACTCGCTGAATGTCTCCATGAATTTTTGTGTTAATCGGTGCATTTAAAGAAGAAAATATAACGAAACTATGAGTATCAGTGTAAATTGAAAAGTCACAAAAATGGCGCCATGCAAAAACATCACATGGTGGAGCTCTGACTCATATAAAACTTTCACAATTAGCATTGCACCAGAATAAGAACATACGAAAAATGCTACTATGACCAAAGTCTTCAGATATTGATATTATTTAGAATTATTTTAAACGAGCTGTGCATGCGACCAATGAGACGCCACCAGCCCTACAAAACCTGCAAAAACAAGCCCTCGTTCAGAAAATAAGGTACACGTCCGAAACATTAATCGGAAAATATGAGTTTTTGATGTTGTAGGGGTATAAATGTTACAGAAATGTCAAGGCAAGACATACAAGATACTAAACAACACCGACTGGAATGTAATTATTCGATCACTTTATTGCGATGAACCTCTAAGTAAAAGTACAACCTGTTTTAAAATATTTTTCATGGCGTATTTTTGTGACTTTTCAATTCACACTGATGTTCATTATTCGGTATTATTTATATCTGGCCATGTTTGAATTCTAATAAAAAAAGAACAGCCGCACTAAATAAAAGTAAAAGCAGTCTTTATATTAAATGGACAATATGTTTTACTACAGATAACACAAAATAATACAATATTTATTGCACATACAACCATACCTGCCAAGTGAGTTAAATCCAAAATAGGAGTGCTAAAGCGAACCATGTCACAATATGCACTTAACTGTGATGTGGAAGGTATTTGGATGCATAAACAAGGAATGTACTTATTCTAGTGGTGTGGGACAGAAGATCATTAAATGAGCCAAACGTTCTTTAGTGCAAGGTATGTGAACTTGGAAACCAGACAAAAATAGGAGTAACTCCGCTTCTATAGGAGTACTAGGCAGGTAAACATACAACAGTAGGTACATGAGCTTAATGGTGACTACAGCGTCATTTGACATAACGCCATTTAAAAACATTGTACAAGAATTTTGCAAATAATTTATTCACAGAACTGTTGAGATTTGATCAAGAGCGGAAAGCTTATTGACGGCCTTACAAAAAACTTAACATCACAAGATTACTCAAAATGAGAACAGTGATTTAACTGAATATGTTGTTTAACAATATTAAAATGGCGGAACAGTCTCTGCTCTGGCGTAATGTCAATTTGATTTTTCAATTTAAGATTAAATAATAATGTCTGTCATCTTGAACTGTTAAGACATATTCTGTGCCAAACCAGTCCTGTGTCGGTATTCACAAAGCATCTTAAGGGAAAACTTAAATCTTTTGACTTAAGTTCAAATATTTCCAGAAAATAGGAAAATGATTATGTTCGCATAACGATTATGGCTCCTCTCTATACAGTCCTTATAATCATCGTTCATGAGTAATACATCAGTTTATTTCGACATCAAACAATAATAAGTTTCTAGGGACAATAAATTTACAATATACTGAGACAAATAAGTAAATTTCGATGTTTTAAGAAAATATTAAGTTTTCAACTAAGATGCTTTATGCTTTATAAATACCGGTCCAGTCCTGGTATAGTAAGTTATGCCCAGTTAGGGTGTACTATAGCAATATGTTTCTTCAAAGTATCTTTCCTTGCGAAATACTTCATACACTGTCCACAGCCGAATGGTCGTTCACCAGTATGCATTCTAGTGTGACGTTTACATTTGGTTTTATCACCGAATGTCCTGTTACAAAGTTGACATCTCCACTTGACATGGTGTCCAGTTCTACCTTCTAGGTCCGTGTAAGTATGTAACTCCTTCTCCATAGGGGCTTCCTGTTCATCGTCTGAAATAAGATAAAAGCTCTGGGGTAGTACAGTATTTACAAAGCATCTCAAGTGAAAACTTGATTTAAAGAGGCATTCCCGATAACTTGGCTAACATATTTTTCTCTACAGTCACATTAAATAAGCTAAATGTACAAATCATTTTCAATTATTATAATTTGTCTGAAGAAAGTCTGCGCAAATATGTCTCTAATGTCAAAATATATTTAAATCACCAATAATAATTTATCGCTTCCAGCGATTTATTATTACGTGGCCAAAGGGAAACAACTAGTGACTATTTTGGCTCGTTATAGAATATGTATTCATTCTTTTCTCGGTAATTAGTGGGAGCTTTTTGTTGAAAATTTGAAGATTTTAAGCAATACTGATTCTCGTTTAATGTACAATATTCCTGAATCGATTAAAACGATCAAATTATAGGGAATGTCTCTTTAAGTTAAACTATTAAACTGCACATATTTCCCAAGAAACGAAGAATACGCCATGTTTTCTATGTGATCATTGTAGCCCTTTACATAATGCTTCTAAACAATCCAATTAATTGTTAATCTTGATTTTCCTGTTAAGCTGATACCCTAAAGGAACATTTGCGATATTTAGAAAATTCTAAGTTTTCACTTATCTGGGGTGGTAGTCCACAAAAGGATTTTTACGTTAATGCTCTGTCGTGATTTTGAATCAATTACATGTTTATCAATACCAATTTCATATAATAGTTGTCTTGTGACGTAAACTTATACCAGAAACTGTGTATTTTTATTGCAAAGTTATATTGAAGAAGTTGATTTTTGTATGACTTGTTGATGTAACTTCAACAATAATCAATGTACCAAAATAAGCTTGTTATACATGTAACAGACTTAGCTTTAAGCGTTTAGTTTCAAACTTTGGAAGCTTTTAACTTTAAAACACGATATGTTCTGTAAAAATCGGAGTTTTCTATTAACATCCATTTTCGTTCAACCAGTGAATTGTACATAGATACTTGATTAACCACTGCATAATGCGGATGATTAGCATATCGCCGAGAAGAAACTTATATAAATTTGAGTCATGTATCCCACAAAATATTAATTCAAAATAGCAGTCTACACTGAGCAATACCTAAAGTTTTTTTTTGAATTAGGTCTAATGGGTATCCTACAGTGTATAAACAAAAAGAAAGCAGTTATACCAGATTCATGGAGGCAATTGTTTTATTTGGGAGAGGCTACACACGCTGTTTCTCAACATGTTTTCAGTAATATACAACTACCGATTCGCCTAACATATTTCCCTACAGTATATAGGTTGTATACTAACCAGTACTCACTCACCCTTAACACAAAAAACTCTACTAACAATGTCCCATTGCGTGGAAGACAAATTAACAGTGTCAAATTTCCATGGGAGACCAAGTATGTGGTATGATCTGTCCGGAGGGGGACTGAACCTAGATTGCCAGGTTACAATTCAGCGCTCTGAACTGCTGTCGTTGCAGAAAACAATCAGTGAATTGAATCTACATATTTAGTTTGCACAGGACCCTGTCATATACAAGAAAAATAAAAAATACAAACAATTTGAACTTCAACATTTATTAATAAAAGATGGTTATTTTCATAGACAACTTTTACATACGAAGCAAAATACAATAGATTAACTCAGCCGTTAAGCTGTGTACTTCTTTACAAGGAAACATTTCATAACACAATAGCAAATATTGCTCAAAGACATTAAACTATAGAACGTAAATACAAAACATGACACAAAAGAGCACTTCAAAACATAACGTCACTAATAAAACAACTTATTAGAAGTTCTCTATATACAGGGGTGTCCACAGGACCAAATATAAAATCAGGAAAACAGTATGTGACCCAACATTTTTGCCAAACAACTTCGGAGGCTTAAAACAACATTGTTTCATAATGAACTATTTTTTAATAAGGAAAATCCTACAAAACAGAAAAAAATCATCATACATTTAACTTAGCAATTTCTTGAGATATTTTCTTCAAATAGCTTTTATTTTGGTCAGATGGTTTTGCTCTTTCAGGAATAACAAATACAGAATTCCGGATTCATCGGGAAAATGGACACCTCTGACTATAATAAGCATCTACACTATCGATACGATTCTACACTGTTTACTAACATCACAGGGATTCAACAGTGACATACCAACCCTGATCTAGAGAGGGTAAGAAAAAATATTTTTTCGGACCAGCGCCGATTGTTTAGACCATCGTTTTGCAAACAATATCTAGTGCTAGCCTAATGCCAATCTTGAAAACAAGATGTTAGTCTGCCCCAGGCAGTAGTACACATCCCTATACCGGCAAGACTCCGTTCAAAAACTAATCTTTGGTTAGAATTCAGTTAACTTTTCTGGACGAACGGACGGCTAGGACAATCACTATAATTATGTCTAAAATGTCAATAAAACAAGACTGCGTTCAGTAAACGAGTATGTCCCGATGGAAGCCTTGTCCGTAAC
Organism: Spisula subtruncata; assembly: GCA_963678985.1. Classification (NCBI taxonomy): domain Eukaryota; kingdom Metazoa; phylum Mollusca; class Bivalvia; order Venerida; family Mactridae; genus Spisula; species Spisula subtruncata. The sequence goes on from OY787676.1 coordinate 13,245,568, forward strand.
AAATACTTAATAACTAAGTCATTCAGGGGCCATTATTCTGTTGAAATGTTTGCATGCGTTACATGGCTTTGATAATGTATTGGTTTATAATATGGACGGACGGACGAACGGCCAAACACTATTTGCCTCCTGCATCAGTAGATTCCGGGGCATGAAAAATCGAACTGTAACAGCATAGGACACATGCCAGTGAACATAGCAGAAATTGAGACCACTATGTAGAAATTCGCACTGGAGATCACAAAACTGAAACGTCAAAACACATCTTCACGTTAAAAAAGTTAGTTGATGTGAACATTTCAACACTAATGGGCCTGGACTCAACACCACTAGGTAACTGATTGATTGATATTAAACAAATAATACGTATATCATACATGCCAATTACTCCTATTTAGGTGGATTTACTCCTCTTGTCGTTGATAAATTTCTTCTGTCACATGTTTATAGCCAATAGAATTAATACATTCCTTGTTTAAGCATCTAAATCCCTTTTAAATCACATTTAAGCACATCCTATGATATGTTTCGCTTTATTTTTCCTAGTTTTGGATTTAACTAACTTGGCAGGTATGCGTATATAATATGTTTTATTTATTTGAATAGTACAGTACTGTATTACTACATGTCCACACGATTCAGAATATGTTTCATCATGTGTGTTTTAAGGTGGTCCTTTCTCTTGGAGCTGTAGCTACATTCACTACAGTTATAATATGGAATGTCATCGGGTGTATGTAAGGTCAAATGTCGTTTGTAACTTGTTCTGTATTTGAATGATGCGCCACAATATTCACATGTAAAAAGTTTCATTGTTGAGTGAGTTTTCTTGTATTGGTCGTCCTTGATATGTGGCACTGAAAATGTAAAAGAAATCAATGTTGGATGATGTTACCTGGCTTTGACAATGTTATTTGATTATGATAGTTAACAAGTATACCAAGTTTGAAAAGCACTTTGCCATGATGCACGTTGGAAATAATAGAGTTCTAAGGATCGAATGGACGGGAGAAAAGAAGGAACGAACGGACAGGATAATCAATATATGATCCCGCATCAGTAGATGTCAGGGCATAACAACTTCTGGAACGTATTCTAATACAAATGTGGTGTAATAAGGTATTGAATAACTTGTTTTCTCTGAAATTACTAAACCTACATGATTGTATGAAATTTTGCACGAATAAATGAAATATATCTACATGTACCTAATTTACACTGAAATTTCAACAAAATCAGAATTCAGTTAAAAACTTTTGTTCAGAAGTTCTATGTAACATATTTGTAGTTTTGTATGAAATATCAAGTTAGAAGACTTGATTCTTGCAACAGCCAATTTTACGGTCATGTGATACGCCTAACGGTATATTTATGTATTTGCAACCTACTTTATATAACACACGCGAGGCCCGTCTGTGAATCTGACGAAGTAAATGTTATTGCTGTACATTGTTTACAAGGGACACGCGTAAATAACCTGAATCATACGGGCCTCCTAAGTCTCGTCTTCTATAATGTCAATCTCGGCGATAACGGAGTGTTACGGTTAAATAATTGATAATAAAACAATGGAATTCCAGATTACCTCACTGCGTTAAACTGACCATGTGCATGTAATTTCAATATATAATAAAGAATAAATGTCTTTTAATAGGTGACTAAAAATTATGGAATTCGGAATGGGAGAAAAGGTAGGAAGTTATTGTAGTTTTGTGTATTTTTTTTACAAAAATCTCACATATAGATTTTCAGAAATGTTACAAAAACAATCGCGAACTAGCTTTACATGACAACAATAGCCGAAGGTTTTGAACTCATTAATTTATTGTTAGTTTTAATACACATAAAATTGACATGAACATACATCATAGCAGGTGTCCGACTTCAGAGCTGCAGCACTTGAAAGTCACTTGATTGAAATATTCAAAGACTTTATAACCAATGATTGATGAAAGAATTTTAAGTTGTTAACTTTATCCGTCTAAATAGTAAACCAAAAATCACATTGAGTAAAATGCATGGATGACAAACTACTTATTTTGCAAGAGTTGTTTCCCTTACATCATTCATTATGCATCTATTGACAAATCATTTTGTCAACAAACCCAACTGGAGGCTGTATTTTGTTTTTTCCATCTTATGGTGTTTTCCGCCTGCTGTAAACCACTAGAGTGCTAAAATTACTTCATTCTGCAGATTCATGCCCTCTATATTTAATTGAAATAGGGGTAACAGAATGAAGGTGATCGGTAGTGCTTTGCTTAGGGAACGGATACTACATGTATACCACGTATGCCCCTATGGCAACCCAATAGTCGAAAATACTGACCTTGACTTTTGACCTACATACCTCAAAATCAATAGGGGTCATCTAACGTTGCTGAACAACCAAGTGTGAAGTTAAAAACTCCTAAGGCAAGGCGTTCTAGAGTTATTGAACGGAAACCATTTGGTCTACCGACAAACAGACATATCGACAGACATGAACAAAGCAATCTATACCCTCTCATCAAGGATTGGGGGCATAATAATAACAAAGAGGAATTATTATTTTTGTATTCTTTATTTACTTTATGATCTCCTGGTAATAATTAACCACTCCAGGAGTGATAATACATTAACAATGATTGCCAACACAGCTGAGAAACAGTTTATTATACAGTAACAACACATGACTTACTAACACTGGGTTACCTTCCCCTTCTACACAGGGAATCATACTGGATTACCTGCCCCTTCTACACAGGAAACCAGACTGGATTACCTCCCCTTCTACACTGGGAACCAGACTGGATTACCTGTCTCTTCTACACAGGGAACCAGACTGGATTACCTGCCCTAGCCCCCTTTAACACAGGGAACCTGACTGGATTACCTGCCCCTTCTACACAAGGAACCAGAATGGATTACCTGCACTTCTACACAGGGAACGAGACAGGATTACCTGCCCCTTTAGCACAGGGAACCAGACTGGATTACCTGCCCCTTCTACATTGGGTACACCAAAAACCAGCCAACATGACTAGAAAAACAAAACTGGTCAAACAGTGACAACATGAACTGAAGCAATGAAATTAAACAAACAATGATACCATTCATACAATATGATACAAGCAAAGTTTTTCCAAAGAAATTATGCTTTATTTTATTTATCAATTTGTAAACTATAGACTGTTGCAAAGGATGGAGGAGATGCTTTGAAGTACAATTTGCAGATGTGCCTTGTTAGATCAGTTGGCAGGGAGCTTGTCATCTAATCTGGCCACTAGTCGGGTTCACATCCGGGTGAAGGCACATACATATATGCCTGACATATTTCAAAATAACGGACAAGCCAATTAAGGCTATGGTCGGCATTTAAATAAAATATGTAGAATTGGTATATACAAGGGTTGTCCGTGAGAGTCGCGAACATTGGGTTTTACCAAATTTTTTCCAACTTTATTATCAATTGGAATACACAGTCTTATACAGCGATTTGTTAACACTGGCATTGCAAAGTTTGAAGGTGATATCTCAAATAATAAAATCAGTATGTAATTTTATCGCAACAGCTTTAAGTCAGGTTAGCGCACACTATACGACGTCAATGGCGTTTCATTTGACTCTGTGATTTGTCTTAAAATTTCTTAAAAACCTCTTCTCGCTTTAACATTTCATCAGAAGATAAGAAATGTGGAACTCATCTCGTAGATATATGACTCGTGTCTAAATTTTCTGAAAAGATTTTATGTGCAATTGATTTACGATATAGGCCTACCGACCCTAGTCCCTACACCTGTAACCCTGTGACGCCTGTCGTTGTCAATGATGTTTTTTAACATGCTTCATTAGTACTGACTAGTCCTTATTCGGTCTTTCAGTATTCACATGATCGTTCAACTTCTCTTAAAATGCTTGTGCAATGTATAAACGAGTTCTGCTCACTCATCTTTGAGAATTTGCACTGTCTATTTCCATTTTTTTAATGTGCGGGTGTTAAACCGCAGTCAAGACAGTATCTTATGATAATTTACTGCGCGGCACATTTCCGTGACGTCGCCATTTTTTGAAAAACGTGAAAACTACTACTCTAGGAATAAATTCACGGCATTGTGTTTATTGGTTTCATCGACGTGTAATTCGACACAATTATGCGTCCGACACTGGTGTTGGTGCCTTTATAATTTTCAAGGCAAATTTAGCTAAGTGTTTTAAGTGAGGCACTTTTGAATAAATACTATTTCATTTTTATTCCAAATAATTGAGTGTACGCCTGGACCTACCCAACTGACATCAGTTAATCAAGTTTTGTAGCAAAAATACATCAGGAAATCAATTTTTAGAATCAGATATATGTTTAAAATCAATGGACCAATAATGTGTGAAAAGTTTTAAGGAAAATAAGAAGTATCGTTTAAATGGGAGCAATGTTTGCGACTTTCACAGACAACCCTCCTATACCATGACTAATTACACATTTATATAATAAATTTATAAATGTTTTTTTCTGCAAAAGGCAAAATGGCACTTGACCAGAGAAATACTTCATTAATAGATGTGGCCTATAATCTATATAAATACCATGGTGAATAAGCGGATTAGAAGTCGCTCGATTGTAAAGACACTGTAAAATCATTAATTTTTGAGGGGGGTTAAATTTTGTGGATTTCGAGGTTCACCTGCAGCCAAGAAAGCATATCCCATCAAACAATAACCCTTGTATTTCTTACCTGAAATGCAAAATCCATGAATTAAAATCCCATCGAAATGGTCTATGTAACAAAAACCACGACATTTTGTCCCATTGAAATTAAATGATTTTACAGTATTGTATCGTATTATATTCAAAGGTATCTAAATAACACAATGCTACTCTAAAGAAAACATAATAAACTCGCCCGTCAAACTTTTTATACAGATTATAGGACACCTCAATTTATCAAATATTTCTCAGATTAAGGTCGGGTGCCAGTTAACTGATAGAACTATAGAAATATGCACTAGTCCAGTAAAGTTAAGTGTATCACAGAAAACCATACAGAATACATGGCACACGTGAAAACAATCTCATTTAAACCTTAACTTAAACTACATTCCATTACTTTACATTGATATAGGATCTGACCACATTCTGTATGGGTTCATGTTCATGTGAATTTTACATCATCCAATCAGATTGCAGCTTTCACGGACAGTGACAGAGGTGTATTAAACCATACTAGTTTTATCTAGAGATTTAAGCTAGACTGACTTCAATATACACTCTCTATGCATACACAGTAAAGATGCACTGTAGAGGTTACTTGAACATGAACTCTAGCAGAATGTGGTCAGATACATAACAGTGCATGTTAGGATCTGATTTTAATGGGATTGAGTTGAAATCAGCTCTGATAAAAAATCCAACAACTAATTCCTTAATATGTAGTTCAGTTTACATGTGTTGTACTGAAAAAGATACATCTTCATACATAAGAAGGGATTTTGAAACAAAAGCATAATTATGTCTCCAACAAAAAACAATAACTCAGGCAATATTTTCCACCTTTAAATTCCTGACAGTATGCACAATTATGTAAGATACAAATATTTGTGTGAAAGTTTTTTTCAAATCCCAACAGTAGATGAACTTAAATGTTATTTAAAAAGGGATTTAGATGCATAAACAAGGAATTTATTACTTCTAGTGGTTAAAAATATGGGACGGAAGATCATAAAATGAATCAAATGTACCTATGTTGAAAGTAAGGTGAACTTAGAAAACAAGAAATTAACAATGAAAAGAGGAGTAACTTCCCTTTAAAAGGAGTAATTGGCAGGTATACCTCACACATGTATACATAGAGTGCAATGTATAGTATTCCAATATTCACAAAACAACACTAGATAGTCAGGCACTTAAAATGCAAAATTATATCCAAAACTAATGTGTTAGTTTGGTAGAAACACGTATTAACAATAAAATTCAGTCCACACTGCAAATTATCTGTCATGGTTCAATTCGTACCCAGGGTGCGTTACCTTAAGATTCAAATCAGATTCCTGGTTGCATAAGGTCATACCCTTCCATGAAAATCTTGTGGCAGAGTTTAATTGGTGTTTCCCAGTACATAGTTTTGGTTTGATGAATAGGCCGGCAGTGGACATCAGTGACAGTTAATTATCTACAGGAGATGTTTGTAAAACATGTATGCCCCCATGACAACAAATAGGAGGAAATGATAAGATCACAGTGACATTGACCTTTGACCTCAATTCATTCGAGGTCATCTACTGGTGCTAGCCTACCTTCATGTAAAGTTTGTAGACTTTAGAGCAGTGTTTTTAACTTATTGGAAACCATGCGATCCAGAAAAATGGTACAGGTCCAAGTAACCAGACCTTTCACATCAAAGTCAATAGGGGTCATCTACTGGCACAGTGTTCTTTAAATAGAAACCATAGGTCTACCTACAGACAGACTGAACAACTGACAAGTGCAAAGCAATATACCCCCTTGTCAAAAATGGGGGCGTAATAAAAGTAAATTATCCAAAAAATTTCAATTTAAAAGAATTTTTTTCAACAAATTATCATCAACAAAATTATATTATCATTAATAATAGTAAGTTATTGATAAATTATCAACAATGAAAGTAAGTTACCAATAAAACAATGCTAATAAATAATAATTATCTTTATATAAGTTACCATTAAATCGTGCAAATTAATTTTAATTGTCTATGTAATATTCATCAATAACAACCTGGCAAGTATACAATCTAACTTAACCAACATGCTGGCACTTAGAGCTTATATAAATGTATGGCATTTGCCCAAATAGATACATGTATATAACCGTTTGGCAAACTTAAACTTCTCTTATGTTTGAGACAATAAGGCCCAAGCTTTCATGTGTGTAGTTTTTTTAAGGACTTTCTGTTACAGGAATTGGCATAAAAGCTTTAAAATTGTTCGGAACAGGCAGACTTTCAGCTTTCCAGAATTCTGCTTCAGCCTGATACATCTGGTAAAAATCTACATTCGCTGCTCGAATCCTTTCCCTCCGCCGTCTTTGTCGTTCACGGTCCATGAGTCGTCTTCTCTGACGCTGAGCTTCCGTTAAATGCGACACTGGCTTATATCTTCGATGTTTGCTATCGAACAACAGATCAGAAGGATCGACCATATGACCCTCGTCATTTTCTGAAATTTTTTCATGTTTTATAGACAGATCATGCACAAGCGATATATCATCGGACACATCATGTTTGTAGGCACTTAGGTCGTCCGAGGTTTGTTGCTTATAGGCACTTGTTCTATCACAGACTGCAGGTAAGTATCGGTTCTTTAAGTCACATGATTTATCACATGATTTATCCAACCATGTTGAACTATTTGTTATACAGTTTGTTTCTTGAGACAGACTAGAGGAGTGCGTTTGTTCTGATGTTTGTCTTCCTATGAACCTCTTCTTGAAACCTGAAAGGAGAAATATTTAGTGAGGTTATCATATGCTAAATTGGCCACAGTCATCACATGATTGTACTATAAATACATTTACTAACAAGAGGTATAATGTAAAACAATTTAATTTCAATGGGACAAAATTTCGAAGTTTTGACGAAAAATTCCATTTCGTTGAGATGTAACTTCAAGGATATTTTATTCACTATTTTATAGAGTATAGATGTTTATTATTCGTTGAGATTTAACTTCGTGGTTGAGATGATCAATGAATTCCACAAAATTAAATCCCCCTTGAATATTAATGATTTTACAGTAGATAAATTAATGCTTCTTGAAAGCATTACAGCAGCTACACATGTACTGTGCATATAACATTGTTTTGTATTCTGCTTTAAAAGTACTGTAAAATCATTTAAATTTCGATGGTTTCGGTACAAAATTCCTGGAAGAAAAATTTTGACATACAATTGGGAATTGCAATCAAAATTGTTCTCAATCAATACTATTACAGTAAATTCATTAATTTAAGTGGGTGATTAAATTTCATGGATTTTGTGCTACACCTTTAACCACAAAATCAGATCATATCGAACAAACATTCTAACTTTTGTATTTATTACCTTCCACGCAATATCACACAAGTTAACCTCCCATCAAAATGACATTTTGTACCAAAACCACGAAAGTTTGTTCCATTGAAATTAAATGATTTGAAAGCATTTAAAGATTTTTAGAACAATTTTTATTGATTTTTAAACTATTTCATACTATGATGGGTATCTGGAATCAAACACCTTTAAGCCAGAAATACTGAAGCAATCTGATCCTCAGAGGGAGACATGATTTGAACAATTTTTGGTCCACTATCAAACTGCTGCATGTAAATAGTTAAGCAATTGTCATGCAGAGATCTAAGAATCCCAGTCTGCGCAAGTCACTGCAATAACAGAGAAAACTTCATACCTTCAGAGTAGCTGATAACAATGAGAAACTGATGTTACATTATAATGCCTGATTATGTTTAATACTAGCAATTCAAAACAAGTTGGGAAAATGGCGTCATTGTTAAGAAAATTAGACATAAAATTCTTGTACCAAAGCTTCTAAGACTTGGTATTATTATTTACTGATTAATTTAGAATTTACAGCAAAATTTCTGCCAATAGCTAGAAATATTATAATGTTCAATGAAATGTGCAACTCGTGGGATTTGCTTAGCAGTGTCTTTTTGGTCTGAATTTCAGACCCTTCCCCTATCCAAAATGTATGTTTTTTCTAAAATACCCTGTATTTTAAAAATAAATTATGCCAACCATCTAAAGTCTTTCTAGATGTACATGTAAGGCAATGACATGCACATATTTCAATCATTTGGCTATGACGCAATGTTCCTTGAGCTCCTTTCAGGCCCTGCCACAATTCCCAGACACATTAAAATATTCCAAATTGTTTCCCTTATAAGATCAGTAACCATGATGAAGGACAAATTCATCAGATTTCATGCAAATATTAATTAAAAAAATATCAAGAAAATCCACCTACCATTATGAAACCAAGCCAGAATATTCAATCACCAAAAATCTTGACGAAATTTTTTCTAAAAAAAACTACAGCATTATCTAATACTCTAATTGATCAGATTAAACCTCTACTCCATACAAGTTGATGGTTCTTCAGTATTCAGGGGTGTCAACAGGACCAAGTTGAAAATCAGGGAGGCCTCTCATAACATTATTTCCATATTGAGCTCAGTTTGAAATGAAGAAAATCCTTCAGAACAGATTCAATATTACCGTAACTATGTCATTTCTTAAGTTATTTTCATTAAATAACCTTTATTTTGACCAGTAGTCATTGCTTGTTCAGTTATGCTTAAATTGGAATTCCAGATGAATCAGGAAAATTGACACTCCTGAATATTGTAAATGTATAAAGTTTATGCCACAACAACCTTTGGACAGTCTTACACCAATATTTTTTAAATTGGCCCTATAGAATTTTGAGCCAGAGCTAGCCCTGACCCAGATAATATAGACAAGTTACAAAAAGTGCTGCAAGATCAAGATTATTCAGTACCATCAAATTAACTTATTCTCAAACTTTTCAGCATATTCAGTATTCAGAGTACAACATATATGCAAAAATAATACATGCACATCCTTAAGGTTTTAATTGAGAAATACATCGTCACCAATATCATGCAAACATGCAAAACACATTTGAAACTGAAATTTATTAATTAACTTCATGTTTCTAGACTTAGGTTTGACATAGTTAATGTGACACTCCACCACTCACGTATTGACCAGTACATTATCTTAAATATCAAAAATAAGATGCTATACAAGAATTTGGCCAAAAACAATTTATTTTGAGTACCACTACCAAACCTATAAAAACCTTTGCTGCAAGCCTGCAACCCTTGACATTTTATGACATTGAAACAATACTGGCAGAGACTCTGTTAGACCAACTGAGAATTTGACATGATCCTCAACCTTCTATAAGCATAATTTAACAGCTAATATATTGTCTTTATCTATAACTCAACCAGTTGTTATCTTTCCATAAGCAGAGACTATAACAAAGAAGCTCAGGTGTGGTATTCACAAAGAATCTTAAGTGAAAATTTAGAATTTTCATGTAAAATATATTATGTGCCAGCTGTACAGGATAAGCAAGATTATCAACTTCTTACATTATTTAGAAACGGTAAGTAAAATTCTACAATAATCACAAACAAACATAGGTTATACTTAGTTTCTTGCGTAATATATGCATCTCTGTTTTTTAACTAGTAACTTAAGTCAAAATATTTAAGTTTTCCCTTATGGTGCTTTGTGAATACCATCCCAGGTCCAGAGCAACAGATAAGGTTTTCGTCAATTGGGTATTTTACCCCCCAGTTTCAATTTTGATTGGGTTTTGACAAATTTTATTTGAGTATTTAATCAAACTCATTGGGTAAATGATATTTAATGTACTGTTTTTCACTATACCATCCTTTTCTTTTGGGGTATTTCAGATTTGCATTGCTTTTTCTTACTCCCTACTTTCAAAATCTATTGGGTTTTAAGAAAATTAATTGGGTAATTACCCCAATATGCAGCTTATCTGTAGTTCTGCAGGTCTAATACATACACAAATTTATCTAAAAGTTTGATATTACTCGATTTGCTCACACATATATATATAATGATGCAAGAACTAGTAGAACCTGGTAATTTATTCATGCATATACAATGTAGGTTAAGATCAGGCCAAAATCAAGTTCCTGCATAATGATACAGTCAAAATTATACGCAAAACTTGTACAATGAGAGTCAGACAGTAGCCAAAAGTTAAATCCGGTGATCAAGTGTAGTAATAGACATATATACAGCTTAGTGGTAAGTGGGTCCATGAAATAAAATATTTAACATTTATCTGTCAGCAAATTTGTGCAGTATGTTATTCTATAACATAGAATTCTATATACAGTTTGTATTTTGACAGACATCTGGTTTTTTAACATCATTGGTAAATTCCAAAAGAACAAGAGATGTTTGTAAAACACATATGCCCCATGGCAGCCAAACTGTCGAAATGGTAAAAGTCACAGCGACCTTGACCTTTGATCTACTGACCTAAATAAATAAAGGGGTCATCTACAGTTGTTGACAAACCTCTATGTAAAGTTTGCATATTCATAGGCAAAGCATTTTTGAGTTATGGAACAGAAACCATTTGGTAGATAAAAATAATGGTAAAGGTCACACTGACCTTAACCTTAGCCCTACTGACCTCAAAATCAAAAGGGGTCATCTACTGTTGCTGACTAACATCCATGTTTGAATATCCTAGGACAAAGCATTCTTGAGTTATTGAACGGGAACAATTTGGACTGACCGACCTACCAACAGACGGACAAACACACAGACGTGAGCAATATACCCCCTCATCAAAAATGGGAGCATAATTATCAAGATGATCCTTCACAGGCTTTAGGATGTTTTAGTCATCAAAGGCTGTATATGTATTATATACTGTATTTGTAAGTGGATATTCTGCAGATCAAAAAGTTGACAAATTATGAATTTTACAGATTTGGTGAGTGGAAAACTTGCAAAAAATCTCACTCAAGAAAATCTTTTCTTAATTGTAACAAAGCGAAAATTGCATCTGTGCAACTGACTTAAATTAACAGGTAATTGGTAAAGTTTAGAACAAGTAAGTTTTAAGACACCTATCAATTACTAATTTAAGTCTTAACCACTTAATTTATAGTTAATTGACTTTTAATTTGCAAATTTTAAGGCACCAATTAGTTAAATATAAAACTGCAGAGAAACCAGACTGACTGCGAAAATACAAACAACATACCTGCCAAGCTAGTTAAATCGTAAATAGATGTGACACAGCAAAACATGTCACAAGATGCACTAAAATGTGATTTAAAAGGGATTTACATGTAGGTGCATAAACAAGGAATGTATTCATTCTAGGTGGTTATACATCTGGGACAGAAGATCATAAAATGAATCAAATGTACTTTTGTTCAAAGTTAGGTGAACTTGGAAAAACAGCAATTAACAAAGAAAATAGGAGTAACTCCACTTTAATAGGAGTACTTGGCAGGTATGCAAAGTTGCAAACAAACACAATACCCATAATAAACCATCACTTACTATAAGCAACAGAAGCTGTACTGGCCGAGGTCCCCGCAATACCAGTCGGATCAAAGGTCATACCAATAGAAAGACTGGTTGATGAGTTTGGGTCCCATCTACTTGGTGTGTAATCAGACTGAGTGGTTGACGTCCCTGCTATTCCTGCAGGGTCAAAGTTCACATTAGATGATGTATTTACATCCCAATCTGATGGATGCACTTCGACTAATATTTCAACATCCGAATCATTTTCTGGTTCGGTTTTTATGTTAACACTGCCAGTAGCATGAAGATGTGAGTTTGACTCTTCGTCTCCTGTTTTTGAACTCTCCACATTAGAGGTTCCAATGACACTGCCAGTTTCTAAACTATGTTCTTCAATCTGATTAGAGTAACTTAATTCATCGTAACTAGTAGTAACATCAGACGTTTTATTAGACTCATTGTCTACTTGATTCATCTGCTGACTGTTGTTATCTCCCTTTGTTCTGTTCACGGATAGTTCAACATCCACTGAAGATCCTGACGTATAAGTAGCGGTCGATTTCTGACCCAGAACTTTTTCCCTATGATATGGTGAGCCCCTATTTCTACTGTCAGATATATTCCTTGATCGATTCACAGATCTTGACCCTAGTAACGTGTCTTGTGAATATCCAAAAATTGAACTTGTCTCCTTTTTTCTGTTTTCTTTCATAAAATGACATCCTGAAAGTTAAACAACTCATCCAATGATCAGGAACATACATATAATACCAGTCTCTTATGCTTGCAATGCTGGACCTTTCTCATTGAATCATATCATTTGTTAACACTGATTGCATTGGCTAGATTCTGGAACATAATAAATCTATACCAAATAGCAACCGATCCGAGTACAGCTTACTGATTACTTATTCAATAGTCAACAAATAGCTTCAGCTTTCATTGAATCAATTGTAAGAATTAATTTTGAAATACAATGTATTCAACTTAACAAGACTTCGTTCAGTAAACGCTATGTCCCATTGGTAGCCATGTCCATAATAACTTAGCTAAGGCAATTACCTTGAAAGTTTTGGAATAAATGGACAACTTGACAAGCACACAAAGAGAAGGACAGATGAATCTCTATATGCCTCCACATCAGTAGATGCCGGGGCATTTAAAAGTAAATAAAGTACAGAAACTAAATCCTGTTAATACTTATTTATTTCCATGCAATTTGTGCCATCTCCAGGAATGGATTATTCATTATTTATGTAAATGAATTTTGTAATTAATGTAATCAAATTTATTGATTTTAAGCTACTGAAACTACTTATCAAATATCATTCATCAATATATTTGACACAAGGAGGGTAAATAAAACTGATGTCATTTTTTATGGAAGTGAAGAACAAATGCAACAAACAACACAATAGAACCTGGACGGCACGAGTACAAATCCAGCACAATAAGGCCAAGGCTCTATTTTCACTGCTTTTGCTTTTTATTTAACCTCAATATTGAAGACCAACTCAAATATAAGATCATTCAATAGTATTCAACGGTCTTAAGGGTTGTCCAGGGCTCTCAATAAAAGCAGGCTGCAGGCCAGATTGACTGCTTAAATAACATTTTTGGCCAGCTGAAAATGTGAAATTTATATACAATTTGAAGAAAATAGTTGCATTAAGGATTAAGCATTTCTGCCAGCTTGGCTAAACGTTATTGATAATTAACTTATTGACATTAAACTATATACTCACTTTTAAGGCAGAAACCTAAGAACTGTGACTTCATTTCTTCATGATCATCAAGAAATGATCTTCCAGATTCAGATCCCAGATGACTTAGTGTACCATCACATGTATTAGCTGTTAATATAACTGTCTCTTCATCTGTGTGGCTAGATAATTGTTCCACCTGTAACATGTCACAATCAGAGCACAGTTAAATCTTGTATAACACTTGACTATAGTTAGTGCATACCTACCAAACACTCCAATTAGAGTGGAGTTACTCCTATTTTCGTTGTTAATTTCTGGTTTTCTAAGTGCACCTAACTTTGAACAAAGGTACATTTGATTCATTTTATGATTTTCTGTCTTATATTTATAACCACTAGAATTAACACGAGGGGTGATCAATATATTCGAGTACTTTCCTTCTCAATTTTGAAATATTTGATTTTGAACTAGAGTAATGAAATTACAAGCTAGTGTAGATCAATCAATTATCTCGCGATTAGTTTAATTTACTTTATGATAACGTCATTATTGACATGATGACGTCACTTTTCGTAACCATGGTGAAGCACGCACCATCGAGCATCTCGGACTTAACGTTACTTCTGAGTAACGACATGCTAAGAAAATTAACGCGGAACTTGTAAAATCCTCGCGATATCTCCAAAATTACTTGACTAAATTGTGTATGGATTCTATGCGCTCCCAATTGGCCATTTTCATATGATTCCGTTGTTTATGTGATTGTTGAGGCTCTGTCAAACGGTTGAGTCGATAAAATAAGGAGAAACAGCAAAAATAACACCGCGTTAGGGACACTTTCAGTTAAATTCTGCGAAATAGGATGCACAGATCTCAACCAAATGTAACTGTCAAAAATGAAGACTAGTATAGGCTACAACATATTAAATCGTTGACTCCAAATCAAAAGGGTTTTTTCGATATTGCGTCCTAAACCTGATAGGTTGTGCTTCATTCTTAATTGGAATAATCTAATTTTGTAAAGCCAACCGCCATATTCCAAGTTTTGTTTCCAATAACGCATTGATTCTCTTTTTATTCCATCTCACATTTCAGAATTGACTATTAACTACTTGTTTCAGTAGTAAAAGAAAACCAGTCTAATACATGGGACCGGGTATCAGTCCAAAAAGGAGCTATGTGCTGCTCCGACGGTGATGCTTAGTATGACGTCGCGCGACGTCCAACGTCACGCGCCCCTTGAATGAATTAAATAATTTTATTAGTGCATTCGGTCAGACACATCTTTTTTTTTTTTTTTTTTTTTTTTTTTTTTTTTTTCGTTTCGGGCCCACAAGGGTAACCCCATTTATTGTCCCCGTCTGTTGGTTTTGTGGGGGTCGGAGAATCATCCCCCACAAACCTTACAATATTCAACAACATAATTAAACAATAAATACAATGATAGAATGAAGAAAGTCAATAATAACAATGCAATATAGGGGACAATAGAAGGGGCTTTGGACCTTTTTCCGTCAAACAGTGACAAAAATAATAACAAGTTTCACCACCTTTATGTAATCTAGAGTATGACAATGTTTCTTTTTTCTGTACCTATGTTTGGAGACAAATTTTTTTAACAATTTCCCAGCTTTTGTTTTCTATTTCTGTAATGCCTGATTTAAAATATATCAGACACATCTTACTCTGAATGATGTTAAATAGCTTTAAGCCTTGCTGCCAATTTGAAATTGCTAGATGAAAAGTCCTCGAATATATTGATCACCCCTCATACATTCCTTCTTTATGCATCTACATTCCTTTTAAATCACATTTAAGTGCATCTTGTGACGTCACATGTTTTGCTTTATCACTCTTATTTTGGATTAAACTATGTATGGTTAGTGACTGTTAGCCCATTTGTAGTAGAGTTAACTGCATGGTGGACAGGTAAAGGATTTACCCAAAAAATGTCAAGAAATAACCAATGGTTTTTTTTGTCCTTTCAATTTTATTCATTTATAAATGCATTTACATTCAATATGCCATACATTATAAACATATTAACAAATAGTATAAAAATAAATGGATTTATAAATTATTTTTCGAGAGGAGAGAAAGGGGGGAGAGAGAGGGGGGAGAAAGAGAGAGACATAAAAGTAGAATGTATAGATACTTTTTGCACCATCTCTTCAATAAAAACATATTTGTGTTTTCTTAATTTAATAATATTATAAAATCACTCCATTTGTTCTCAAACATTTCACTTTGAGTTTTTATTTCTGATATTGTTTTCTCTATTTGTATTCTATGTATCAGGTATTCTTTAAAAGGTTCTATTGTTGGACTAGTTAGTGTGCATTTTGATTTGAAAATGAAATATTTTGTAAGAAGTATTATGTAATTTATTAGAATGCTTTTTTGTGGATCATTACTTTGCACTGTGTAGAACGATAATTATATCAAAATAGTTAAAAATATTAATAGATGGAACATATACTTTTAAATGATTATAAATATTTCCCCAAAAGGCTTGTATGACATGACATTCCCAGATCATATGTATGTTGCTGTCTGGAAACATAGAACAGAAATCACATAGGGTAGACGGGACTAGTTTGCACTTTAGTAAATTAGAGTTGTTTGGGATAGTTCTCATTAAGTATTTGTATTGGAATTCTCGGAGTTTTGTGTCAACAGTACATAATAAAGGAGTTAAAAAGATATTCTCCCAATCCATGTTATCGTGTCCTATTTCTTGGTTCCATTTATGAATTTGCTTAATAGGATTATTTTGTTTGGTTTCAATCAAAATGTTATATACAATTTTATTGATTTTTCTTTTATTTTTAATTTTATCGATTAGGTACATTGGTGGATTGTATGACATAGGTTCTGTAGATTAAGTTTGTTTCCATTCTGCTGGTATGTTTTGTACGAGACTATGGTATTTAGTAAAATCACCAATATGTATATCGTACAGTTGTATCAAATCTTCGAAACTACAGAAGTTTGAAGATCTGTAATCATAAATGTGCTCTTTATAGAGTATCCCTTTGTCATACCAATCTTCAAAGAAGAATGTGGTATTTCTATCAAGTTTAATTGAGCTATTATTCCAAATGATTTGTTTTGCTATTTGTTTGTGTTCTGATTTAAAATTTATCTTACTCCATGATAATGTCTTTGAGGAATTTTGATTTTATATTTAACAATTTTGCATCTTTTTCTGTCATGTTGCATTTAAAAAATAATTTTCCACCATAATTGGCTAATTCTTGTTCATATATGCTGCCAGTTATTGGCTTTATCATTTTCTAATCGTTTTATCAATAAAAGAATTAATATCCACCATTTTTAAACCTGCAAATAACAAATGTTACCAAATTGTTTTTATAACCAATGTTACCAAATTAATTTTTATAACCAATGTTACCAAATTAATTTTTATAACCAATGTTACCAAATTAATTTTTATAACCATTGTTACCAAATTAATTTTAAAAGGAATACATTCCCATTTATCTGTTGTCAGCGCTAAGCAGGGTGAAAAGATTCAGTCATCTCACGAATCGATTCAACTAAGACTCAACATATCATGAATATTGGTTTATTACTCATTAGCTAACTTCGCTGGCCCTTTCAATAGTGGAGACACCATGTTAAACAAAGGCATATCCTCTTATTGGTGAAGAATACTATTATGGTTGTTGATTATCTGTCTTAATAATGACTTTGCAAAATGTATTTATCATAGAATCTTAGAATATGTTACTATTGAATATCGATATTTCTTTCCAATTTTCACATGACTTCATTGCCTTGATGAGAACCGCGATTAATTATCATTTCACCACTAGCGCTAAGGTTACCATGTGGATTGTGGATCACAAATTATTGTTCAATAACTTTCAAATATGTACAGTAGCAACCTAACAATACATCCACAGTCACTCGTGAGGGCAAGGTAAGGAAATTAAAATTGATTATTTTTTTCAAAAGCCAAATTGGATACTTCAAAATTACAAACTACAATCATAAACATACATGTATGTAGATGATCTGAATTTCACAAAGTGATAACTTACCAGTTGCTGAATCTGGGTTTTGAGAACAGCTTTAAGGATGACCTTGTAACCAGGTATATCCCTGATGACGTCAATATCAGGGGATGTCATGGTAACAAGTCTATCTTCCTTTCTTACATCAAACTACAGTCTACAATAATAACAACATCTTGGGTCATTTACATTTATGAACTTACTTCCCTTTAATACTTAAACTACTGTACTAATGTTGTGATGTCACTGAAAATTAGACTTCATACTGTTAGCAAGATCAAATCGAATGATAAGTCAACTATGTAAAAGCAAAGACCTAAATTACACAGATTGAAACCATGTACCAACTCTCACGATATCTCGTGGCAGGTCTCTGAAATGTCGCGAAATCTTGTCCGTTTTTAAAACCTTATATCTCCAGATCTAATATACTTTCGAAAAAACTAATAAGTCTATGCAATAGATTTATAATTCAGCTTTCCAATGATACCTCATTTATTGAAATAGGTCAAGGAATAAAACAATAGACCCCGAAGAGCTAGACCTACTCTCATTTTCATCAAATTATTGTAAATTCCAAGTTTATCAGAAAATACCTGATTTGCCTCATTCAAATCCTAATTTTCTGTTTTTTTATAAAATGTAGACAAAAATGAGTTATCTCATGTAGAAAAAGAAACTTAGCTGTTCAACATGATGCATTGTCCATTAAAATTGGATGACTAAAAAATGTTTTATGCACACTAACTGAATTTGCTGTCTGTTAATAGTGTTATTTTGAGTTTTCTCTAAATGTTTAGTGAAATGTCCAATCTGTGTAATTTAGGTCTTTGGTAAAAGTTATTGAACAATATATTAATACTATGACGAGCATAGACAAAATTACACACATCATCAACATAGATAAACATTTTGCCAAATATCCGAAATATTCTATCCGAAAAACGACCATTTTAAAACAAAAGTGAACTGTAAGCAATACACACCGCCGATAACTTAAACACTCACCTGTATGTGCCAACAACATCTTGTACCATATATAGCTGGATATAAAGATTGGAAAGTGACACATTAAAGCGTCTTTGTGGTCATTTTTCGATTTTTTTTTGTAATCCAACACGTACAGGACCAAAGGGAAACAACTCGTGTATGCCAAATCGTTTCGTACCCACAGTTATTCGACCCAATTAAAGATCAACATCATATTTGACTCCGGAATATTCCTATCTCTAGGTTTGGAACAAAAGGTTGTTTTGCTACACAGGTATAACCATAGGTAACTGTATCATTGATAATAAAAAAACGAAAAAAAAAATGAAATTCACAAAAAAGTTTTCCCCTTTTAGTCATTGTTCGTAAGTAAAATAGAAAATGTTTCTGTTTTAATAATTCAATTGCTGATCCCTTTTAGCGTAGACTAGCTGGGGTGTCTATTTTTCTATACTACTGAACTGATCGCTAGTTTAATCGTTAGTTTTATTCGTTTACCGATGATGCTGATGACTTCGCGTGATAACAATAATATAGAGTTTCACATAAATTTTCTTATTTATCAAATACATGAAATATAGATAATGAAAATAAAATAAATTGCTGACATTTATCATTAACATTTTGTGTATCACCGGGTTAAGTCTATTTATAAATTCATTGCTACATGTATAGACCCCTTTCACCAAATCTCCACCTGACTGATAAGCTCATGAATTATTTAATGTAGGCAGAAAGAATCGGCTGGTTATAAGCCTCCAGTAGTAAATTCAGTATACATGTGATAGTATTTGCAACAATATGGTACACAACTGTTGCATTGTTGGTTGTGGGAACCCGCCAGAATAAAGAAAAGGGAGTAGTATTGAATAGAATTCCTAAATATCCGATGTTGATGAGAGAGGCATGGTTTAAAAACATTAACTGACTTCATATAAAGACTCATGGAAAAAAAATTCATGGACAAATACTTCTCGTGTTTGTAGATCTAATATGAATATCATAGCAGGTGTTTTTGCATTTATACTGCATTTACACAAATCTTTTTATTTATAAATTATTATTTTATATTCCGTGTTTATAGTATAGTATGCACATTTTCAAGTAAAACAACCTAGATCTACTAGCAAGCAGTCATACTTGAAAGCTTCCTGAAATGTTGTGATTAAATACCTAAATACGATCACCTAAGGTAGAGTGCTAAAATAGGTTGTCTTTAATTTTATCTATTAATTCATTATAATAATCTACATGCATGTGGTTTCAGAAAGACAAACACATGACCACATCACCACCATCAATTATCTATATTAGAATCAGTATTTAACACATCGGTACAATAGTACAAGTGGTTCAGTATAATGGACCTATGGCCACATCAGTGTGGTACATTTTTATAAGATTTAATGTATGAATGAATAATACTTCATTAATGATTAGATCACAGGACTAATTGGCTTATTTACTACTGTATGCTAAATTCAAGGTTTACCTTTCCAGGCCTATCTGAGGCAAACGTATTCTTTTACACGGGCATATTGTAATATTGTCAATTTTGTTCTGTTGGATATTCGATCTAGTTGAATCATGCATAAAAAAGAAAGAATATTTTAATCTATAGCTCCTAAAGGTCATTAACTATTAGAAACTAAGATCAGACTTGGTATATCATATAGGGATCTGGAATATATATTTTAGATTTCGGATGCAAGCATGTCAAGGCTATGGAATGACATGGTGCAAATGCTTAGTTCCCCTATTGTGTGGCCTGATCGATGTGTGGCTAGGTTAACCATTCCAGATCGAGTGTTTCAAACCGGAATATAATAAAGTTATATCTAGTATTGACTGCTTTGACTGCTTTGACATATCTACTGAACAGAATGTGAATCTTACTGCTAGAGCTCAAACATGAAGCAATTATAAACCAGGAACTATCTAAATTATAATTACATTGTTCCTGTATATACTAGATCCTGGTTTCATGCACAGGTAATTGATCGTTGAAAACGAAAAAAACCCGAAACAATGTTCTTTTTGGAAAATTTATATTTTATTTTTTTTTTCGTTTTCAACGATACAGTTACCTGTGGTTTCATATTTGATATTAAAACGTGAAATCAGTATCTTTATTATGTTTACATTTTACCTTATTGTTGCCTACAAACCGATTTCTAAAGAACGGTTGGAAATAGGATTCTCAAAGTTTACATGGATGTTGATCTTCATTAGAAAATCACCCCTATTGATTTTGAGGTCACCAGATCAAAAGTTAAGATTACTATGACCTTAGACTGGAAACAGTTTCCATTAGATTATTTGGCGGACATGGGAGCATACATGTCTGTTGGTCATCAGCAGTATATATGACATAATTTAATTTTGAGTCCACTAACAGAAGTTCACTGTGACTGTTGCCTGCAGTGCAAAACAATACTTCAATATTATGTCAAGATCCCTGTGGCAGTATCCATGTGTATTTAATTTAGTACTTAGTACGTATCATATAAATCCCAAACAATATCAATTGATATTGATTACTGTATTATATATACCCAGCCAGCATGCCCATATCGGATAGATATCGGCAACATAGCGGCATATCGGCAATGGCACACGATATCTATCCGACGTCTATCCGATGTTGGCGAACAAGTTCATGTTTTGTAGGATTAATAAATTGCGGGTTTTCAGTCAAGATAAGCAAACATAGATGTCTAACTCATTTGTCTCGATTATATTTATTTCCCAGCAAACATACCCATATCGGTCCGATATCGGCTACATGTCGGCATATTGCGGTCAGCATTCCTATATCGGACCAACATCGGACCGATATAGTGAGGTTTAGAAATATTGTAATTTGTAAATGCATCATTCCTAATCCCTCCTACTTTGGTCTGTATTACAGCCAGTATGCCCATATCGGACTGACGTTGGCACCCTATCGGAATATTGGCAATGATTGCCGATGTCGGACCTATATCGGCCGGCTGTAGTACGTTACATAAGGTGCATCGGTAATCGACTATGTATTGGCAAGGGAACGTGATTTTGCTTATATCAACAGTTTTATGGTCCATGATTTTAATGAATGGAGTGATCACTGTCCTATTTCTATGTCATTGAATTGTAAATCATTATTGGATAACAACCATGATACTAGCTTTGTAAAATACAAATGGAATGAAATATTTAAAAATGATTTTAGATCTGGTTTGATTGGTAAATTGCCTAGTTTTAACCATTTGATAAACAATGTTGATTTATCCGATAGAGTTTCTATTAAAACTGTAGTTTCTGGTTTTACTGATATTGTTCGTGAAATTGCAGATCCGTTGTTTGCACGACATGTTAATAAAAGTAAATCATCTTATTTTATCGATAATCCGGTAAATGATAAAGCATGGTTTGATAATGAGTGTTTACAAGCCAAGCAACGATACATGGAGGCGCAGCGTATTTTTAAGAGATGTAAATCTGATTATAGTAGAAACATGATTATACGAGTTAAAACAAGCGTTAAATTTGGAAAAACTCAAATTTTCAAAGCCTAAACAATTTTGGAAATATTTTAAACAGAAAACAAATCGTGCTGATAATGGAATTAAACTTGAGTCTTTTTTCAAGCATTTTTTATGAAATAAGTAAAGATATATTTAAAAACGAGAACCCTGAAGCCGAGCAATTCGTAGAAAATCATGATTTTAACGGAGGTTTTGATGAAGGCGATTATTGCAGCCTGAATGCGCCTATTACTGTAGATGAAATATTACGAGCCGTTAAAACATTAAAAAGAGATAAATCATGTGGTAACGATTTTCTATTGAATGAATATTTTATGGAATCTATGGATATTTTATCAGCCCATATGTGTGATATTTTTAACGCAATTTTGAATAGTGGATTTTTTCCTAAATCATGGACAGAGGGTTTGATTGTGCCTCTACATAAAAAAGGGGATAAAAATAATGTTAAAAATTATAGGGGGATAACTCTTGTAAGTTGTATGTCCAAACTATTCACTACTGTCTTAAATAAACGAATTGTGGATTTTTGCGACCAAAACAATACGATTTCTGATGCGCAATTTGGTTTTAGGAAAGGTAGGTCTACTGTTGACGCACTTTTTGTCTTACTGAATATTGTTCAAAAGTATATAAATGATAATAAGAGATTGTATTGTGTTTTTGTCGATTTAAAAATGGCTTATGATTGTATATATAGAAATGCATTATGGATGAAATTGTACAAAGTTGGAATTGATGGTAAAATATTGAGAATAATAAAAGATATGTATGAAAAGGTTAAATCGTGTGTACGATCATGTAATACGTACTCCGACTTTTTTGAATATGCAGTAGGGTTGCGGCAAGGGGAGGTAATATCACCTGTACTATTTTCGTTGTTTGTAGAAGATTTAGAGCTGTATTTACAAAACAACATAGACTCTGGTCTTAGTTTTGATGACATTGTTCTTATTTTATTATTGTTTGCCGATGATATGGTCATTCTTGGTAAGTCACCTGACGAAATAAATGCTAGTTTAGAATTATTAAATAATTATTGTACAGAGTGGAGTTTAGAAGTAAATGTACAGAAAAGTAAAGCCATGGTATTTAGAAAACGGGGAGGTTTGTTTGAAAATGAATATTTTATGTATAATGGAAACAAATTAGAAGTTGTTAACGATTTTACCTAGCTTGGGACTGTTTTTTATTATACTGGCAATTTTTCTTTGAATCAGCAACAATTGTCTGGTAAAGCCTTAAAAGCACTAAATGTACTTTTAATTAATTGTAGAAAATTTCAGATGAAACCAAAAATTCTTTGTCAATTATTTGATTCTTTTGTTGGATCCATATTGAGTTATTCATCAGAAATTTGGGGTTTTGGTAAATCAAAAGAAATTGAAAGAATACACCTAAAATTTCTAAAGAAAATTCTTAATGTCAAAATGAATACATCAAATGCAGCCGTATATGGGGAATTAGGAAGGTATCCATTGCATATATCAAGATTTTTACGTATACTTAAATATTGGTTTAAAGTAATCAATACAGACAATATAATTATAAAAAGTATATAATGTATCTTATATAGATTGTATTAATGGAAAGAAAAATTGGGTGTCAAATGTTAAAAAGTTGTTACGTGATCATGGATTTAATTATGTATTTGAAAACCCATTTAATGTAAATGAAAAGAACTTTTTTATTTCGTTTAAACAAAGGTGCATCGATTGTTTTTTGCAAGAATGGTATTATAAAAAATCTTCTAATTCAATGTTATTATTATATGATCATGTTAAAGAAGAATTTTGTTATGAAAGTTATCTCGATGTTATACCTAGTGATTTGAGAAATTGTCTTACTCGTTTTCGAGTTTCATCCCATTCCTTCAGAGTTCAAACAGGCAGATATGGAACAAATAGAATACCAAGGAATGAACGTATTTGTATTTATTGTAATACTAATGATATAGACGATGAATTACATTTTCTCTGTAAATGTCCATGTTTTCAGGATCTTAGACGCATTTATATTGATAAATATTTTTACCAAAGAACAAGTATGTATAAACTTATTGAATTGTTAAAGTGTAATGATAAAAATACTGTTCTCAAATTGAGTAAATTCATTAAACTGTCTTTCAACCGTAGAAATACTTTAATTAATAGATAATAACATATTGTAGTTATAACGCTCATCCTCTAGAATTTGATAGTATAGTATAGTATAGTTTATTCAAGAAAAAGGCATACATGCCTGTCATTCTACATATATATACATTACAATTTTACATAAATTACAATGGTTAATGGTGATATGTATGAAAATTATGCATAGATAAGTTGTTTTCAGTTAGTAATAATACATACATATAAATTATTTCTAGTATATTGTTCTGACTACCACAAATGTGAAAAAGTAATTGCATTTTAAATATTTCAAAAATAATTCTATGAATTATCACATTATTAGAGTCTACTGGACATAAACATATATTGGTATTAAATGTGCTTTTTTAATACTTACACTCATATTATAATTATACCATCAACAAAATATACATATTTACAAAGTGGGAGAGAGTTCTTAGTTGGAATATAAAACAGTACTAATTAAAAACATACATGATTGTATTACGTCTTATTTCAAAACTTTTTTGAAGAAAAATAGATAGGTTTTTTTGGATAGTCTTATTATCAGATTTCAAAAGTTCAATAAATTTAGGCACATTTGGATGATTCCAATAATATCTTTTAATATGACATTTTCTTATTATGTGATAAAGGGGACATTCTAACAAAAAGTGAAATTCGTCCTCTAGGATTTTACAATTTTGGCATTTTCTATCGTCGTATGGAATTTTATGTGGTTTGTGCCATCTCCCGGCTTCTACCTCTAACCTATGGGCGGAGACACGGAACCTTGTAAGCGCAAACCTGTTTTTATCAAAAGAAATGTTATCTAGGTATGATTTGAAATTAAAGCTACAGAATAATGTATAGGTTCTTGCCCTTGTTGAATTTTCCACTTCGTTATTCCAAATTTGCAAATAGTTATCTTTTACCCTTTGTTTAAAAATAGACAAAAAGTGTTTACTGTTACCAACATTCTGATTAATCCATGCCTCTGAAAACCCTAATGTATCTAACACATGTTTAACTGATTTTTGATATGTGTATTTGTGTAATTGTGTAGTAATTAATCATGTATGTTTTGTGTATATATGTGATGTATATATGTTATAACGATGTACACGTTGTACAAGTTAATAAAATATATGTTCTGTTCTGTTCATATACCTATTATCTCCCTTTTATTTTACAAATGAATTAAATCGGGTTTATCACCTATTATTCCTTTCAAACTTTTAGAAAGTATCACAATTAGCCAATGTTTAAAGTACCACACCGTCATTTGGCTGTAGTATCAAGAAATGAATGATGTAAATAAAAGCTGCTAGTGGTTAATAAAAATGTGAATAAGATATAGCTCAACTAGTGATTAACAAAAAATGTCTAACAACCTTCCATTTTTGGAAACCTACATGATCTGTAGTAGCTCGTACCGGAAGGAAGTTCTTTGACCTAGGGCTGAACTTATTGTTGCAATCCTTCAATACTAGTAATTTTATATAAGTAAACATCTAATTTATTCAATAAACGTATTTTATATCCCCGGATAAATAATGCCAATATCGGTTTGATATCGGCTGTCGATAACGGCCCGATCAAGTGCCGATGGGCAAAACAATATCGG
This sequence comes from Spisula subtruncata, assembly GCA_963678985.1. Classification (NCBI taxonomy): domain Eukaryota; kingdom Metazoa; phylum Mollusca; class Bivalvia; order Venerida; family Mactridae; genus Spisula; species Spisula subtruncata. Next base: position 13,271,637 of record OY787676.1, read on the forward strand.
CCCAATATCAGTTACGATATCGGGCCGATGTGGAAAGTATATCGGTCCGATATAAGGCCGATATCGGATTGCTGGCTGGGTAGTATATATAGTGACGCACTAGTCTCTTAATAAACCGTTTTAGATCAATTGTAGAAGTTTATCCAGATCACGAGTGATCTGTTCTCTCGCCAAAATTTTACAAAGTTCTTTTTATTAAAATTATGGTTCAATTTAAAATTGTAAAACAAAACAGAAAGTGCTAAGATCCAGGACGTTATTCATCAACGTTATTAGTATAAAACTCAGACTTAGACTTTATTTTCCAAATGTTCTATTCGCTCTCAAGTTGTTATAAATGAACCGATCGTTTACTTATAGGTATGCATGTTTAGTGAGTAACAACAAATAATCAGATAACATTTCACATTGTTCAATCTGATTGCAAAGAAATTCGATCCCATGTTGTTATCAATATACCAATTTCGATGTAAATTGGTATACATGTTCAGTGGGTAACAACAAAATTTAATAATTGGATACAACTTCACATGGTTGAATGTATTTGCAAAGAAATGGCAGTGATCATAAATGGTATTACAACATGAGAGTGAATAGAACATTTGACATTTCGATGGCTTAGAATTAGAAGGTCGTAACTACCAAATCGATATTTTGAGAAAACAAGAAAAAACTGTCTGACATTTACGGTTCACTTATGGTAAAACAAACTTTTACAACTTCATTTTGGTCAACATGACAAGTTCAGAATTTTATGAAAATGGGCTCATAAGAAGCGCCTTGTGATGATTATTCAAAATATTTATGAAACTTAAAAGATCGTAAGTGGCACTTACGACCTTCTAATTCTAAGCCATCGATTGTAAAGTGTTTATCACTAATAATGTTTTATATCAATATTGTGATGAGGTTAAATGAACCAATGTACTGCAAAATTAATCATTAATTTTCGTGGGATTATATTTCGTGGATTTCGAGGTTCACCTTCAACCACGAAATCAAATACCATCTAAAACTAATTTGGCCCGTGTACTTATCATTCTCGTTAACCAGCGTGTTTGTCATCCCAAATACATCCTGGTTAAACGAGAATGGCATTTATTACCTGAAATGCAAAATCCACGAATTAAGATCCCATCAAAATGGCAATTTTTTACCAAAAACCACGATATTTTTGCCCATCGAAATTAAATGATTTTACAGTATGTTATTATTTTACAGCCAGCACCGGTGTTACTATTGGACTGACCATATGCACGGTGGGGGATCCAACATATCGATACCAAAATGGGTTACGCATAATTTCATATGTCGAACTTCCTGGTCTACATATGTTGTACACATTTCGACGAAAAAAATGTAAGATTCTTATTTGTTATTGGTTTATGTTAAAATCAAATTGTTTTGCCCAAATATCTCAATGCAGTGCCACCCTTTATACATTTCCAAACATGTACGTGTGTTTATCTTATCTGTTCGTGTAGCAATAACGGAGAAAAACTGATTCTCCGTCAGGCGGTGTGGCTGAAAATTCGCCGCAGTTTGATCACCACGAGAAACTCTTTTGTATTTTCACCTCATTTGTTTGATTATTGTTACAGAAATATAACATACCTTTCATTACACACATGTTTAAAATTTAACAGCGATTTGATGGCCAGAAAAATATTTATTGTAAAAAAACAGCATGCTCTACATATGTTGTACGTGTTTTCCATATGTTGGATTGAAAATGTTTAATTTGCCGATTTTATTTTGAGTTTAAATGGATTTCCTGGAAAAAAAATCGAAACTGAAATATGTTTAAGTTATCATGCCACCATCGATGAGTGGTATATTGCTTTTCTGGTGACTGTCCGTTTGTCTGTCTGTCTGTCGTTAGACCAAATGCTTTCCGTTCAATAACTCCAGAACACTTTGCCCTATGATCTTTAAACTTTGCATGAAGGTTGATCGGAAACAGTCGATGACTCCTAGATATTTTGAGGTCAGCAGGTCAAAGGTCATGGTCACTGTGACCTTAACCATTTTTAGACCAAATGCTTCCGTTCAAAACCGAAGAACGCTTTGCCCTTGTATCGTCAAACTGTACGCGGAGGTTAGTCAGTAACAGTAAATGAGGTCAGGGTTTGCAGAAATCAGTTTATTAATAGTACTTGTCTGTTTGAGCGTCGATGAATTCTTGTTGAAATTGGTCGAAGAATCAAGATTACATAAAACCGTTGGGGTTTTTTTTTTTAAAGATGAAGAACATCTGGTATCTACACATCCGTGTGGTGTTAATCACAGGTAACTGAATCGTTGAAAAAGAAAACAAAAACGAAAAAAAAATATATAAAAATATAAATTTTCAAATTTTTTATTTTCGTTTTCAACGATACAGTTACCTGTGGTGTTAATAAGGTCAAAATTTAAATCGCATACCTCGTTTTTATCACTGATTATCTCTTGTAAAAACTACCTGACTGACGCTGTATCGACCAACGCCAGGTTATCTTACTCAGCGTCATGCATAATCAGATTGATATACAAAAACTTCAATTTCAATGCATTCCAGTAGATTCATACCAAATCGGACTATCACAATTACCTGTCTTTCTAAGAACTAATTTGTCATTTTTACTGCAAACACCTCCTGATATGTAGTGTTACCTTAATTGGCTCAAAGTTCAGAATAAAGTCATTCAAATGTATCAGTCAATGTATCGCACTAATGCATTGACCTTGACTTTGAGTTAAAACAATGAGTTACCTTACGGCAATCAACATTTTAATTCTTGGAAGAAACGTGAAAAAAATCAGAATTTTACATAGAAAATAACACCAATATGTAGCCGATTGTCTAATTAGGAAAATTAGTATTAACATGATATGCTTCAGTTTTATAATAAAGAAGTTACGTACAATTCAGCGATCAATCTGCCGTCAGTAGATCCATTTAAAGTGTATAGAGCTATATCGGAAGATATTTTTTTTAAAGTTTCATAAACTGAAAAACAATTATGCTTTCATATCCATTAGATCATTTTTCGCTTCAGTTTTAACAGAATTTCTTTCTGTGATTTATTGGACATGCAAACTGTCCACTTTCATACGAAAGTGTACGGAATACCGTTAGGGCCATCGTGGTTACACATTAAAATCCAGAGGGCGACAATGCGATAGTGCGATAGTACGATGGCGACAATGCGATAATACGATGGCGACAATGCGACAGTACGATGGCGACAATGCGACAACGCGATAGTACGATGGCGACAATGCGATAGTACGATGGCGACAATGCGACAACGCGATAGTACGATGGCGACAATGCGATAGTCATATCGTACTGTCGCCATCGTACTATCGCATTGTCGCCATCGTACTATCGCGTTATCGTACTGTCGTCATCGTATTATCGCACTGTCGCATTGTCGCCATCGTACTGTCGCATTGTCGCATTGTCGCATCATGGCCCTCTTGTTGAGTAATTGTCCTTTGTTATTTAAAATACTTATTTTTTTGTCCGGAGCATATCTTTAAAAGTATTTGAGATATTGACTTGAAACTTGATACATATATAGATCTCATTGTGTGGAGTTCTAGTTAGCTTTACTATTCAAGGAATAGCGGAGCTCTTCTTACCACGGTGTTGTCGTTGGTTAAAATTTTCGTACCAGTCCAATTTTTAGCACACCTGTTACACTGTGACATTGTGAGCTTTTGAGATTTTGTGGAAACTGTCATCAGACTGTCCATCCATGTGTCCGTCAAACTTTTGCCTCAAATTACAAAATATACTTCTCCTAAACCTCTGGGTCAATTGGTACCAAATTTGGTAGAAATGATCCTTTGGTGGTCCCATTTCAAAGTTGTTCAAAAATAGAATTTCATGAGGAACTCTGGTTTCCATGGCAGCCAAATTTTAAAAAAATCTTCTACGATGCAGCAAGGCCCAGAGCTTGAATATTTGGTGTGAAGCATTGTCTAGGGGACAAGTTTGTTAAAATCATGACCACCGGGTAAGATTGGCCCCGCGGCATATATGGTTTTGTATAGGAAAACTCGAAAATTGTTCTCCAGAACCACAAGAGCCAGAGCTTAGATATTTGACATGTAGCATGGTCTAATGGACCTCTACCAATTTTGAAGTTTGATTAAATCATAACCCCAGGGATCAGATAGACCCCTCCTCGGGGCATCTCTGGATTCGGATGGGAAAAACTAAAAATCTTCACCAGAACCACATTTCCTAGACCTTAGATATTTGACATAAATTGTCCTTAAATTCAAGTCCTTCAAGATATTGCCTTGAAACTTTGCATACGTGTTTATGATCACACTCCCCATCAAAAGGCGCGAGTAGATAACTCTGTGAATAATAACTGAAAGGAAGTGGGGGTATACTGTTTTGCAAATGTTGATGGGCCGGTCCGTAGACCTTTTTGTTCTGATCAATAACTAGAGATTGCCTTGACCTAGGGTAGTCAAACTTAACAGGATGGTTGCTTGTATTAAGTAGATGAAGCCTAATGTTTTTGGGATCAGTAGATCAAAGGTCAAGGTCCCTGTGACCTTACATTAAAACACAGTTGCAGCTAAATAACTAATGAACAATTTGACCAATGGAAGTGAAACTTCATAGCATTATTGCTTATATTCAGTAGATGATACTTATCAGTCGAAAAGTCAAGGTCACTGTGACCTTATGATAGAAAAGGATTTTGGCTCAATAACTGGAGATTACTTTGACCTAAGGTATTCAAACTTCATAGGATGATTGCTTGTATTAAGTAGATGAAACCTACACTTTGGGGTTAGTAGGCAAAAGGTCAAGGTCACATGACCTTACATTGAGCAAGGTTAGTCAAACTTCACAGGATTATTCCTTGTATTGAGTCGATGAAACCTAGTATTTGGACTCAGTAGTCGATTGGCGATAGTCGACAACGCGATAGTACGATGGCGACAACGCGATAGTACGATGGCGACAATGCGATAATACGATGGCGACAACGCGATAGTACGATGGCGACAATGCGACAGTACGATGGCGACAATGCGACAACGCGATGGCGACAACGCGATAGTACGATGGCGACAATGCGACAGTACGATGGCGACAATGCGACAACGCGATAGTACGATGGCGACAATGCGACAGTACGATGGCGACAATGCGACAACGCGATGGCGACAATGCGATAATACGATGGCGACAACGCGATAGTACGATGGCGACAATGCGACAGTACGATGGCGACAATGCGACAACGCGATGGCGACAACGCGATAGTACGATGGCGACAATGCGACAGTACGATGGCGACAATGCGACAACGCGATAGTACGATGGCGACAATGCGATAGTACGATGGCGACAATGCGACAATACGATGGCGACAATGCGACAACGCGATAGTACGATGGCGACAATGCGACAGTACGATGGCGATAGTACGATATGACTATCGCATTGTCGCCATCGTACTATCGCGTTGTCGCATTGTCGCCATCGTACTATCGCATTGTCGCCATCGTACTATCGCGTTGTCGCATTGTCGCCATCGTACTATCGCATTGTCGCCATCGTATTATCGCATTGTCGCCATCGTACTATCGCACTATCGCATTGTCGCCCTCTGGATTTTAATGTGTAACCACGATGGCCCTAACGGTATTCCGTAAAAGTGTTCTAGAACAGCCTATGAAACTATAAGAATCGTATATTTTTCGACGACTGAATCAAAGTACACTGAACCCATCCAAAGTTTTAATTTGCAATTAAGGCAGTCTGGTATCATACTTAAAAAAATGCAAGTAATTATTTTGACATTGAATGACTGTTAGAATATAGCTCTATACACTTTAAGTTTGATGATAGGACTGCTCGAACTCTTCATTCCTATATTTCGGGTCACCGATTACTGAACATGTTTTGCCTAATTAGTCACGGTATTCGTAAGTGTGTAGTTTTAAAGAAAAAGGAACTGCATAAATATACATAACAGGTCTAGTCTGCAATTAGCAAACATTTTGATTAGTTAGATATGCAGACATTTGCTGAAATGAAAATACATGTAAGTGCGTACATAAGTTGGTGTAACGAATACGAAATGATATGAAGATAACTTAAACAGATTTGAGTTTGTGTTTTTCCAGGAAATATATTTAAACTCAATATAAAAGCGACAAATTAAACATTTTCAATCCAACATATGGAAAACACGTACAACATATGAAGAGCATGCTGTTTTTTTACAATAAATATTTTTCTAGCCAACAAATCGCCGTTAAATTTGAAACATGTGTGTAATGAAAGGTATGTTATATTTCTATAACAAAAATCAAACAACTGAAGTGAAAATATAAAAGATTTTCTCGTGTTGGTCAAACTGTCGCGAATTTTCAGTCACACCTCCTGACGGAGAATCAGTTTTTCTTAGTCATTGCTACACGTACAGATAAAATAACTACATGTACATGTTTGGAAATGTATAAAGGGTGGCACTGCATTGAGATATTTGGGCAAAACAATTTGATTGTAACATAAATCGATAACAAATAAGACTTTCGTATTGTTTTCGTCAAAATGTGCACAACATATGTACACCATGAAGTTCGACATATGAAATTATGCATAACCCATTTTGGTATCGATATGTTGGATCCCCCACCGTGATATGGTCTATGGTTGTCGTCGGCCTGCCCAGCATATTAGTGTGGTTTTAGTAGCGGATGGAGAGAGATGAAGTTATAATCGTGAAACCTCGGTCATCTCCGTTGGTTTCCGGTCAATTGCATAAAAACCGAGGTGACCAGAATGATGAAGACAAAGATGTATAAAACATGATTAACATAACTGTTGCTTTTAGTGGCAGTTGAAGAAATTTATTCATTTGACCACCGGCAGAACACTATGGATTTTTTAAAACTAAAAAAACAACAATTAATTTTTTTCTGACGTCAGAAAAATACACAGGTGAAAATTAAACATGGAGAACGGTTTTTTAACACCCTGTAGATATTAATTTAGTTACTCATGTTGCAGTTTGTGTTTTATTAATTAATCATATATTTGTTACGTGTACAATGTATATGTCTCTGTAACGTATTATTTGAATTAATTGAAGTATGTAGATATGCATAAAGGAAATAATTACAAGATGATTTTTACTAGAATTATAATTAGACCTAATCGTCATCGCCTCAAGTATGATTTAAACCATTTTGTAAATGAGCTTTGCTGTGCGATTTCCAACCTCTTAAAAAATAGTGTTTTATGAGAAAACCATATTTAGTTCGATATTTTTTTAGAAAAAATGTGAAATTTTGTTTTTGCTTGATGTTACTTATAAATGATGAGTGTTTTGTCACGTATTAAACATCTAGGTCAGTACATGTTTGTGAATGTCTATCATTTTGTGTTAAACTTTACAAAATACTGAGAAAAGCTAAGCTTGATTTTGGAATCAGTAAGCCACGTCACCATTAAAAGTTTTATTGGATAAAAATAGATTGTGATAGGTATGTTGTTACCTGAAGTTTACGATATCAAAAATCATTTTCCAGACTGTCTTGAAAAATCCTATATTTTGGGACAAAATCTAAACAAAAGTGTCAATTTTCGGAATCCGATGATTACAATGTCATTAAAATGTTTTTTGAGATTTTTTTTATTTTGTTGGTACATAGTGCTTTGCAGTTTATAATCATATCAAAACTATAGTGTCAAAGTATCATTCCAGCTTTATTTTATGCCTCTAGTTTTTATCATGCAGTAGCATGTCACTAAACTGGACCGTGATGAAAACGTATAATTTTGGAAACCTTAAACATTACTCTACACAATCCTAACAAAATATGAAGATGTGAAATTTTGACATCAAGTTGGAAATCCCACAGCAAGGCTCAAATGTTTGTACAGACGCATACCACTAACAATCTCAGTGTTTCAACAATTCGACCAGCTTGATATAAATTTGTACCATTGAATTTTGTAATGGTGCTTTTTCTTCATAGTGAATTTCTTGTGTTTTGTGAAATAATAAAAATGTGGTCATCTTGTTTAGTGTATTTAGTGAATTATTTATTAACACCCCCCCCCCCCCAATCTTTGCACATGTCCGTAGGTCAGTCGATCAAATGGTTTTCATTCATTAACTGGAGGATGCTTTGCCCTTGGATCTTCAAACTCTACATGGAGGTTGGCAAGCAACAGTAGATGACCCCTATAAATCTTGAGATCAGTCACAGTATCAAGCATGTTTTCTATGTCTTTTTATACAGCACATTAATCACACTGAACTTGATAATGGTTGTATAGCTTGCACACAATACAACTAGCCATGTATACAAATGTTATATTGAGGGATAGACCATCGTTGTTTCAGTAACTGGTCGGTTTATTGTTATAATTACGTATGTAAATATTGTTAATAAATAATGCTTTATTAAATGTTATTATGAGAGTGACACAATTGGATCAAATCATATTTTAATTTACTACATAGAGCAATTTTGCTCACCTTAACAAAGTTTTACTGTACTGTATATGTAAACAAGGATAGTTTTAATGTCCACAAGCTATACAGTCATTGTCTTGGTGACCATCTGTCATACATATTTATCATCTATTTATGTCTCATTCACACCATAGGTATGTTTGTTCACATTCCAAAATTGAATTGTGAAGTTTGCATAATACATCTGGCAGCACAATTATGTTGTCTGTTGTTGCATAGATGTAGTAACGTGCTACCTAAAGCGCTTGATAGTGATTTGGCTATGCAACAGGCTTCTGGTCAGGATTGACCCAGTAACCTCAAAACAGTTGGAGGTTGTAGGTTTTTGGGCAGGCAGACAGGAGGGCGGACAGACAGACCAAAAATAATATACCCCTGAATCTGTCGATACGAGGGCATAAACAAACACAAACAAACTGAACATAGTCAGTTGTAAGTGCCTGCGGTGTCAAGTATGGATTAGATTTTAAGATAATTGTTCTATATGTGCTATATTATGTCAGTTTTGATACATGTGCTAGTGAAATTTAGCACTGTTCACAGCTAACAAACAACACGGTTAAAAACATACAGAGTATCACAACAGCGTAATTGCTATATAATTGTTTTAATTATAATCTAGGGTGAATGGATTTTATTTAATAAACAAATCTATAAAGACACTGTTGAATACAACAACAAATTTGCTATTTAAAAGGGAATCAATGTTTTTACGAAACTAGGCTAAATCAAGTCTTTCTTTTGTAAATCATTTAAGTCTTTCTTGCAATGTCACGATATATCGAAACTGTTACAAACTGAAATACAAATGTTCATATGGCGATTTTAGGGGGTACGCCCCCCCCCCCTCCCTTGGAGCCGTCAATGGTCGTTACCTGTTCTGAGTAATGACCCATTGTGAACGAAACAGGTTTTTTACATTTAGAACAAAACCTGTCAGTAGAAATAATGGTGAGATGATGGTTGATTATTTTCACGTTTAAAAATAGGATAACTTATCAGTGCAATTCATCATATTTTATGTGATTTCTGTTTTATTTGGGTTGTTGTTTAATACAAAAGTATCTGCATCAATTCAGCGTAAGAATAGCAAAATCTGCATCGAAGTTCATGTTTGTGTTGTGTACAAATATGTTTACATTGACAATTGTCAATACATATTTTGATTAATATATTGACTGATTTTTTTTGCAATATATTAGGTTACCAATTAGACATTAGGTTGATAGTATAAAGAGGAGCAATGTTTGGATACGGCAGCACAAATCACGAGGTGCAGACGACACACGCACTATTCTGAGCGGACGGACAAGGTTCTGAGCGGACGGACAAGGTTCTGAACGGACGGACAAGGTTCTGAGCGGACGGACAAGGTTCTGAGCGGACGGACAAGGTTCTGAGCGGACGGACAAGGTTCTGAACGGACGGACAAGGGAAAATCTATATCCCCACCCTCAAGAAAGTGTTTGGTGGGCACAAATAATTAGTTTGTCTGAGCAAACTTGTCTGGGCAGCATGCACCACAACAAAGATCTGCAATTTAGGTCTTATCTCACAAACATCAGTATTATATCTATTTGATGATACTCACTGATCAGTATTATATCTATTTGATGATACTCACTGATCAGTATTATATCTATTTGATGATACTCACTGATCAGTATTATATCTATTTGATGATACTCACTGATCAGTGCACACATGATGTGTCGGTGGGAGTTAGTTCATTGTTGACATGCCTCAGTGTTTCATATTACAATCAGTAAGTAACATAAAGTGTAGACTTTGAACTGTTAATCTATGTACATATGCTTCAATATAGTGCGTTTAGATATAGAAAGGGGAATAAGCCAGTTAAGCCTAAGTGTTCATTGAAGTTGTCATGATGTAATTACCTCCCTTTAGCTGCGAAATTTCATAGAAGAAACAGTATACGATACAGTACGACCTGTCTAGGGTTGCGGCTTGTCGTTTTTCCAGATCTCCGCAAAGGATATTGCTCTCCATTGGTTGGACAGAGCAAAACTACTGGGCAGCAATATAAAATGACGAGATAATATGATCCAAATGTAGCATGAGCAGAATATAAACCCTCTCCCGATGTAGCAACCAGTGGAAGTAAGTTTGGTATAATATTTGTATATTTTCAACTAGATCTATATATTAAATGCACATACAAATGTGTAAGGTCGAGTAAGAAAAATAAATAAGTCTTAAGAGCACTTCGCTGGCTTAGTATGAGAAGGTCGTAACTGCAAAATCAATAGTTTGAGAAAACAAGAAAAACTGTCTGTCAACCACCCTTTATTTATGGTAAAACAAGCTTTTTCAACTTCACTTTGGTAAACATGACAAATTCCGTTTTTGGTTAAAATAGGCTCATAAGAAGTGCCTAATGATATGAATTCGTCTTACAAGTTACGATGTTTTCATTATAAGCCAGTGATTTATAAAACATGAATTGTTGGGTACAATCTGTAATGCGGTTAGGTCCAAAGGTATCAGATGTGATGTCGGCGTGTCCCTACACTACAACAATAAATAAAAGACAATACAAAGTCATGTATGTTGTCTTTTTTTTAAAAAGATTATGTGCATTTTTTTTTAGATAATTATGTAATGATACTCATATTTTCGAAACAAAGTAAAAGTGTCATTTAGTTATTGCTGTAATAAATATAGGGAAAAGTAAACCCCGCATCTGGTACCATTAGTACATGAACACATATGTAGTCACATACAACATATGCACACCTACCGTCTTCATATAAACACACATACATACTGTGCATATCCGTAAATGTATGTTTTATACAAATATACTAATTAACCAAACATAGAAGAAAATGGCGTCGGGTCGACCTAGCAAATACAAGCATTATGACCATATCGCTGGCTTACAATTTGAAGGTCGTAAGTGCAAAATCAATATTTTGAGAAAACGAGAAAATCTGTTTGAAAATTACTATTCTACGTATGGAATACAATAGTTTTCAACTTGAGTTTGATTAGCAGGACAATTTCCGATTTTTATGAAAATAAGGCTTATATATAAACAGGCTCCGTATGATGCAGACTTTAAATATTGAATATAATTTCGTAACTAGTACTGAGTTAAAAAGTTAAGTTACCAATTTACTAGAGCTCTTTTCAGCTGTTAGGCCGCTCAAGCACCCTTTGACATTTAAACTTCCCCTGGTCATTGGGCTACATATGGAAACCTACACTCGTGTGTCCCTGTGTTGACTATTTCTCTCCTGTGGTGTAGCAGCCAACATCGATCTGCGGCGCCCAGGAAAAGACACTGGCCTCACAGGTACCTTTTTACACCATGGTGGAGTGGAGCTGTTGGTCTTGCTCAGATAAATTAACCAGTGGTCCAGAGGGGTGGAACCCGGGACCTCTCGATCCCGAAGCTCGCGCCCTACCTCTAGGCCACCACTCCTCACAAACTACTAACGACCTTCTACTTCTAAGCCTGCGACATGTAGATTTCGGTTCTAGTATATATATACGACCATTTTGATAGCAGATCTGTTTTTGAATGACTCGAGATACCTCACGACTGTCAGTAGCTTTCACCAAACGATCACTGGGCCATCTACGGTAGTTTATTGTACGAAGTCTGAAACATGTGGCCTTTGTATACTAAATGTAGAACGTTACACCAATTCTTCGTGCAAAATGTGCCGAAGATAGTAAATATCCGTCCGAGATAAGTTGACATTCAACCAACTATAAACTCTCCTGGATCAACTGGTCCACGATAAACTCGTGCGATAGCCACCATACCCACGAGTCAGATAATATTCCTCATCTAAAGGAATTTATACCCACTTGAATCAAATAGTGCATCATGTATTTCGTTTACTAGCGACTTAGTATTAATGATGAGCGAATCAAACGTTCATAATCATACTATATAAGTTTATTACAATACAGTAGAGTCACCATCAGAGGCAACGATTTTGATAGAAGTTTGACAAATTCATGTCTCACAGTGTGTCCTGTCTTCGGGCGTCCCTTGGGAGTTCGAACCTCTGTCTGTGGCTTACAGGAATATAGACACTGTATTCACAGGTAGATCTTCCAATTCTAATCTTGATGGTGCATGCTGGCTGGGATTGAACCCGGACCTCTCGATCACAATACGCACTCACTACCTCAAGGCAACAGCCCCGTCCTGAATTGGATTGAAATTAGTCAGGCACAAAATCTATGCACAAAATAAGGCACTGTATACGATAAAATGCCTGTAAAGATTGCACAAAATTGGACGTCGTAAATGTATCTTCTTCCTTTTACAGGACAGAAATACATAAACTGGATTGTACTTATGCGCTAGTCAGTTGGATCCACGGCCCTCGCCCTCGGGGGTGTGTCGGGATCTTTACTTTTGGGTTGTGAAAACGGCCCTGCGAGGGACAGCTGACTGGTGAAATACCCGGTATTTCTCCGGCCCCTGACAAATAAATGTTGTCCCCGGGGTGTTTGTTTGGAGAAAAATCCAAACATTTCACCGGCAGTGCGGGGAAGTTGACAGTAAAAAACGGCTGTTTCCCCCATGGATCCCCGGGGGTCGGGCGTGGATGCAACTGACTTGTGCATAAGTACCAGGTGGGGTATCGAGCAAGTATTTCTTTACTAAGGCTAGCGTTATCACTGGCGGACTTCTAATATTTACTAGCGGTCTATCTATGATAAGGAAGAATATAATTATTATACAGTAATTAATAATTGAAGTGTGCTTGTTCTATCAAATACAGTACAGTAGGCCTACACATTTTATTGCTTCAAGACGAAAATAAATATATTTATAAAAAAAAACTATTTCTAAAGGCTTTTCAAATTGTATGTCGGACTCTCGTTTCTGTGTAAATTTCACACGTCATGATTGTACATAGTACTATCTATATTCACTCGCCAATATGTCGTGTAAAGGCGTTTGACTACAAGTCACTGTCGAAAACACGTGCTCATTGCATAACCACCGGGGTGATCAGAATGGTTTAGTGTTGAGCAATCACGTGATGTATACATGCGCAGAAATAAGCGTCGTTTGTACGGGACGATTTATCACAAACAAAAAGGTGACTATTTACTGTGTTTTCCGTTGGAATTTGTTACATTTTGGACCTTTGAAGCGGATTATGATGTGAGTATAATACATAAAATAACGATATTTCTTACAAGGTGAATAATTTGTTGTAAAATCAAGTCTAACTTACCATGTTGCAGTCGGTCAGGAAGAAACCTTTGGCTGTCGGTCTGTTTTTAGGGTCTACATCATGGCAGCCATAGATCTTTGTGGCAGTCTTTTGATTTCTGATTGAATCTAGGTCGAGTTTCAATATCATGCCGGTGAATTGTATTGATCCAAGACCAGCAGAAAATATGACTTTATTTCAAATTGAGTCAGAAATGGTTGAATATTGCGACCTGTCTGCTACACCAACTGTGAACATGTGAGCAATTGTGTTATGCACCAGACAGTTGAATGCATGCCCCCACCCCAGGGGATGGACCGGGATTTTTTTGGGGGCCCTCCTTTGCTCGACCGGGGCCAACTGATGATAAAATATCAAGTATTTCCCCAGCCCCCTGACAACTAAAACTGTCCCCAGGGTATTGGTTTGGAGAAAGTGTTTCCAACATTTTCCCAACAGTGTGGGCAGATAAGCTGGAAGGTAAAAAAATTAAGCAGTTTTACCCGGCAGTCCACTGCCACACCCGGTGGTGGGGGGAGGGGCAATGATGCAACTGACTGACCATGTGCATTGTTTATTCACAATGATTGTTAAAGTCAACAAATATTTAGAAATTAATATTCATGTAGACACATTTCATGTTTACATGCTGGTGCTTTCATATGCCATATGCAAATTGATATACAAGGAGTTATTGGTCTGTGACTAGTTTGAATTGTTTATTCAGCAGTAAAAAAGCACTAAAAGCAACAAAATTTCAGTTTCAACAATTTTATTTATTTTGCAATGCCTACACTGACAAAGCCTGGTAAAAAGTATTGCATTAAGTTAAGGTATTGAACTTCAATGTACCTGCTTATACCCAATATATAAACTTGTAACAATACACTCCCACTATGCAGCATACTGTAAAATCATAAATATTTGTGGGGAATAAAATTTTGTGGATTCAATGGTTCAGCTTCAACCATAAAATAAACTCCCATCTAACAATAATTTTGACCTTTGTATTTATAAGGGATGTAACACAGTAGGCACTTTTTTCTAACAGTTTGGTAAATATCGCTATGGTAATTATATTGCCTTAAAGCAGCTTAAATACTTTTTTTAACTGAAAATGAATTTGCTCCTTTTATAACAGCAATTATTATGTGTCTATCAACTTTTTTGAATGAATTTCAGCAAAATGAAGCATATCTTATACAATCAAAACGAGTAATACATGGTAATTGTACATACTCAGTAGGCTGTCTGATGTTTTCATTGTCTGAATATTCTTTTGCTCATAAAAAAAGCTTATACCAAACTGTACCCAAATTTTGAAGTCTTGTACTGTAAACCTTGTAGTATTGAAGTCTGTGGTGTTTTATGTAGCGCGCTATACCGTTACAGCCCTAGTATTTATTACCTGAAATGCGAAATCCATGAATTAACGTCCCATTGAAATGGTATTTTTTACGAAAAAAAAAAATTTTGTTCCATCAAAATTGAATGATTTTACAGTATTGGCTGTTATAATCTCTCTTCCGTACATACAGCTTGGCTAATTTGACATGGGCCTGACCTATTGATTTGCATAAGTTTACAGTAGATATATTATAGCTTGACTGTATTGACCTGAGCCTGACCTTTATGTAAGAATATATTACAAGGTTCTTGCATTGAATATATCAATTTCCGCAAGCAAATCGTGCAATACTGGTTTTTCAGATTGGTGTTTGTATTACATCTCGAGCGTCTTGGTGATACACCCGATCATGAAAACATACAGTCGGTGTTATAAACGTAGGAAATATATCAACTGTTAAATTGTGCTAATGCAAAGGTCAGGCTCGTGTCATATTGGCCAAGCTATACCTATGATTCAACACTGATTGTATGTTTTCATAATCTCCCTTTTTGATTAAATATATTTTGGAGTAAAGTATGACTTACTGTAAACTCATTTAATTTAATAAATAAAAGGGCCATAACTATTGGTTGATGCGATTTGATTTCGCGAACCACAAAATCCACAAAATTTAATCCCCCACAAAAATTAATGATTTTACAGTAATTTATCACACCATCAAATTTACTCACTCTGATTTGTTACTTGCTCTATACAGTCATGTACATTGTTTTTTTGTTTTAGGACAGTTATTTTTTTATTTTGTAGAAAGTTTGGATTTCGATTGATTTGGAGGGACCATTAAACCAGTTTTTACTGAGGAATATCCACAACCAGAATTCAATAGATAAAACTGAGTAAGTAACTTAAATAAAAAAATATGCCAGTCAAATTTTATTGATGTGGGTGTTTAAAACTGCATTTTAAACTCGCCTGAGCACAAAGTAATCAATGTGATGGAGCTATTTATGATATCATTGTCCACTGTCAGTAGTTGGACTGTTAAGGCACTATAGGACACAATATTTGCCCTGAATCCTGTTCATAATGTTTGTTTCTATGTAAGCAAGGCCATGTTCTTAACTGTTCTGCCAAATCACTGAAAAACATTGTTAACACTCTAGAGGTATCATACATGTGTAGATTCTAATTATTTATAGGGATATTAAACTCCTTTTCATTGATAAAAACATGTTTGGGGAGATTTTAATCACAAAACTTTGTTTTACGAATACATGAAGTATTCTTTCAACTTACATAACGATGAACAGGCGCTATTGATAAAACTGTCCAACATGTTATACTGTTGGTTATTTATATACTCCAAGGTGAAATTGTATATCTTATAGCGTTAGTCATCCAATAGATTTTAGGGGCTGAAAAGGTAATAATGTGCAATTATTGTTCCTCTAGATGAATTAGTCCAGATTGTTATATAAATGTTTAAGGTTGTTAAGCCAAAACAATGCGATTTCACTGATTTCTAGTTGGGTCCTGTGTTTTGCTGAAGAGACAGCCAGTAGAAGAGACAGTTGTGTGATACAAGGAATCCGGGCTCGTTGCCATAGCTATTCAGAAAAAGACTCCTTGGTTCTTTAACGTGCCCAGTGTACAGCAACGATACACCCGAGGCGACCTCTGGGTTACCAACCAGTTCATCTCTAGTTAGGCGGGAAATACTGAAAAGCATTTAATAAATGAGAAAGTGTCATGGCCGAGGATAGAACTAGGGGGGAGTGGCTTAAGAATTTGTTTAACATATTACTTGCCCTAAGCACAAATCTCCAGTTATCAATCCTTTACTGTTTTGGTTTCAAGAAATTAATTGTTGTCATGCTTTACAGATGAGATGCTAGACGTTTGGATCTCTAATGATGAGATATGCAACCACTAAACCAGTACTGGTATGTAAGTATGGACAAATGCATAACATCTTATAGGGACGGAATTCAACAGCATGAAAAAGATAAGTACTTACTTAAAACAATACATTTGGTAATGTTTTGTAATATTGATAAAAATGAATATGTTTTAATAATGTTGACTAATAATGTTTTCAATTAGAATTACTTCAATTACTAACATGGTGGATGCCCGAGTGTCATGAATAACATGCCAAATATTAATTTGGTTCAGCTGTCCAAAAAAAATCGCTGCACAAGGAAGCAGCCTGTGGGCAAGGCCTTTAAGTTGAATATGTTACGACCCATATAATCGTCATCATGTGAATTGTGTTTAGTGTGCACATGCTTATATCATCACTCGGTAGGTCAACAATGGAATAAGATTTTCTTGTTGTGTCATTGAAGTGATGGCAGAGTTCAGGTGAACCTTGATTGGTATTTAGCTTTGCTATTCACCATCTCTTGTACATACAGTCAGCCCTCGTTACAACGATACTCAATATACCGACATTTTTCTTGAAAATTTTTATTCAACATATCAAGTCATATTTGAATACAGACAAGAAGAACGGATTGATAGTTTACTTATTAATTCATATTCAAAATACAGATGCTGACCAGGGACTGTTTTTCACACCAAGCTGTCATATTACTGGTCTTTTCTCAAAGAAATTGTCTTGGCATCACTTATAATTTATATTTCTATATCAAGATAGAAGGTTTGCACATATTCTATGTCAAACGATATTTTGGTCTTGATTCATTAATTAATCATTGTTTAATGACAATAGGATAACCTTATAACAAAATGCATTTAATTACCATTTTATTGATAAAGTGTTAAATATTATATAGGTTATTGAAAACGTATTTGGCCACCTTTAAATTCGAACAGTCTTCACTTAATGCTCTCCCAATACAATTATATCAATTAAATATCATTTTCATTCCATTCTGATGATTTTATATTGCTGATTGGGAGAATATGGCAATTTCATATCATATAAAAATGATGTATGCACAATTATGATTTAGTTCTATGAAACAATCTCTCTACCAAAATTCTTAGGTCTTGCTGTCAGGGACTAACCTAGGAAAATTCAGTATTCTGACAGGAGTTTGACCAAATAGTTTCGTAACGAGGGCTGACTGTACACTCAACAAAAGTTATAAGTACACACCTTTTTATAATTGTTTATAACTTTCAGTTTGAACTTGATAAAATAAAGTTGCTCTTTTACATAATCAAGTGAAACGGTGTTTTAACTTTAATAAAAATCAAGTTTTTCAAATCTCACATGTGTAACGATCAAAAGACTTGCTTGGTCATCTAGGATCTAAATCAATTTTTCAAATACAGTTGTGCCAGTGACTGTTCTTGATGAGGTCCATAACTGCTAGATCCATAACTGCTAGATGTGTTGTTGGTACTCCCAGAAGCTCTGTATATTTCCACCCTGAGACTGTGTGAAAACACTTTGAAAATGGGGGTACCTGGACAAGTAGACCTTTCCAATGCATGTTCTCATTTTTAAAGTGTATATAGCTATATTGGAAGACATTTCTTTTAAAGTTTCGAAAACTGAAAAACAATTATGCTTTCATATCCATTAGATCATTTTTCGCTTCAGTTTTACCAGAAACTCTGTGATTTATTGGACATGCAAACTGTCCATTTTCATACGAAAATGTTCTAGAACACCCTATGAAACTATAAGAATCGTCTATTTTTCGACGATTGAATCAAAGTACAAGGAACCCATCCAAAGTTTAAATTTTCAATTTAGGTAGTCTAGTATCATACTAAAAACGATCCAAAGTTTTAATTTGCAATTAAGTTAGTCTGGTATCATACATAACACGATGTAAGTAATTATTTTGACATTGAATGACTGTTAGAATATAGCTCTATAGTCACTTTAAGAAACCAGTATACTAGAGAATTTGAGCTTTGAATCTTTAAATGGTTTTGTTCAACAAAAATTGACCAAAAAACTAAGGTGTGTACTTATAACTTTTGTTAGCTCGTCTGTCATCTTAGTTTATGTCAGTCAAAAAATGTCCAAAGAATGGATTTGCCCGTTATCGATTGTGCCTAATCTCTGTGATGTTCAATGATACTTTGCACATGCTTTGGTAGTAATCAACCCAAATTCTCTAAAATTTAGTTAATATTCCTATCCTTTCTTTGAGCTGTTTGGTTTTTAATATGTTGAAATTCGATGCACTTGAGAAATTTTTCTATATACCTATATAAATTTTATGATTTTTTTTCATTTTACTCTTTATCGATGATACAATAAGCTGTGTGTTTGTTGTGATTGATTAGAATTTGAATGCCTAATGCTACTGTGAATTCGGTTAGCACCACATATACGTGGGTATATCCAAAAATAATGTCACTGATGCTAAAAAATCGTGGATAATGTCAGTAAAACCATGGAAATTTTCACTGTACACTTCTGTCTTATTTAAATATGATGACCAAATTTTACAAATATGCACACCCCAGTTCTTGTGATGTGAACAATTATATGAAACATACTAACAAAAATCGCTGCAAGTCTGACGTCAACGACGTCATAATGACACCCTCTCATCCTGCAAAAATTCATCCTTGGAGATTTTTAATGACTCATAAGTCATGCAGTCATTTCCACGACCTTTAAAAATGTGCATCCAAACCGATGCTTACTCTCTGCTTGTTCAAATTATTTTAAGTGTCCTCAAAGATAAGATAAGATAATCTTTATATAACGTCGATTATTATTAACATAATGAAAATAAGCTACAAGCTTGTATTAGACATAACAAAGAAATCAGATATTTAGATATATGCAAATAACATTTATGTGAGAAATTTAATAATATATACAAACAATGTTACAAGAGAATTAACAATTGAAACTACAAATAGGCATGACAAACTGAAAACAAAAAATTACAATGCTAAACTATAGGGACAAAATTAATTTTAAGCTAAATGCCTGTTTAATATGATTTATCTGAATCAACAGTGGACAGAAAATACAGTGAGTTGACCGGAAGCTGCTGGCTCTAAACTTGTGTACATGTATATTGTGACTGTACCAGTGAATTGTTCGTGAATTTAGTAATATTATGATTATGAAATTTCAGGCTAAGATTATTGAAATAGGACTAAGCAAATACTTTCATTATTAAAGAGTTGTTACATATTCATTTATCCTAAGCATACATGCCATATTTTCCTGAAGCCTATGCAGGAGATTTCAACAAAATGCAGGAGATTTTTGTTGCTCAAACTTAAAACTTAAATAAATGAAGTTAATATGCAGTTTTCACTCCATTTACTTGTAGGACATAAAGGGGTAAAAGAAATAATTATGGTTATTAACGTACATTTCTTTATTTTAAAATATACAAATAGAAATAAATAGAAAAAATAAAAAAAATGAGGGTGTTAGTCTGGTTCACGAAATTCTCAAAAAATGCTTATTTTTTCGTATTTTTTTTTTAAATGGTAAACCATCCAGAACAGGTCACGTGCCCCTCCTTAGTCTGGTTCACGACATTCTTAAAAACTGCAGAGTTTTTTGGATTTTTTTTTTGAAATGGTAAACCATCCAGAACAGGTCACGTGCCCCTACATGGAAATTTTTCTTGTTGCATACAAATATATACTTGAGCCGCAGGTTAATAAATGTACCAATTTTGATATAAATTGGTATACATGTTCAGTGGGTAACAACAAATAGTCAGATAAATTTTCACATGGTTAAATTTAATTTCAAAGAAATGCCAGTGATTATGAATAATTTTATTTTTAAGGCTAAGTCTGAGTTTTTAGACTTACAGCGTTGGTGAATAACGCCCCTGGTCATTCCTTGACAACTGGCGTAATGTCAATTATAGTATTTCAACTCACTAGATTTGTTCAAACATTGTAAAAAATCAGATTTGATTCATTCGAGTCGTTAAGCAGTGTGCACCCAAACAATGTAAACAGACTGGTGGGTACATGCAGGGTTCGAATTTAAGCTCGCATACTCGCTAATAGCTTGTAGAAATTCAGAATAGCGAGTGACATTTAAAGTCACTCGCATATTTTAGCGAGTATGAAAAAGAGGAGCAAACACCAATAAAAGTCCTCCTTAACGAATTGCTTATAAATTTCAACAAAACAATGTGTTTTCAGTCGCTAACTATCGGTGGAAACTTGCGTTGATCTGCAATTTATTTATGCCTATAATTTGCTTTATCGGATCGCAGATATCCGCTAAAATACACCAACAATCATCGAGTACAAGTTTGTTACAGTTAGTAATAAATTCAATGAATCGATTTACGACGAAGAGGAGCATCAAAACATGCAATAATAGCAACAAACTGAAATGTCACCTGTTTCGGCGACACCGATGGAAAATCGACATAACGGACTTACAATTTTCGTACCCGACATTCGCACCAAGCATAAATCGATGCATGAATGATGAAGCTTTAAGTTTTAAATGATTTAACACGTATGTGAACTGCAGTTTTTGTTTTAATGTATCTTGATTTTTTTGTTTATCTGTTTCATCCTTCAGGCATAGCACTTGATCAAGGCATAGCACTTTTTAGAATTAAATTAATTTTCAATTAAATTGGTTAATAAATTTTAATAATTTTTTTTAGCTTGTAGCTTTTCCTTTTAGCTAGTGAACCCAAATGGCACAAGCTAATTTTAGCTAGTAGAAAATATCGCAAAATTCGACCCCTGACATGGAGTTTTTGTTTTGATTCACTTGAAAGCTTTTGAGTTAAAATTCAAGAGTAATGTGTTGAAAAAATTAATTAGGTTGAAAATTATATAATTATTTTAATCGGGAGTTGGTAGTGTTAATTTATTTAATTTTTTGCAGGATTTTTGAATATGTGGTTATAAGCACAACATAAAAACAATATCACTGTGTGGCTTATTTGGATACCTTAAAAGTTAACTTGTATTCATGACTTATTGCAATTAATAGCACAGTTACATTTGATTCCTGTATGACTTATTGCCATTGTTTATAATTCAACATGTAAGCCTTTTTGCAATTGCAGGACATTGTCTCGTTTAGACACAGTGAACATTTTGTCTATATCACCATGGTGAATATCCCAATTTGAGTTCAAAGGTCATAATTGTTTTCTGGACTTCGGTATAACAAATTTACTATGGAACTTACTTATAACAGACTTGGTTATAATGAAATTTCTGTTACAGAAAAAAATCCCTGATATGAGTAATTTTTTATGCCAATGTACTACCTGTTGCTAATAAGGAGTTGTATATAGCAAAAAAGATATGAGGAAATCACACAGGGAAGGTAGCACTCAACCTAACCAGCTGAGCACAGAAATCAGAAACACATAACCCTAAACATTGTAAAGTAACAATATACGCTATACATTTTAAACTTTTCACTCTCAGATTAACTGAAAATCACGAAATAAAGCTCACACAAATATAAAGTGATTTTCGGTATATTATAGGAGTTATTATAGCTCTTTTTCTACATTTACATATATTTTCTGTGCTATTTCTCTCATAAGTTTTATCAGATTTCAATGAAGTCTCATTAGTATCTGAATATCATTTTGCACTCTATAGTCTGAAAAGTTTTCAGCGAGTTATTGTTCTTTAATATTATCACAGTAGTATTACTTCATAATTTAATATTGCCATTTGACTATGAATATATGAATATCAATAATTTAGACTTCTGATACTACCACTAAGTGACAAGCAGTGTTTGGGGGGTGTTCATGTGATATTTCTTGTTGTGTGATGTTCTTTGATGTCATAAGTCCAATGAGTTGTGTAGAATAATGTTGTCTCTATAGTGTAGTGGTACCATACTGGATCAACCAATCCAGGGACCTGGGTTCGATTCCCAGTGGAGACAGCTAATTTTTCACTATTTTGTTGGTACAGAAATGTCGCTGTTTGAGATGAATACCACCAGGCACTGCTTGACACAGATTGGTTGCTTAAGATGTCTAAATTATTATTATATTCATATCTGCCTAGTGTAGTGGCAATCTTTAATTATTAATCAATAGTACAGTCGCAATCTTAAGTGAAAATATCGATGGACACTAACTCCATAACATCTGATCTGCCTATTGAGTGCAAATGATATTTCAATAGTAATGAGAATTCTTTGAAATCAATTACAACAAAGTGCAGAGAAATTGTGCAAAGAAAATTATTTACGTTTTTGTAAACGTTTGTATAGGTGATCAGTGAGTTACTCACGGCATGAACTTTAATTTTTCTGAAACAAACCTTGTCATAACCTCTCAAGAGTGACCCTCTCTTCTGTAACAACCTCTGCACAGTGACCTTCTCTTCAACAATTACCTCTTCAGTGTGACCCTCTCTTCAGCAATTACCTCTGTAATGTGACCTTCTCTTCAACAATTACCTCTTCAGAGTGACCCTCTCTTCAGTAATTACTTCTGCAGAGTGAATATCTCTTCAGCAATAACCTCTGTAGTGTGACCCTCTCTATTGTAACAACCTTTGCACAGTGACCTTCTCTTCAACAATTACCTCTCCACAGTGACCTTCTCTTCAACAATTACCTCTGCAGTGTGACCCTCTCTTCTGCAGCAACCTCTCCAGAGTGACCCTCTCTTCAGTAATTACTTCTGCAGAGTGAACATCTCTTCAGTAAAAATCATCAGTAAAAATATCAATTACACTGATTCCCAAACATCTGATCTGCCTATTGAGTGCAAATTATATCTAAACACTAATGAGAATTTTTTGAAATCAGTGACAGCAAATTGCAGAGAAAGTGTGCAAAGAAAATCAACGCTCCGTTTTTGTTTCGCTGAGTTAGTAAACATTTATATCAGCAATCGGTGAATTACACATGGCGTGAACATTACTTTCACCAAAACAAATGTTGCGGTTTCAGTCTATTTGTGTTTATTTACTACCATTAAAATGATATATAAAATTATTGTTTTGTGTTTGTTTCTCTGACTTTGTGAAGGTTTATATCCGCAATCGGTGAATTACACACACCATGAACATTACTTTCACCAAAACAAATGTTGCGGTTTCAGTCTATTTGTGTTTATTTACTACCATTAAAATGATATAAAAATTATTGTTTTGTGTTTGTTTCTCTGACTTTGTAAACATGTATATCGGCGATCGGTGAGTTACACATGGCGTGAACATTACTTTCACTGAAACAAATGTTGCGGTTTCTGTCTATTTGTGTTGATTTACTACCATTAAAATGATATAAAAATTATTGTTTTGTGTTTGTTTCTCTGACTTTGTAAACATGTATATCTGCGATTGGTGAGTTATACATGGCGTGAACATTACTTTCACTGAAACAAATGTTGCGGTTTCAGTCTATTTGTGTTGATTTACTACCATTAAATGATATAAAAATTATTGTTTTGTGTTTGTTTCTCTGACTTTGTAAACATGTATATCGGCGATCGGTGAGTTACACATGGCATGAACATTACTTTCACTGAAACAAATGTTGTGGTTTCAGTCTATTTGTGTGATTTATAACCATTAAATGAAAAAAAAATTGTTTTGTGTTTGTTTTTCTGATTTTTTAAGGTTTATATGAGCGGTCGGTGAATAACACATGGCGTGAACATTACTTTCACCAAAACAAATGTTTTGGTTTCATTCTATTTGTGTTGATTTACTACCATTAAATGATATAATAATTAATGTTTTGTGTTTGTTTCTCTGACTTTGTGAAAGTTTATATCGGTGATCGGTGAGTTACACATGGCGTGAACATTACTTTCACTGAAACAAATGTTGCGGTTGCAGTCTATTTGTGTTGATTTACTACCATTAAAATGATAAAAAAAATTTATTGTTTTGTGTTTGTTTCTCTGACTTTGTAAACGTTTATATCGGCGATCGGTGAATTACGCATGGCATGAACATTACTTTCACTGAAACAAATGTTGCGGTTTCGGTCTATTTGTGTTGATTTACTGCCATTAAATGATAAAAAAATTTATTGTTTAGTGTTTGTTTCTCTGACTTTGTGAACGTTGATATTGGCGATGGGTGAGTTACACATGACATAAACATTACTTTCACTGAAACAAATGTTGCGGTTGCAGTCTATTTGTGTTGATTTACTACCATTAAATGATAAAAAAAATTATTGTTTAGTGTTTGTTTCTCTGACTTTTTGTGAACGTTGATATTGGCAATGGGTGAGTTACACATGGCATAAACATTACTTTCACTGAAACAAATGTTGTGGTTTCAGTCTATTTGTGTGATTTATAACCATTGTGTATCACTAACAATAAATATACCAACACACTATGATCCTTAATGATAATATAACATAATATAAGGATGGCATGTTTTTAAGTAAAAATAGTTGATATACACACACAATTTCTTTCACCAATCACTGCTTATATCAACATCTCAGCAGCAGAAATTTTTATCAATAAGTAATGCTTTGTTGATTTTGATTATTTTTGTCTACAAGAAACCTTTTAAACTACACTTCTGATACAAGATCAATGAATTTTTCTGCTAGATAAAGCGTTTTTACTGCTGTCCAGTCCTTGCTCGCATGACAGTAATCTCTGCAGAGTGACCCCCTCTTCAGCAATAACCTCTTCAGAGTGACTCCCTCAACAGCAATTATCTCTGTAGAGTGACCCTCTCTACAGCAATATCATGCAAAGTGACCCTTTTTACAGCAATAACCTCTGCAGAGTGACCCTCTTTACAGCTATAACCTCTGCAGAGTGACCCTCTCTACAGCAATAACCTCTCCAGAGTGACCCTCTCTTCAGCAATAACCTATGCAGAGTGACCCTCTCTTCAGCAATAACCTCTCCAGTGAATCTCTCTTCAGCAATAACCTCTCCAGAGTGACCCTCTCCTCAGCAATTACCTCTCCAGAGTGACCCTCTCTTCAGCAATAACCTATGTAGAATGACCCTCTTTTCAGCAATAACCTCTCAAGTGAATCTCTCTACAGCAATAACTTCTCCAGAGTGACCCTCTCTTCAGCCATAACCTCAACAGTGAATCTCTCTTCAGCAATAACCTATGCAGAGTGACCCTCTCTTCAGCACTCTCTTCAGCAATAACCTCACCAAAGAATCTCTCTTCAGCAATAACCTCTTCAGAGTGACCCTCTCTTCAGCAATTACCTCTCCAGTGACCCTCTTTTCAGCAATAACCTCTCCAGTGACCCTCTTTTCAGCAATAACCTCTCAAGTGAATCTCTCTTCAGCAATAACCTTTCCAGTGACCCTGTCTTCAGCAATAACCTTTCCAGTGACCCTCTCTTCAGCAATAACCTCTCCAGTGAATCTTTCTTCAGCAATAACCTCTTCAGAGTGACTCCCTCAACAGCAATTACCTCTGCAGAGTGACCCTCTCTACAGCAATAACCTATGCAGAGTGATCCTCTTTACAGCAATAACCTCTGCAGAGTGACCCTCTTTACAGCTATAACCTCTGCAGAGTGACCCTCTCTACAGCAATAACCTCTCCAGTGACCCTGTCTTCAGCAATAACCTTTCCAGTGACCCTCTCTTCAGCAATAACCTCTCTAGTGAATCTTTCTTCAGCAATAACCTAATAGTAATAGGTCCTCTGAACTTATTTTCATGTCTTTGAGTCACACCTGCTTATTTTCGCCCTCAAATTGTGCTGTAAAGAAAAGTAATTGTAATAATATAGTTACATGCAAGCTGCTTGGTCAACTTTGATTTAATGTAAAGCTATTTTATTTTCTTAGTGTTGTCTTTTTAAACTGCCAGTCAATTAGGCTTAATGTGCAAATTTAGATTTATTGTAAACCTGTAAAAATAATCATTCATTATTACCCCCCCCCCTTTATGGTTAATTATGTATGAATTTCAACGTTAGCAATGTCGCTATAACTGTGTAGGTTTGGGTTAATTTTGCACATCAGTATTTATTCATGTCCAACCTTTGTTTTTATCATGAAAGAGAAAACAAAAACATACATAGCATAGTCACAGTTTGATATGACAACACTTTCTATTACATATATTTATATATCACATCACTTTCCTTATATCCAGGTTAGTATAGCCAGTATGTATAAAGTTATACGTACCGTACTGTACCACGTGTAGTATAAACAATTGAGTTTTTCCAATAAATCAATGCGTATTTTGCATTTTTAGTGTCATATGATATAAAGAATCTATCAATCGTTGTCAATTGATATATGTATATTAAACTCGCTCAGGAAATATTATTAAGCTCGCCAGAGGCTCGCTTAATAATATTTCCAAAACTCGTTTACTATAAATTTATATCAATTGACAACTCGTGATAGATCCTCTATAATTGTTTGTGGAGCTTTTGTGTACTTTGCAGTTTCCTTTGAATGTCATTGTCTGAATTAATTCACCTATATTGCATAGTACGGTCATTTTACATCTATTGAGAAATACAATTGCTTCATGATAGTTTCAATGTCATCGAGTGAATAAAGTGTGAAAATGCACATCTTAAGTAGTGTACTTAGACGTTGTGCAGTAATTACAGCTAGTCCTCTCCACTGATGCATCAGTTTGTTACATTCAGTGCAATACAATCTAGGTCATCTTGTGTCTGGTCACTATGATTGTCTCCATACAATCTAGGTCACCTTGTGTCCGGTCACTATGATTGTCTCCATACAATCTAGGTCACCTTGTGTCTAATCACTATGATTGTCTCCATACAATCTAGGTCACCTTGTCTCCATACAGTCTAGGTCACCTTGTGTCCGGTCACTATGATTGTCTCCATACAATCTAGGCCACCTTGTGTCTGGTCACTATGATTGTCTCCAACAATCTAGGTCACCTTGTCTCCATACAGTCTAGGTCATCTTGTCTCCATACAGTCAAGGCCACCTTGTGTCTGGTCACTATGATTGTCTCCATACAATCTAGGTCACCTTGTCTCCATACAGTCTAGGTCACCTTGTGTCCGGTCACTATGATTGTCTCCTTACAATCTAGGCCACCTTGTGTCTGGTCACTATGATTGTCTCCATACAATCTAGGTCATCTTGTGTCTTGTCACTATGATTGTCTCCATACAATCTAGGTCACCTTGTGTCTGGTCACTATGATTGTCTCCATACAATCTAGGTCACCTTGTGTCAGGTCACAATGATCATCTCCATACAATCTAGATCACCTTGTGTCTGGTCACTATGATTGTCTCCATACAATCTAGGTCACCTTGTGTCCGGTCACTATGATTGTCTCCACACAATCTAGGTCACCTTGTGTCTTGTCACTATGATTGTCTCCATACAATCTAGGCCACCTTGTGTCTGGTCACTATGATTGTCTCCATACAATCTAGGTCACCTTGTGTCTTGTCACTATGATTGTCTCCTTACAATCTAGATCACCTTGTGTCTGGTCACTATGATTGTCTCCATACAATCTAGGTCACCTTGTGTCTGGTCACTATGATTGTCTCCATACAATCTAGGTCACCTTGTGTCTGGTCACTATGATTGTCTCCATACAATCTAGGTCATCTTGTGTCTGGTCACTATGATTGTCTCCATACAATCTAGGTCACCTTGTGTCTGGTCACTATGATTGTCTCCATACAATCTAGGTCACATTGTGTCCGGTCACTATGATTGTCTCCATACAATCTAGGTCACCTTGTGTCTGGTCACTATGATTGTCTCCATACAATCTAGGTCATCTTGTGTCTGGTCACTATGATTGTCTCCATACAATCTAGGTCACCTTGTGTCCGGTCACTATGATTGTCTCCATACAATCTAGGTCACCTTGTGTCTGGTCACTATGATTGTCTCCACACAATCTAGGTCACCTTGTGTCCGGTCACTATGATTGTCTCCATACAATCTAGATCACCTTGTGTCTGGTCACTATGATTGTCTCCATACAATCTAGGTCACCTTGTGTCAGGTCACAATGATCGTCTCCATACAATCAAGGTCACCTTATATCAGGTAAAGTTGATTCAAAGATCTCTGTCACAACCGCGTAAACAAACATTCACCCCGGTCGATGATTAAAGGTGTGTCAGGATTAAATTATACCATCAAAAATACACTTAAATGATTAAATAGCTGATGGTCCTATAGCGAAGTGTTTAAACTTGCTGCAATTAGCTATTCATAAATGAAACTGTATGGCGGTTTTGACAGACATCTTTGAATCGACAATAACAATGATCATCTCCATAAATCTAGGTTGTATCTGGTCGGGACACCTTGCGTGGACACTCGGCTGAGAAACATGTGCAAATGTAATCAATAGTTTTAAAAAAGAATAAGTGCAAGACTGGAAAGAACTGATAAAAAGGATTTTCATGGTAATTGTATACATAAGCATTGGTTGGGAATTTATTTTTTGCTAGAATGCATCATCTTTTGGGTATTTCTTCCATGTTGGTATTTTTTTTATCTTATTTAATTGAAGGATAGAGATATCCAATCATATTGCCTGTTGTGGACCAATAGTTTAATTTGGTGTGATCTGCTTGAAATGCATGATATTAGCTTTTACAAAAATGATTTGGCAATTAGCAATGCTAGTTGGTTAACTGCATTGTCTTTGAAAATTATTTGTCTTGTTGGTAAAGCATAATTACTTTTGACTGTTGTAATAAACTTGGAAGTTGGAATTAAATTATTATACTCTATGTATCATTCCTAAGTTCAATATTAAGAACAATAATGTTCAGTTAGGTGACAGTTTGTCCTGTTATTACATCAAACACAACACTGTAATTTAAGTAATTCACATTATGGTTTCTAAAACTCTGAAACTATTGGTCCAACCAAGCATCAGGCCAGCATGTGTGCATTTCAGAATGTACACCACTGTGGTTTAAGTGCTTCACATGAGTTTTTGAAATTTCTTGTCCATGCCCAACACCAGGCCAGCATGTGTGCATTTCAAAAAGTACACCACTGTGGTTTAAGTGTAGGTTGAAGAATTTTAAATGTTACGTAACCAGACCAGCGTGTTTATATACATTGTTACCCTTTTTTACTATAAATATATGATTAAAAAAAAAAAATAAAGGTACACTTTAAAATGTTTGATTATGTTCATTCAAAACAAATATTTTTCCATGGCAAGACTTTTTATACTTTTTATGCCCCCGTATCGATAGATCGGGATGCATATAGTGATTCACCTGTCCGTTTGTCCGTCCGTTCGTCCGTCCGGCCTGGTTAACCCAAATTGACCGTTTCTTCTAGCATCAATATGGCTTGCTACAAAGCTTTCAAACTTGCATTGATGTTGTATATGACCACTCTCCACACGCCTGTATCACCTGACTCCATTTTGACCTTCACCTTGACCTAATTTTGGACTTAGACTTATTGAAAGGCCAAATTCTTGGTTAACCTAAATTGACCGTTTCTTCTAGCATTAATATGGCTTGCTACATAGCTTTTAAACTTGCATGGATGTTGTATATGACCACTCTCCAAACGTCTGTATCATCTGACTCCATTTTGACCTTCACCTTGGCCTAATTTTGGACTTAGACTTATTGAAATGGCTCCCACAGGGGGCATAAGCGTTTATTGAACGCAGTCTTGTTACTGTCGTAATTAACTTGGAAGTTGAAATTAAATTATTATACTCTATGTATCATTCCTAAGTTCAATATTAAGAACAATATCGTTCAGTTAGGTAACAGTCTGTCCTTTTATTACATCAAACACAACACTGTAATTTAAGTAATTCACATTATGGTTTCTAAAACTCTGAAACTATTGGTCCAACCAAGCATCAGGCCAGCATGTGTGCATTTCAGAATGTACACCACTGTGGTTTAAGTGCTTCACGTGAGTTTCTGAAATTGCTTGTCCATGTCGAACACCAGGCTAGCATGTGTGCATTTCAGAATGTACACCACTGTGGTTTAAGTGCTTCACATGAGTTTCTGAAATAGCTTGTCCATGCCCAACACCAGGCCAGCATGTGTGCATTAAAAAACCAGTATGTACACCACTGTGGTTTAAGTGTAGGTTGAAGCTTTTTGAATGTTAGGTAACCAGACTAGCGTGTTTATATACATTGTTACCCTTTTTTACTATAAATATATGATCAATTGAAAAAATAAAATAAAGGAACACTTTAAAATGGTTGATTATGTTCATACAAAACAAATATTTTTTCCATGGCAATACAGTGTACTGGCCAGTATTACTTATTATTAGCTGATTGTCTAATGAATTTGAATCATATCTCACCATATTAAACCATTGGTACATACACAGGTGATAAGTATGAATCCAAGATTGACCCTCCTTATTCTTCAATTGAATAAGATTAATAACACAAATCGATGGCTTAGAATGAGGTCGTATATACTACTTACGACCTTATAAGACTCATACATATTTGAAATCTGCTTCACAAGGCGCTTCTTATGAGCCTATTTTCATAAAAAAATCAGAAATTGTCATGTTGACCAAAATGAAGTTTTAAAAACTTGTTTTCCAAGAGGCAAAGAGTAAATTACAGACAGTTTTCACTTGTTTTCTCAATATATTGATTTTGTAGTTACGACCTTCTTATTCTAAGCCATCGAAATATGTAAGAAGCAATAACATATGAAAGGCACTACATTTGAATAACCATAGAATGTGCTTACATTGTACATATCTGTATAATTGCTTCGAAATCCTTTTTTCGATTAACCTTTCCATTCTTTGGTGTTGATTGTGCAAATTAAATTCCTTTCTACCCATTGAGCCTATTTGAGTGTATGCTGTCTCGGGTACCTCGCTTTAATTGGATGAATTTGCTCAATTTGAAAATGTCAGTGTCTTCAGTACTTTGATTCTGTATGGTACTTGCATTGCAATAATTGCTGAAATGTTTAGGTCTTTAGAACCTCATGCTAAATACTGCACAAGGTCTTAAGACAATACTGATGTAATATAGAGTGCATGTGCATACTCTATTTATCATTTTATGTGTGTTAGATGTACATGTATTGGTATTTGTTAATCATAGTAAAGTTTGTTTATTATAGTGTCGCCCCTATTGAAAGCGCCAGTCAATTCATATGAAACTTCTGGAACTAATTTTGCAATACGAGGGGTGCCTGCAGTACTGTAGGATGTCCTTCTTTATTTATATGCAGTCACTACAGTCTTGTGGGCACGCCTCGAATAGCATGCAGCTGATAACAGCAATGCACACAAAAGCATACCAAACTATCTTAAAGACATGAAAATATGATACCATGTCCCTCACCTTTGTGGCTTTATGTATCTACTTATAGAGCAGTAGGGTGAAGGTTTGAACCCTGGCAGGGCCCGGCTAGGGTTCTTTCTGATAATTGGCCACTGTTGAGCCACTAGCTTGATACATAAATAAGATAAATTCCATGATGTCACTATATACTGCCCTTATTCCTACCTCCGGTGACTGGCATTAAAGTTTAGGAATCAGGTAGAATACTGATGTGCTCAGAAAATATCGGTGTCTCAACTCTCATACCGGTATTAAGTTAAATTGGCTGAACGTTTAAATTGAGTTGACACTTTAAATAGAACACTTCTGCATTAAAGTAAGGTTGACTTTTCAGACATCTCATTTCTTTTGTACCACGGACATAGATTTAATTTCTTCAAATTTTCATGCTTTCTCTATCATCTCCAAATATTTGACATCTGCTGAAATTCCTCTTTCTTAATTCTATTGATAATCTGATAATGTATTTTGTTGTCTTTCATCTATATAACATTTGATACTGATAATGCAATTCTCCTTACATTGCATGTAGACAGGCTGAGTCTGTCCTCTCTAAAACATTAGACAGTTATGTCAAAGCAAATACATTGATCCTTTCAACATATTATAGTAAACTGATGGAAATTACCTCTAAATCCAGTCTTCTAGTGGGGAGCGGTGGCCTAGAGTTAGGGCGCCCGCTTCGGGATCGATAGGTCCCGGGTTCGATCCCCCTCTGGACCACTGGTTAATTTCTCTGAGCGAGACCCACATATGCTCCACTCCACCATGGTGTAAAATGGTACTTGCGAGGGCAGTGTCTATTCCTGGGCGCCGCATATTTATGTTGGCTGCCACACCGACAGGAGAGAAATAGTCTCCCCAGGGAGACATGAGTGTAGGTTGTCATATGTATCCCAATGACCAGGGGAGTTAAAATGTCAAAGGGTGCTTGAGCGGCCTAACAGCTGAAAAGAACCCTAGAAAATTGGTAACTTTTTTTTAACTTCCATTTAATAATCGGGTAAAGTTTGTCGGCTGTTGATAGAATTTGACATTGGCAAACCTTTCCATCTATCATTTTGAACAGGCCAGTCATTTCTTCTTTATTGAAGGCCATTATACATGTATCTCCTTCCCCCCTCACTTTTTTAAGTGAGTGCATATAATATTGGTGTTGTGACCCTACCCCTCTATGGAATAAAAATCTTGTGTGTTGAACTTCTCACTAATCATGGGGCTACTGTTCATAGAACCCTTAAAAAGTCCTTGAATTTGATGCATAGTCCTTGAAAAGTCATTAAGTTAGACCTGAAAACATCCTTGAAAAGTCTGGAATTTTGATTTCTTTTAATGAATTCTTATATAAAGTCTTGAATTGTAATGTTGTTTGAGTGGAAAATAAGAAAATGTCCTTGAATACAAAAATTAAATAAAAAACATCGCAGTAGCTTTATGACGAGTACAAGCGTCCTGAGATGCAGTACGGGTTACCTGGGTACAAAATAAAGGGTATATATATTAAGTGATAATCACGACATGACAAACTTACGTACAGCCGTCTAGGTAAAGTTTTCTTTTAACTTTGGTTTAAACTGGCGATTATTAGTGTTTCAGAATTGTTTGACATCATGAGTAGTAAAAATAAGTGCTTGAAAATGAGGAAAAAGTCCTGAAAAAGTCCTTAAATATGGTTTTCAAATGATCCCTAAAAACTAGGTTGGGCAGAATTAATCTTCAAACTTTCACAAATTAACAACCTTAATGTTTTGTTGGCTGTGAAGGATGAAACTTTTCCTCCATCAATTTTACAAGATTATTACTACAATGGGGGCACCTGTGCCCAATGGACAAATTTCTAGCTTTAGACTTTAATACTGATACAATTATACCCATGAAAAGTGTATGCAACTGCTACATAGTGCTATTTTATTGAACAGAACCTGGTGGTGACTGAATAATGGTGCTCTTTACATTATGAGGCAAAATTTGGATTTATGTATATTGGTCAGGAAATGATGGTTGCTCACATTTAATTATAAACTTTGCTCACATTTAATTATAAACTTTGCTCACGTTTAATTATAAACTTTGCTCAAATTTAATTATAAACTTTGCTCACATTTCATTATAAACTTTGCTCACATTTAATTATAAACTTTCACTCTTTGATAACTACAGATGATAGTAAAGTCAATGCAGTAGTAGTAGTATAGTATAGTATGCACCCGCTGTAGAAACGATCAAGAAATAAGACCTTGGAATTTTCTATATCCACATACATGTAAAAAAATGTCACACTTAGAAAATGATTGATATAATATTTGCACCACAACTCAAACAAAATGATGAATATTGAAGTTATGTCATTTTATATATTTTTGTTTGACTATTAAACATTGAAAATAGGTACATACAGACTTCCTAAAATTATGTATTTAAATTTGCAGAACACATTCAAGTTTCTTTGTACTCTAGACATAAAGTACTTGGTGTGACCAACTATTAGGGGATTTTAGGCCCCAGAATCACATACTGATGCAGAGGCATATAATGATGCACCTGTCAGCCTGACTATCATGTACATCAAGGCTGATTGCTTTCGTATTTGGTAAACTTGTTTACCACCATACAGTCCAGTTAGGATAAAAGTCCAGTGACACAGTGGAACAATCCACGAGTACTGTGTAAAAACAAGTTTAAATTTTAATGCTTATACCATCAGTTCAATATCAAACTAAACTCTACCTGTTTAAGCAATGGTTTTAATATTTTGGTTATGACGTCACTGTCAGATTACCCTAGCTGGACTATAAACCCATTATATTATCAAAACCATGTAACACTATAGTTCGATTTCGAGCATTGAGCCGTGACTGCACTTTTAAAGTTTAATCCATTCGCCGATAAAGATTGGCACATTCGCCGATAAAGATTGGCGTGGGATTGACTATTCAGATATGTATAACACACATAAGTAAGTAGCATATCTTTAAATAATGACTATTGAAATCAATAAATCACGGGTTACCCGCACAAATAGGCTCGTCTAAAAGGTCATGGCTCAGGGTTCAAAATTGAACTATATCAATCATTACGAAAGAATTATGGCCCTATTTCATTATGGACAAGGGTTCGAAGGTGGCATAAGTATTTGCTGATTGCAGTCTTGTTAATTTGAAAATTAAAACCACAATAACTAGCCAAGCAAAACTGTTAGGATTTTCTAAAATGATTATTGTTTGATATACCTTGTACAGAAAAATCCAACATTAGTGAATCATCTTAAATGTGATACGCTTTCATAAGTTTAAATCTATTAGTACAGGATCAGCCAAAAGATCATGTTAAACACCTATTTGTGCAACTGTATTTATTGCAGATGTTGTAAAAGAACTGTTTTCATAGTGTCATTGTATAAATGAGTTGATTTCCGGCAATTGCAATGATGAGTATACATTGAATTATATTGTGCAGCAATAAGGCATACAGTGATCAGATTTTATGTGTGCTTTCAATAGCAATAAATGATACTAGTTGAATTTTATAGTAATCCAATAAATCATACATGCAGTGATATGGTTTATATAATAATAATAATAATATCGACTTTATTTTAAGAGGTGACACAGTTGGGCAAGCCCAGTCTTCCCTGTGAGCTTCTGTAACAAAACATGTTTACAAAGAGTATGACAAATAATAGACAATTAGAAATACAACAACAAAGTTTAACAATGGCATCTGTTGATATATTTCCACCTGTCGCAGGCAATTCGCCATTGGATATGAATTGAATGTGTTGATGGGATATGATTCAATGAATAATGTTAACTTAAAACAAAGTTGATTATAATTTTACATTTAGACAATTTGTGTTCTGGCAAGATACCCGTAGGAATAAAGATTGTGCATA
Organism: Spisula subtruncata; assembly: GCA_963678985.1. NCBI lineage: Eukaryota > Metazoa > Mollusca > Bivalvia > Venerida > Mactridae > Spisula > Spisula subtruncata. The sequence continues at coordinate 13,307,822 of OY787676.1, forward strand.
CAGTTATCAAAGCTGGATTACCTTTTCCTTTCAATAATAATAATAATAATAATAATGTTATTGCCTTTGTACATAAACAAACAGTCAGATTATCGAAATTGGACAATATACAGTCCTTAAAAAGTTAAATGACAACGGTTTGTAATCATTGAGTCGTCTGTCAGACACACTATGTATGTTTGTGTATATTCTAGGTTTAACTGTGAATACCCGATTTAACAGTGGTCCCCGCCATTCTTTTGAATGGGATAGAATCCTTCATTATTATGACTTACTGATTTGATGATAGTCTGCCGGTGATTATGTTATCCTTAGTTTACAAACGAATATGGAATTAAATGTATTTTTAATGTCCAATTTTGTGTACAATGTTGCGCATGATTACTTTAAATGCATGTACTCATTTAATCTACACTAAAAACAAGGGGCCTGTGCAGCATAATAGAACTTTGTTTTAACACAGGCTTGAGTTATGGTGCGCCAGCTATTTGTTGGTGTATTTGAACTTGAAGTATGACTTTTTGCAACCGCATAATGGTAAAAATTTAATGTTTGAAAGGCGAGTAATTTTTGCATAAGCCACAGGGGCAGAAAAATCAAGCATGCACAATAGACCTACCCAGGATCTCCACTAATCTGTAGGTACAAATAAAGTTTTACCGTTATAATCCTTGTGACGCTTGTATATTCATATCTGGACAATAGAGTTGGGGTCAGTTGTGTTTGCATATGAATACAAGACCAGTCTAACTAGGCAAGTTTTGTTTGTACCTACATGTAATTTAAGGGGAAAACCACCTTGCACAAAGTTCCGGATATCAACTATTTATCAGTGTTATTTGAGTATACAAGTGACCATACACGTTTATTTAAGTAACCAGATTTTGCAACAGTAGACTGTTCAGATAGACTGTTAAGATCAATACTGTAAAATAATTAATTGTCGTTGGGGATTAAATTTTTTGGGTTTCGTGCTTCGCCTTAAACCACGAAAACACATCCCATTGACTCTTGTATTTATTACCTGAAATGCAAAATCCATGAATTAACGTCCCATTGAAATGGTATTTTTTACCAAAACCACAAAATTTCGTCCCATCGCAATTTTACACTAGTCGACCAATCTGGTCAATGTTAGTAAATATCACATTATCCTTGGTGCATTCGGTAATAAAAAGCTTAAATATGACCTTGACCTCCCCAGCTGTGACCTTGACCTTTCAGGTTAGACCATTGGGGTGGTGCATGACACTCCAACTCATTGAGGTCAACATTCAGAATGTAATCAGGAAATATTTTGATACATTATCCAGTTGAAATCAAGTAAAAAGGAATACTAGTATAGCTTGGCTATTTTGACCTGAGCCTGTCCTTTATGCAAGAATACATTACAAGGTTCTTGTTTTTTTAATATATCGATTTCCGCAAGCAAATTGTGCAATATCAGCATTTAAGATTAATGTTGGTATTATATCTCGAGCGTCATCGTGATACACCCCGATTATGAAAACATACAATAGGTGTTGTAAAGGTAGACACTATATTGACTGTTAAATTATGGTTATCAATAGGTCATGCTCATGTCAATGTGGCCAAGCTATACATTTTTTGAAACAGCCAGAATAGTCTCATGACAATACTTCCCTTTGGTGGAACAAGACTATACAACATATAGTAAGATACAGTCTTAGTAATTTGATTAAATTTATAGTTACAGTAGCATTGGATGGGCATTCAAATTCTAATCAATCCTACTATGTAAGAGATGTCGAATAGCAATGCTTTATATCTATCAAGATTTACCTGAACTCTGCCATCACTTCAATAACACAACAAGAAAATCTTATTCCATTGTTGACCTACCGACTGATGATATTTGCAAGTGCACACTAAACACAATTTACATGATGACTATTATATGGGTATTAACACATTTAACTTGAAGGCCTTGCTAACACACAGGCTGCCCTTGTGCGGTGGGGGAGGGGGGTGGGGAAGGGGGGGAAGGGGGGTATGGGTGGGGGTGGTGGTGGTGTTGTTTTGTGTTTTTCATGTGTAGTTAGGTAGTTAGTTAGGTAGTTAGTTAGATAGGTAGTTAGGTAGGTCACCCATCTTGTCTGTACTGCTGTTTTAAGTTTTTTTTTTCTGTATTTTCAGGTTTGAAGAGACGAGGAGTGCAGATGTTCAGGATGGCTTCAATTTCCCTTGTGGTTCCCGGGGGAGAGCCCATGTTATTGGGAAAATAGACCGTATGCACTCAGGGTGTCTCTGATAGTGTGTGTATGGTGCACTTAGGATGTGCCCATAGGGATGTCTCTTACGGGGAATATAACATGCATGTTTTGTCAACATTGTATAGCAAGGCGAATTGAACACAAGCCTGACCTTTTGATTAGCATAATTTAACAGTCGATATATTGCCTATACATGTTTACAACACTAATTGTATGTTTTCTTAATCGGGAGTAACCACGAAGGCGCTTGAGATGTAATACATTTAACACAAATTTGAAATACCGATATACACAATTCGCTTGCTGAAATTGATATATTCAAAGCAAGAACCTTGTAATATATTCATGCATAAAGGTTAGGTTCAGGTCAATATAGTCAAGCTATATGTTTCTATCACAGGTGTTGCACAAAGGTTGTATTTATGGGGTGTATCTGTAGCATGTAAACTGTATCTATAGGGTGTGTCTCTGGATGATGAATATCATACTAGATTTGCCTACAGTGTGTGTCCCTAACATGGGAAGAAACACAAGATGTGTCTAATCAGTAGATCTCTTGCAGGGGATGAGACCTACCTTGCTGATACATACTGTGTTTTAGAGACACACTTTGTAGGTTCATCCTGTATTTTACACTTCATTCAAAGAAATACCCTTTGGCGTCAGCCTGTGTGTTAGACCCTCGGTAAGAGATATACCATATAGATCCAACCTGTAGGCAACATATGTGATAGAGACATATAGCTTGACAAATTTGACACAAACTTGACCTTTTGATTAGCATAATTTAACAGTAGATATTTATAACCTCGGTTGTATGTTTTCATAGTCGGGGAGTATCACGAAGTGCTCTAGATGTAATACAAACACAAATTTCAAGTACCGATATTGCACTCTTTGCTAGCCGAAATTGATATATTCATAGCAAGAACCTTGTAATATATTCATGCACAAAGGTCAGGTTCGTGTTAAATTCGCTTAGCTATACCATGTTGACACAACATCTGTAAGAGACAGACCCGTGGAAATACGGGGTGTTTCATAATATCTCTCCCGATTACAAACAAATCGATGGCTTAGAAGTAGAAGGTCGTAAGTGCCACTTACGACCTTTTATGATTCATACATATTTAGAATGAGCATCACAAGGCGCTTCTTATGAGCCCATTTTCATAAAAATCTGAACTTGTCATGTTGACCAAAATAAAGTTGTAAAAGTTTGTTTTACCAAAAGTAAAGACTAAATGTTAGACACTTTTTCTGTGTTTTCTCAAAATAGCAGTTGGTAGTTACGACCTTCTAATACTAAGCCATCGAAATGTCATGCGCACATGCCTGATCTCAATTGATATGTTCATATACCAATGGAAAGACAACATTTCAAAGTTTTATTGAGTATATAATCATAGGTGGCAGTATCAGTGTTTGGAAAAGAAAAAATCTGTCACTGAGCTAATACACTACATGGACCGTATATATATTGATTGTCTATCTAACTTCATGTACACTATCAAGGTATAAAGAGTAGTAAATGTCTATGTCCAAAGATTGTGGAACATCGCATAGGCTTGGTCCCCAACAATAATTACGATACTGTGAGCGCAGCGGGTAACCAGTGCATAAATAAAATGACCTTGAGCGAAGTTAAATAACGAAAGTAACACTGTTTTGCCGTTTCCAATTATAAGATACAATTGAACGAGATTTTCGGTAAGAATGAATATCTTATAGTTTATTTGAATGACTTGTAAAGCGATTTTTCTTCAGTGCCCGTAATTTTATGTTGAAACAACGAGATGCAATGTTCCACAATCTTTGGCATATAGACATATAGTACGCTTTATACCTTGATAGTATATTAGCTCAGTACAGAACTTTTTAAATATTTTTTTTAATTTTTGTTTAATCGTTTGCGGACAAAACACTGATACTGCCACCTGTGTATATAATATGACAATTTTACTATCAAAGCAACATTGGAATTAAGATTTCTGAAAAAAGGCAATTTTTCGATAAATGTCAAAATGACGTCCATATTGAATTTGCTTTCCAAGTTGAATTACATATAGTTTGTAAAGTTTTGCATGATATAACCAGTTTTAAAGTTTTCAAAAACAAATGTGATAATCTAAAAGCCTATGTGTGATACAGTTGATTTGGTTACCAGTTGCTAGGCAATGAAAGAAGCCAACACAAAAACATTACTTTCTAGCTTTCATACAAAGTAAACAAGTGCATGATGTTTGGTTATTTTCTTTCTAAATTATTATTTTAAAGTCATAAATTGCTATGGTGGTTGTATTAAAAACAACATACGTCTATTAGTGAATTAAAACCATTCATTTGGAAAAAATGTTATTTGAAAACATGTCACCTGTTTGCTTGACTACAAGAAAGAATGTATCTGCATGGTTATGTTCTTCCGTTGCCTAGCAACTAGAAAGCAAAGTAACTGTTACATCAAAATATTTTCAACTTGTTGTATATAATATAAACTTTTAAATCAAATTTATTTTGTTAATAAAAATTATCACCTTGTTTTATCATTCAATACTTTACAAGCTATGATATCAATTTGGCTTAATAATAGCTTTGAACGCCATTTTGACAATTATCGAAAAAATTACATTTTGCAAGAATTTTTGTTACGGTGTTGGTTTGATAGAAAAATTGCCATGTTATATACTGAATAAAACTTTGAAATGTTGGCTTTCTATATATCGATGGCTTAGAATTAGAAGGTCGTAAGTGCCACTTACAACCTTATATGATTCATACAAATTTAGAATAAGCATCACGAGGCGCTTCTTATGAGCCCATTTTCATAAAAATCTGAACTTGTCATGTTGACCAAAATAAAGTTGTCAAAGTTTGTTTTACCATAAGTAAAGAGTAAATGTCAGACAGTTTTTCCGTGTTTTCTCAAAATATCAATTTGGTAGTTACGACCTTCTAATACTAAGCCATCGATATGAAGATACCAGTTGAGATCATGCATGTACTCATCACATTTATTTGTAATAGGGACGGATATTATGAAACACCCTATATCCATACACCCCTAGTTAGAGTCACACTCTGTAGTACATGGTCTTTGACCGTAATGATGTTAGTCTGGTTCCCTGTCTTAAATTTTACAGTAGTTTGAGTCAGGAGCCTGTTGCATAGCCAAGGAAAAATCAAGCACTTTTTGGTAGCGCATTACTATGTCTGCGCAACTACATGCTTCCGGCGACCATGTTTGCTGATAGCATACCGTTTCTTAACACTTCGCTAGACAAGTGCTATTGATCACTTTCTTATGCAATGGACCGCTTCGGTTCCGCTGGTAGCATATACATTTTTTTGCTTTGTCCACTACTAAGCCCTTTTTTTAAGCATGCTGTTTCTTAGCATATCACTACGAAGAGCTCGATAGCACCTGGCTTATGCAACAGCCTCCTGGCATCATCCAATAACTCCAGTGGTCAAATCAAAATGGTGGATGTACATTAGTTTTAACAGGCAATTTTAGATAATTTCAATAAAAATTTTGATGAAGCTTTGTCACGATATCAATGGAAAAATGCTTGGTCTTTGCAATACTGTAAAATCATTAATTTTGATGGGGGATTAAATTTCTCGGATTTCGTGGTTCACCTTCAACCATAAAAATCAATCGTCAAACACTAATTTTGACCCTTATATTTATTACCTAAAATGCAAAATCCACACATTAACCTCCCATCTAAATGTTTATTTTTGCCAAAACCATGAAATTTTGTACCATCGAAATTAAATGATTTTACAATAATACAAGTTTGTTCACACCATCGGTACTATTAATATTATTTAGTACATATTAAATTTGTAATAACTAAGGTTAACAAAATAATGAAAACTTTTTGTAGCAGGGTGTTATTAATGCATATAATTGTGAATGATAACAAATGTCTGATCAGCTTAATCAGTAGAGCAAATGAATCGTAAACATGGCCGGATATTGTTTACATTTTGCATAAATATTTTGCTTTATTTGTGTTTTCAGAAATGTTTTATTTCTTCATCATATTCCTAATACAAGTATTAACTAATAACAACTAGTTATATACTGTAAAATCATTAATTTTTGTGGGGATTAAATTTCTTGGATTTCATGGTTCACCTCAGACACGAACTTTAATCCCAACGAACATCAATTTTTACCCTTGTTTTATTACCTGAAATGCAAAATCCACGAATTCAAGTCCCAACGAAATTGTCCTTTTTACCAAAACAACGAAATTTCGTCCCAACAAAATTAAATGACTTTACAGTAATCTATATTTTGGAAAAAATGAAGATATTTCTGGATTCAAACCTGCAACATTCATCTTACTTGTTAGATGCTCCACCAATTGAGCTAACCAGACATTTGAATTCTAAAACAATTAATATGCTCTATAATCATGCTGGTAGAGAATTTTTCATAATTTGATTAGCTTTTTAGTACATATCAGTGGTGATGGTTTTAATGACATTGAAAAGGCACACATTTTTCCATTAATATACAAAGTCTCATCAAAGTGACAGCTAAAGGACACACACTTCAGGGGATAATATAAAATTCCATATATTAACTAACATACAACCGCCAGCTTGTTTTACCCGTGGAAAAAGTCAGCTTTGTAACATTAGGCCGAACCTAAACTGTAATGTAAGATTTAGGTTCCGGGAACCAGACTAGAAATGGCGTCTGCTCCGACATGGTGAGCTTTCGTGATCACTCTTTGTATGTCCATCCAACAACAATTGAGATTACGCCAGAGATCGCTCCGCCTAATTGTTTGTCAAAGGCTCAGTCGTTCACCTGGCGTAATGTCAATTTACTTGTGAGGTTCCTGGGAAGTGGAGACAGACATCTGTCTTCACTCCCTTGCATGTCACAAGAGATGACTATATCCGATACTATTTTAACTTGGTACTGGACTGTTTTAGGCCAAAATAAAACAGGCAGGTACAGAAGTTAAAATAGCCGTGATTTTTTTCGTGATTTTTTTCGTGATTTTTCGTGCTTTTCTTTTCCATCATGTGAGGCAGGCCCTTGTGAGGCACACATCAACTGAGGCAGTCATCATTTGATGACTTTTCAAGAGAAGCAAGCATTATATGATGACATATCAAGTGAAGCAAGCATTATATGATGACAGATCAAGTGAAGCAAGCATTATATGATGACATATCAAGAGAAGCAAGCATTATATGATGACATATCAAGAGAAACAAGCATTATATGATGACATATCAAGTGAAGCAAAGCAAGCATTATATGATGACATATCAAGTGAGGCAAGCATTATATGATGACCTATCAAGTGAAGCAAAGCAAGCATTATTTGATGACATATCAAGTGTAGCAAGCATTATATGTTGATCTATCAAGTGAGGCAAGCATTATATGATGACATATCAACCGAGGCAGTCATTATATGATGACACATCAAGTGAGGCATGCATTATATGATGACATATCAAGTGAAGCAAATCAAGCATTATATGATGACATATCAAGTGAAGCAAGCATTATATGATGACATATCAAGTGAAGCAAATCAAGCAGTATATGATGACATATCAAGTGAAGCAAGCAATATATGATGACATATCAAGTGAGGCAAGCAATATATGATGACATATCAAGTGAGGCAAGCAATATATGATGACATATCAAGTGAGGCAATCAGTATATGATGACATATCAAGTGAGGCAAGCATTATATGATGACATATCAAGTGAGGCAAGCATTATATGATGACATATCAAGTGAGGCAAGCAATATTTGATGACATATCAAGTGAGGCAAGCAATATATGATGCCATATCAAGTGAGGCAAGCAATATATGATGACATATCAAGTGAGGCAAGCAGTATATGATGACATATCAAGTGAGGCAAGCATTATATGATGACATTTCAAGTGAGGCAAGCAGTATATGATGACATATCAAGTGAGGCAAGCATTATATGATGACATATCAAGTGAGGCAAGCAATATATGATGACATATCAAGTGAGGCAAGCAGTATATAATGACATATCAAGTGAGGCAAGCATTATATGATGACACATCAAGTGAGGCAAGCAATATATGATGACATATCAAGTGAGGCAAGTAATATATGATGACACATCAAGTGAGGCAACCATTATATGATGACGTATCAAGTGAGGCAAGCATTATATGATGACACATCAAGTGAGGCAAGCAATATATGATGACATATCAGGCATTTTACTGTTAGTTTCTCTTCTTTAATTAACTAATTGTTTAGATTTTTATCCATATAACTGTAAATGGTGATGTGGGTAAATACTGATTCCAAAAAATCATGTTTAGTTTTTATATTTTGTAAGGTTTTACCCCAAAGTAATAGACTTTCACAAACATATAAGGACCTAGATTTTTAGTATGTTACAGAACACCCATAGTGTGACAAAACAAAAAGAGTTTTTTTAATTTTTCTCAAAAAAATATGTGCTCTGAACTAAATATTGGTTTCCCAAACAACAATATTTTATCAAGCGGTTGGAAATCGCACAGCAGAGCTCAAATACGGATCTCTACAGGAAATTTCAAAATGTATCAGGTTCATAAAATTATCTCAACTTCTGAAATTTATATAATAAATAACATATTTTAAAAGCTGCTTAAGCAGATAACTCATTAAGACTTTTAATTATTGTGTTTGACTAATTAATATTACTAAAATCGAATTATGTCAAGCAAAATATAGGATTATCTTATTTATTTAATTTTCAGTCATTAATAAGAATTAATAAAACAAAAATTCAAGCACTGAGATTTTGAAATGGTGGTGAAGGATTGGCTGTAAGGGGTGGTTGGAGGCCATGATTTAAAACAGTTAAAATAATGCAAATTTTATACAGAATGCAAGCCATGCTTAAATGAAGATGGAAAATGAAGTAATATATTTGGTCTTAAAAGTGAGGTTGCATATTAAGTTCAAACTGTTAAGGCATAATTACTAAGTTGGGCATAATAGCGTCATTGTATGAGTTCAAAAATAAAAACAAAACTAGCAGAAAATGAAGATTGGTATTAGTTTTTAAGAAGTTGTTTCAAATCCTGGTTGCTATGTGGTTTCCCAATGATTCCCGGGAAGTAGAATTGGACCTCTGTATTCTCCCTTGCATGTTGTGAGAGGCAACTAAACGGGAGACTATTTTAACTTTAGTACCCATGTGTTTTATTTTGGCATAAAACTACATTGTTCCAGTCAGGTACTCAAGTTAAAATAGCTGTGACTTTTTATTTAGATATGCAAGTGATGTTACATACCTATATAAAGTGTTGTGTATGAATGTCTGATTGTCTTACTTTTGTTGTAAATTTTAAATTCCTGTTGGTTTATGATTGCATTTAAAATTCATCTATAATGTATAATAAAGCTGCTCTAATAGATCACACGCTGCATACATCGAGAATTCCCTCAATCAATGCCATTGGGTGGCAGAAATAACATTAATGATGAAGTTACATATTTGGTTAAAAAAATTTAATACAATGAAAACCCATGGTTGTAATACCAAAGACAGTGAAGTAAATCAATCGAGATTACTTCACAACCTCATTCGACGATACAGACCTTGCATTTATGGCGCGTAACTTCATGTGACGTCATCGCGTATAATGTGACATCACTGTGATGACATAGTTATTTTTATGAACTTTTATATCTTGATATTATAATTTTATTATGTTATAGAACAGGAAATTTTAAACATCGTTAAACAAATAAAGATAGTTTATGAGCGAGAAATTACGACGTTAAATGACTATTCTTTTTATTTGTAACTATTCACTGCGAGATTCCTACACACAAAATTCAGTCGATTAAGGGCTGACCAAATTTTGGCTGGGGTAAAACCCCGCAAGTACGAGATATTGGTATGGCGATTAGCATGAATCCAATATCACACATGTAAAGCATTATATAGAATTATCTCATTTTTAATTGATTTAATGTTCAGTCATTAATATGAATTGATAAATTTCTAAAGTTTGAATTTTATTTTAAGCAGTTAGATTTTAAAATGGTGGTGAAGGAATGGCTGAAGGGGAGGTTGGAGGCCATAATTTAAAACTGTTTTAAAACGGATTGAACCAAGGATCTCTCAATTCTAAAGTCTGCACCCTTCCTATAAACCTAACTGTTTCGGGGGATCAGTCGTCTAGAAGTTGGGCACAGACTGCGGGATCTAGAGGTCCCGGGTTCTCAAGAATTTAGCAAAACAGTAGTTTTTATTGCATTTATTATGTTCAATAAGAAACCAACACTCGTTCAATAGCCAGTAGATATCAATTAGTTCTTGATGTTGAGTCACTAAATAACTGTAAACCCTCAATTGTAAGACTGGCCATATAACTCTGTCAAGTTTTAGAATACAATGGTCTTAAAAGCGAGGTTGTATATTTAGTACACATTTCTAAGACCAACCTTATAACTTCAAACAATGATATGGCTGGTCTTAAAAGTGGGGTTGTTTGTGAAGTTGAAACTGTTAAATGACTTATACTCTAAAATCATTTAATTTCATTGGGACGAAATTTTGTGGTTTTGGCAAAAAAGACCATTTCATTGGGACATAAATTCGTGGAATTTGCATTTCAGAAAAAAATACCAGGGTCAAATTTCGTGAAATTCATAGGAAAAACAACCAAAATAATCAAAATTATCGCATCGCTTAGAATGATGCAATATAGATATACAGGATATCATTCCAGTTGATTACAGCTAATTTACATTTTATTGCCCAATTGAATGTTACCTAACTTGTATACAACTTACAAGTGCAAATAAAACATTATTGTATCATCAGACTTGTCTAAGCACTTCAGTATTTTATTCCAAGCGTCTACTACGTGCCATGTGCTACAGATTAAAAAGACAAGATTAAAAGTCGTTAAATCATTGGTTGGTTGCGCATACTTTTTGGTCAGAAAAGATGGGACAAAGTGTCACAATTTGTTTGTGATAGCGGATGGACAAAGTGTCACAATTTGTTTGTGATAGCGGATGGCATGGTATTCTTAATTATCATACAAAACACCAATTAAAATGATAGACCTGTCCTAGTTATTTGTTTGTTAATTGGAAAGAAATTTGTCTCTAATGTCTTAAACTTGGTGGTTAAAGAGGCATTCCGTATAACTTTGATTGTTTAAAGAGGCAATCCCTATAACTAGCATTTTTATACGCCCGTTGAAAAATGGGACGTATTATGTGAACACTCTTGGTGGGCGGGCGTGCGTGCGGGCGGCGGCGTCCAATATTTGTCTGTACTCTAACTCAAACAGTTTTTGTCCGATGGTCTTCAAACTTGCTGACAATGCTTATGGGTGTAATATCTAGGCCAAGTTCGATTATAGGCCAAATCGGTGCTGGCCTTCTTGGGTTATGGTCCTTCTTTTACCAAAAAAATGTGAAATTGGCCTTGTCTGTACTGTAGCTCATTCAGTTTTCATCCGATTGTCTTTAAACTTGCTGACAATGCTTATGTGTGTAATATCTAGGTCAAGTTCGATTATAGGCCAAATCGGTGCAGGCCTTCTTGGGTTATGGTCCTTCTTTTACCAAAATAAATGTGAAATTGGCCTAGTCTGTACTCTAGCTCAAACATTTTTGATCCGATCATCATCAAACTTGCTGACAATGCTTATGGGTGTAATATCTAGGCCAAGTTCGATTATAGGCCAAATCGGTGCAGGCCTTCTTGGGTTATGGTCCTTCTTTTACCAAAAAAATGTGAAATTGGCCTTGTCTGTACTCAAACTCAAACACTTTTCATCCGATCATCTTCAAACTTGCTGACAATGCTTATGGGTGTAATATCTAGGCCAAGTTCGATTATAGGCCAAATAGGTGCAGGCCTTCTTGGGTTATGGTCCTTCTTTTACCAAAATAAATGTGAAATTGGCCTTGTCTGTACTCTAGCTCAAACAATTTTCATCTGATCGTCTTCAAACTTGCTGATGATGCTCATGGGTGTAATATCTAGGCCAAGATAAGTTTCAAGATGATTGTTCAAAAATGTTTTGACATAATATGGGCTTTTATTTCATAATCAATATTTTTTTCACTAGCACAACTAAGACGGGCGTATTTTGTGACATTTTGGCATCTTGTTTTCTCTACTATCACATTAAATAAGCTAAATGTACAAAGCACTATCAATTATCATGAATTGTCAGAAGAATGTGTGCGCAAATATGTCTCTATAATGTCAAAAATATATTTAAATCACCGATAATAGTTTATCGCTACCAGCCATTTATTATTACGTGGTCAAAGGGAAACAACTCATGATTATTTTGGCTCGTGTTTTCATTCTTTTCTTGGTAATTAGTGGGAGTTTTTTGTTGAAAATTTGAGGAGTTTAAGCGATAATGATTCTCATTTAATGTATAATGTTCCTGAATCGTTTTAAACGATCAAAGTTATAGGGAATGCCCCTTTAAGTACAGGGATTATTAGAGCATCCAGGTGCGTAGCCTAGGTGATGAGTAATTAAAAACACAATAAAAATGCTATAACAATTGAGAAAACTACTTGCTACTAGTATCGAAATCTAATTACAATAATTAACCAGATTGCACATTTCCTAATTATTTTAGAAATGACCAGACAAACAAACAAAATGGCGGCCAAGGGAAACATTGACTTACCTGTTGAATTATTGTTTGTTGGGATTCGATTTTGTGGTATAAGTCAACCACATAATCCAGGGAATTAAATCCCCCATGAAAATGAATGATTTTACAGAAGTTTATATTTCGCTCTTGAAATCCAATAACTGAAAGCTTCGCATGGATCATGACTATACGCGACTGTCATAAGAGTTCATCTTTCGCTCTTGAAACCCAATAACTAAATGCATGGCTAGGGTCATGACTATGTGACTGTCGTAATTAAGTTTCCATCTTTCACTCTTCAAACCAAATAACTGAAAATGTACAGGTTGTCTAGTTGTGAATGTAGCGATAGACTGGTTTTTTTTATGTTGTGTCCTAAACCACTGCAAAATATTTAGAACACAACCGTGTGATACATCTTCTTTGTTTGTTCTTCTCTAGTATCGTCAAAGACTGTATGATAAGTGACGTTGTATTACCTGTAATACTGTCAATTGTTAGTCAATGTATGAAAACTGTCATAAGCGTTCATCTTTGAATCTTGGAACCCAGTAACTGAACCCTATGCCGGGATCATGACTACGCGACTGTCATGAGATTCATCTTTTGCTCTTGAAACCTTGTAACTGAACGCTATATGCTTTTCATTTTTCCATAATCGTCTTTTGCTTAGGTCATTTATTCATCATTTGTATTCTGGTTAAAACAACCCATAACCAAGTTCAAGGGGTTTTATTATTTACTATCAATTATTCAGGGAACAGGGTTTCATATACTGTGAAGTCAGTATTATCATGAACCCACTATACTATACGGATCTAAGTGTCCTCGTGTTTAGCCTCGGCACTGATGACTGGCCATAAGTTAAGTCACAAACACTATTAAACATTCACGACCCAGCAAACTGTACATTTGTACAGGGGAAAATGTACAGGTTGTCTAGTTGTGAATGTAGCAATAGGTTGTTGTCTTGTATATCTTATATTGCGTCCTAAACAACCACAAAATTGTAAGAACACGGCCACATGATTCATTTTCACTACTTTACCAGCTTATGTCACGGTTTCATTAGAGACATTGTACTTTGCCAGTAACACTACCTATAGTAAGTCATCAGTGTATAAACACTAGGCAAGGATCAAAACTATGCAACTGTCATACGATTCCATCTTTAGCTCTTGAAACCTAATAATTGAATGCTATACCCAGTGGCGTGTTCAACTGGATAGCACTCGCCTAGATCTCGATGTAGCGCTATCCTAGTGCTAAATGTACATCCTGAACGATATTTATCATTTGACTACATAGCGGTATGACTAAAATACGAAAAGAGGATTTTTGGCGCAACGAGGCGAAACGGGGATTAAAATTTGATATTGTAGGAATTACAGTTATTATTTTTACAAATATCAATTCCAAATAAATGAATTGCGTATTTGGATGTAATTAACTTGTTCCTATCAATAAATAATGACACTGTTTTAAAATATGCTAATTTGAAGCCTCCTTCGTCGACCGTAGACATTGAAATATCGGCGATCGAAAGGAACTTTACCTATCCACTCAGTTATGGCATATAACCTCCTTTCGCCAACTGTTGACTATACAATATCGGCGAAAAGAGCTTTATGATACTAATTTAATTATATACATGAGCCGTTCTCCGGGAAAACTGGGCTTATTGACATAACAATAGTAGTTATGTCACGATATTTAGAAATAGGTCTAAAATGAGAAAAAAATCATGTTCACCGAGTAAATCGTAAGTAGTTGGATACCCTAGTACTATCCAAACAAGTTAAATTTTCTGATAAATTAATGATAAAATTACTTCCGTCGTTGCTGTGGTGACCAATTTCCGAAAACTACCCGAATTGAGAAAAACAAGGGGTTAGTGGTTAAAAATAGCGGCTACTTTTCCCTTGAAGCAGACACTAACAATTTTTACGTGTTTTATTAAATCAGAATATTATTCTAAAATGTGACAAAAATTTGAAAAGTTTACGTCAATAATTCACCAGATACTGGGTTTATGAAATGATTATTAACGTTACGTCAAATAACGTTCGAATGACGTTTGCGACGTCACTCAAAAACTGGTTAGTTTCAAAAGTAAATAATTCCGTTAATTTATGCAATAATTCGTTCAAATTTTCAGAGAGTGTTCATAAGAGTCTCGTCCTTCTAACGATATATTATCATGATTTTCGTATTCTTGACAATAAGCCTGGTTTTCCTGGAAAACGGCTCATATATATCTACTGGCCTCTTTTCGCCGTCGGTAAAATGTAAAATATCGGCGAAAGGAGCATTCATAATTAGCGTACCAACTTAGTTATACTCTATGCTCGTTTCGCCAACCGTAAACCACGAACTATCGGCGAAAGGAGCTTTATAGATCTAATACCTGCTTAGTTATATGATGGTCCTTATATGATTGTCTCCTTTCGCCGCCCGAAGGTAGCACGTAAATTGTCGGCGAAAGGAGCTTTATCATACATACTCAGTTATTTTATAGTCTCCTTTCGCCGACCGTAAACCATAAAATATCGGCGAAAGGAGCTTAAGCATACCAACTTATATATACCCAGCAAACATGCTTATATGGGTCCTATATGAGCTGTTTCTGGGCAAGCCCATGTGGGTATGCCCATATTGGACCCATATGGGACCTATGTGGACATGCTATTATGGGTAATGCCCATATTGGACCCATATGGGACCATTTTGGACAAGCCCAAATCCCATATGGGCTGTTTCTGGGCGAGCCCATGTGGGTGTGCCCATATTTGACCCATATGGGACCTATGTGGGCAAGCCCATATGGGTTATGTCCATATTGGACCCTTAACGGACCTATGTGGACAAGCCCATATGGGTGATGCCCATATTGGACCCATATGGGACCTATATGGACATGCTTTTATCCCATATGGGCTGTTTCTGGGCAAGCCCACGTGTGTATGCCCATATTGGACCCATGTGGGGCCTATGTGGACATGATCATGTCCCATATGGGCTGTGGCTGGGCAAGCCCATGTGGGTACGCCCATATTGGACCCTTATGGGACCTATGTGGACAAGTCCATATGGGTTGTGCCCATATTGGACCCATATGGGACCATTGTGGACCAGCCCATATCCGATATGGGCTGTTTCTGGGCATGCCAATGTGGATATGCCTATATTGGACCTATATGGGACCTATGTGGACAAGCCCATACGGGTTATGCCCATATTTGCCCCATATGGGACCTATGTGGACATGACCATGTCCCATATGGGCTGTTTCGGAGCAAGCCCATGTTGGTATGCCCATATTGTCCCTAAAGGGACCTATGTGGACAAGCCCATATGGGTTATGCCCATATTGTACCCATATGGGACCTAAATGGACATGCTTATATCCCATATGGGCTGTTTCTGGACAAGCCCATGTGTGTATGCCCATATTGGACACATATAGGACCTATGTGGACAAGCCCATAAGGGTTATGCCCATATTTGACCCATATGGGACCTATTTGGACATGACCATGTCTCATATGGGCTGTTTCTGGGCAAGCCCATGTGGGTATGCCCATATGGGACCCTTATGGGACGTATGTGGACAAGCCCATATGGGTAATGCCCATATTGGGACCTATATGGGACCAATGTGGACATGTCGATATGGGTAGTGCCCATATTTGACCCATATGGGACCATTATGGACAAGCCCATATCCAATATGGGCTGTTTCTGGGCAAGCCCATGTGGGTATGCCCATATTGGATCCTTAAGGGACCTATGTGGACAAGCCCATATGAGTTATGCCCATATTGGACCAATATGGGACCTTTATGGACATGCTTATATCCCATATGGGCTGTTTCTGGGCAAGCCCATGTGTGTATGCCCATATGGGACCTATGTGGACATGCCCATATGGGTTAAGCCCATATTGGACCTATGTGGACATAACCATGTCCGATATGGGCTGTTTCTGGGCAAGCCCATGTGGGTATGCCCATATTGGACCCATATGGGACCTATATGGACATGCTTATATCCCATATGGGCTGTTTCTGGACAAGCCCATGTGTGTATGCCCATATTGGACCCAGATGGGACCTATGTGGACAAGCCCATTCGGGTTATGCCCATATAGGCCCCATATGGGACCTATGTGGACATGACCATGTCCCATATGGGCTGTTTCTGGGCAAGCCAATGTGGGTATGCCCATATGGGACCCTTATGGGACGTATGTGGACAAGCCCATATGGGTAATGCCCATATTGGGACCTATATGGGACCTATGTGGACATGTCGATATGGGTCATGCCCATATTTGACCCATATGGGACCATTATGGACAAGCCCATATCCCATATGGGCTGTTTCTGGGCAAGCCCATGTGGGTATGCCCATATTGGACCCTTAAGGGACCTATGTGGACAAGCCCATATGGGTTATGCCCATATTGGACCCATATGGGACCTATATGGACATGCTTATATCCCATCAGCTGTTTCTGGACAAGCCCATGTGTGTATGCCCATATTGGACCCATATAGGACCTATGTGGACAAGCCTATAAGGGTTATGCCCATATTTGACCCATATGGGACCTATGTGGACATGACCATGTCCCATATGGACTGTTTGTGGGCAAGCGGACCTGTGTGGACTTGACCATGTCCCATATGGGCTGTTTCTGGGCAAGCCAATGTGGGTATGCCCATATGGGACCCTTATGGGACGTATGTGGACAAGCCCATATGGGTAATGCCCATATTGGGACCTATATGGGACCTATGTGGAGATGTCGATATGGGTCATGCCCATATTTGACCCATATGGGACCATTATGGACAAGCCCATATCCCATATGGGCTGTTTCTGGGCAAGCCCATGTGGGTATGCCCATATTGGACCCTTAAGGGACCTATGTGGACAAGCCCATATGAGTTATGCCCATATTGGACCAATATGGGACCTATATGGACATGCTTATATCCTATATGGGCTGTTTCTGGGCAAGCCCATGTGCGTATGCCCATATTGGACCCATATGGGACCTATATAGACATGCTTATATCCCATATGGGCTGTTTCTGGACAAGCCCATGTGTGTATGCCCATATTGGACCCATATGGGACCTATGTGGACAAGCCCATAAGGGACCTATGTGGACAAGCCCATATGTGTTATACCCATATTGGACCAATATGGGACCTATATGGACATGCTTATATCCGATATGGGCTGTTTCTGGGCAAGCCCATGTGGGTATGCCCATATTGGACCCTTAAGGGACCTATGTGGACAAGCCAATATATGTTATGCAAATATTGGACCTATATGGGACCTATGAGGACATGTCCATATGGGTAGTGCCCATATTGGACCAATATGGGACCATTATGGACAAGCCCAGATCCCATATGGGCCGTTTATGGGCAAGCCCATGTGTGTATGCCCATATTGGACCCATATGGGACCTATGTGGACAAGCCCATATGGGTATGCCCATATTGGACCCATATGGGAACTATGTGGACATAACCATGTCCCGTATGGGCTGTTTCTGGGCAAGCCCATGTGGGTATGCCCATATTGGGTCCTTATTGGACTTATGTGGACAAGCCCATATGGGTTATGCCCATATTGGACCTATATTGGACCTATGTGGACATGTCCATATGGGAAGTGCCCATGTTGGACCAATATGGGACCATTATGGACAAGCCCATATCCCATATGGGCCGTTATGGGCCCATATCCCATATGGGCCGTTATGGGTATGCCCATATTGGACCCATATGGGACCTATGTGGACAAGCCTATATGGGTTATGCCCATATTGGACCCATATGGGACCTATGTGAACATGACCATGTCCCATATGGGATGTTTCTGGGCAAGCCCATGTGGGTATGCCCATATTGGACGCATATGGGACCTATATTCCTGGGCTACCCATATGGGCTTTCCGATCTGGTACACATACGGGTCCCATCCATATGAGCTATTCCTGGGCAAGCTCATATGGGCTTTACCATCTCGTACACATATGGGTCCCATATGGGCTATTCATGGGCAAGCCCATATGGGCTTTCCCATCTGGTACCCATCTGGGGTACCCATACGGGTCTCATAAGGGCTATTCCTGGACATTCCCATATGGGCTCTCCCATCTGGTACACATACGGGTCACATATGCGCTATTCCTTGGCAAGCACATATGGGCTTTCCCATCTAGTACCCATATGGGGTACCTATACGGGTCCCATATGGGCTATTCCTGAGCAAGCTCATATAGAACAAAAAAGTATTACTTCCCTTGAATTGAAATATAAGTAAATTTTATATAAATCTTCTTCTTACTATTATATTTACTTTCAGTACAAATAATAGTGTTTCATAAGTTCAAAGTAAATTGATATATGTACATTTTTTTCTAAATTCTACCACATGGTTGTCTGGAAACTTTAAATGTTAATGTGATATATAGCTTGTAAATATCGAACTTGTAAGTATATAATATAGAACACCTTGTATAAACAAGAAGCTGTTCAACTGCTCCTTCCTGCAAGGACACTATGAACGCATAGTAGTAGCAAACCAGAGGATAGAGTGGTGTTTGCTGAAAAATACAATTTCTGATTTACAATGTATCTGAAGTGCTCATACGAATATAGGCTGCCCATATAGGTCCCATTTCTGAATGAATATTGGCAGCCCAGATGGGACCCATATAGGCAGCCCAGGCGAATGTACATGTGGTAGCCCAGATGGGACCCATATGGGTCCCATATTGAATGCATATGGGCAGCCCAGATCACAAAGGCCCCTGTTGCACTTTCTATGTTGGTCCCATATAGGCAGCCCACATGGGTCCCATATAGGTGTCCACGTGGGACCCATATCGATTGCTTGCTTGGTAGTTACACTACAGCCTCCTTTCGCCGACGGTAGCATGTAAAATATCGACGGCAGGAGCTTTATCATAAATACTTAGTTATTTTATAGACTCCTTTCGCAGACCGTAAACCATGAAATATCCGCGAAAGGAGCTTTAGCATATCAACTAACTTAGTTATACTATATATATAGCCTCATTTCGCCGACGGGTGCCCGACAGTCAACTTGTAAACGTTGGTAGAATGTTGATTAAAATATTGGGGAAAGGAGCTTCATTTACATGTACCAACATATTCTATAATAGCTGCTTTTTGCCGACGGTGAAATTCATCATAGTCATATACGACCGTAAACCATGAAATATCGGCAAAAGAATGTTAGAATGTAAAATTCCACTGCAATGAGCGTTATCATTTATATTTCAACTAAGTTATATCATAGTGGTATATTGCTAGATCGTTGGTTGTGATTTTTTTCTATGCTGAATGTGTGTATGCACAAAATTGAATATATATATGTATAATAAAAATTCTAGCTTTTCGCCACCATTGACCATGATATAGCAGCGAAACGAGTTTTACCATATTAACTTAGTTATATTCTAGCCGACTTTAAATTTTAAAATTTTCAGCGAAGGGAGCTTAATTAATCTATCAAATAACTTATATTATGACCCCCATTCAGCGAAAGGAGCTTTATCATACCAACTTAATAATATGCTAGCCTCCTTCTGGCACCGTTGACTATGATATAACAGTGAAACTAGTTTTACGAGCAATAAGCAGCGCCTTGACACTTCCTACTCAATCAACAAAGGTGTGATCCTTCGTCAATAACATCTCGATAATTAGTTTATTCAACAGGTGTCAGACAGTGTGGTCGGCGAAAGGAGGCTTCAAATTAGCTTATTTTAAAATATTGTCATTGTTTATTGAGAGGAACAATCTAATGCAATCCAAATACACAATTTATTAATCCTCGTTTCGCCTCGTTGCGCCAAAAATTCTCCTTTCATATTTTAGTCAAATCCCGCCCACATTGCTAGCTCGCTAGACTAGGCTAGCCCTCGCCGAGATCTCGATTTATCTTGTCGTTCAGGAGCGAGATCTGCTAGATCTAGCCAAGAGCTAGGCTAGTTGAACACGCCACAGGTCATGATTACGCGATTACGCAACTGTCATCAGAGTTCATATTTTACTATTGAAACCCAATACTGTAAAATCATTAATTTTCGTGGGGATTTAATTTCATGGATTTCGTGGTTCACCTTTAACCATGAATCTAATCTGGTTTCATGAATCTTACTTAGTATTGAGTATATGCATGGTTAATGTATGGATGGTATATGTAATTTTAATGAATTGACTTGTTTGTGATGATTATTAAATGATGTTGCAACAATGTAAATGTGTAAACGTCTAATTTATAGTTAATTAAAAATTTATAAACATACTTTTAAAAAGGGAAACAACTCTTTACATAGACTACTTGAGTGTATCTGACTTTCATCTGCGTAGGCAATTGGTTATTAGTAACCTACACCCTATCTATGATGACCATACTGAACAACGTCAACATGGTGACCCGTGATGCAATACAGTACAACCTCTATGTAAGCAACTATAGGCATAATCAATATTGGTTTTAGTTAAGAGGGAGTTGTTTGGAATGGTTGTTTATTTGAGGCTTTCCCCGTGTGGTTCCCGGGAAGTAGAATTCAGGACTTCTGTCTTTCTCCCTTGCATGTAACGTAAGAGGCGACTAAATGGGAGACTATTTTAACTTTGGTACTTGATTGTTTTATTTTGGCGTATAACATTTTGGTACTAAGGTCAAAATAGCCATGATGTTTTCAATATGGAAATGATGTCATTTGACATTCTTTGTATATTGTGATGACATCTGCGACATTTTTAAGACCACCCTTATAACTCAATCACGTAATAGAGCTGGTCTTAAAAAACGAAGCCATGTGGACCATTGGAGTTATTCTTGAACTAAGCAATTACACGATGGCACTAGTATGGGTTGAACCAAGGACCTTTTAATTCAAAGCCTGCGCCCTTCCTATAAGCCTAATTAACTGTTTCGGGGGATCAGTCGACTAGAAGTTGGGCACAGACTGCAGGATCTAGAGGTCCAGGGTTCTCAAGAATTTAGCAAAAAAGTAGTTCTTATTGCATTTATTACGTTCAATAAGAAACCAACACTCATTCAATAGCCAGTAGATGTAGTTGTTAATGTTGAGTCACTAAATAACTGTAATCACTGGCCGTATGACACCGTCAAGTTATAGAGTGCAATGGTCTTAAAAGCGAGGTTGTTTATTTAGTGAAAAATTTTAAGACCACCCTTACAACTCACTCAAGTTATACAGCTGGTCTTAAAAACAAGGTTGAATATAAAGTAGAAATGGGTACAAGACGGTTAATGAATGAGTTGAAAATAGAGTCTGATGTATAATAGGCAAATTGAAAAGAGGAAATGAGAAATATAATATTGATTTTAGTTTAGAGGCAGATGATTAGTCAGGTAGTTGGGATAGGAGGTTTTTGACGTTTAGTTCACTGGACCTCTGCCTTACTCACTTGCATGTTGTAAGAGGCGACTAAATCAGAGGCTTTGGTACAAGGCTGTGTTAGGCCAAAATAATACAGCCTGACACTGAAGCTATATGAGCCGTTATTTTTTTGCTTGAATTTTCTGTTAGTTTTGTCATTTGCATGTAACGTAAGAGGCGACTAAATGGGAGACTATTTTAACTTTGTACTTAATTGTTTTATTTTGGCGTATTGCAATCGGGTACTAAGGTTAAAATAGCCATGATGTTTTCAATATGGAAATGATGTCATTTGACATTTTTTGTATCATTGGACCTCTGCCTTTCTCACTTGCATGTTGTAAGAGGTGACTATCAGAGGCTTTGGTACAAGGCTGTGTTAGGCCAAAATAACACAGCCTGACACTAAAGCTATATGAGCCGTAATTTTTTTCGTGAATTTTCTGTTTGTTTTGTCATTTGCATGTAACATAAGAGGCAACTAAATGGGAGACTATTTTAACTTTGTACTTAATTGTTTTATTTTGGCGTATTGCAATCGGGTACTAAGGTTAAAATAGCCATGATGTTTTCAATATGGAAATGATGTCATTTGACATTGTTTGTATCATTGGACCTCTGCCTTACTCACTTGCATGTTGTAAGAGGTGACTAAAATATCAGAGGCTTTGGTACAAGGCTGTGTTAGGCCAAAAAAATACAGTCTGACACTAAAGCTATATGAGCCGTGATTTTTTTTTTCGTGAATTTTCTGTTTGTTTTGTCATTTGCATGTAATGTAAGAGGCGACTAAATGAGAGACTATTTAAACTTGGTACTTAATTGTTTTATTTTGGCGAATTGCAATCCGGTACAAAGGTTAAAATAGCCATGATGTTTTCAATATGGAAATGATGTCATTTGACATTCTTTGTATATTGTGATGACATCTGTGACATTTTTAAGACCACCCTTTTAACTCACTCAAGTAATAGAGCTGGTCTTAAAAACATGGTTAAATATAAAGTAGAAATGAGTACAAGACGGTTAATGAACGATCGCAAATAAAAGTGTGATGTATTATAGGCAAATTGGAAAGAGGAAATGAGAAATATAATATTGATTTTAGTTTAGAGGCAGATGATTAGTCAGATGGTTGGGATATGAGGTATTTTGCGTATAGTTCATTGGACCTCTGCCTTACTCACTTGCGTGTTGTAAGAGGCGACTAAATCAGAGGCTTTGGTACAAGGCTGTGTTAGGCCAAAATAATACAGCCTGTCACTAAAGCTATATGAGCCGTGATTTTTTTGCTTGAAATTTCTGTAAGTTTTGTCATTTGCATGTAACATAAGAGGCGACTAAATGGGAGACTATTTTAACTTTGTACTTAATTGTTTTATTTTGGCGTATTGCAATTGGGTACTAAGGTTGAAATAGCCATCATGTTTTCAATATGGAAATGATGTCATTTGACATTGTTTGTATCATTGGACCTCTGCCTAACTCACTTGCGTGTTGTAAGAGGTGACTATATCAGAGGCTTTGGTACAAGGCTGTGTTAGGCCAAAATAATACAGTCTGACACTAAAGCTATATGAGCCGTGATTTTTGTTTTCGTGAGTTTTCTGTTTGTTTTGTCATCTGAGCATAACAGCTTAATTTGGGTTACTTTTCAAAACTTATTCGCTATCTTATCAAATGCAGCTGTTCGGTTATTTCCATGGAGAAAGAGTTTGCAATGTAAGTAGCATTTATTGAACATTTTATAGTCTATGTGCTTGAGTGCCCAAAACTAACTGCATATTAGCAACCAGTATTACTAACTGCTTATGGTCGTCATCAGCATTAAGGCAAGGAAAGATGAAGTGTCAACTTCTAGTGAGAGGCCCTGACCCACAATAGACATTATCATCGTTAGTTTGGCTGTGCAAAGTTAGCTCCTCATATCAACTTCAAACAGCTTACAGGATGTGTTAAACCAGTAATATCAACTTCTTGTGGTCGTCGTAAGCGTTACAGGCAAGAAAAGATGGAGCTACAACGTCTAGTGAATGAGAGGCCCTGACAACACAATGGTCGCAATCATCGTTAGATCGGAGATGCACGTCAGCACTGCATATCGACTTGTTCCATCTTGCCCCTCGTTTCTCGCTACAGCCGTCTGAGAGATTGTTGGTAGTTACTAATTCATTTAAAGTCAAATGCATTTTATTAATTAAAACCCTTCTGTCTTGTTCTAGATGGAGCCATGAGGACTCAATTTACATGCAGATTTCTACAGACAGCATCGAGATCGAGAAAAACGAAAGAGACATTTAGATACTACTCTGAGAATATAGCAAGGATGTAAGCCAGTTTTATTTCTTATATCACCAACTACTGTTAAATCATTTAATTTCGATAGGACAAAATTTCGTGGTTTTGGTAAAAATACCGTTTCATTGGGATGTTAATTTGTGGACTTTGCATTTCAGGAAATAAATACTAGAATCAAAATAATTGTTCGATGGGATTTGATACCTAGAAATCCACAAAATTTAATCCCCACGAAAATTTATGATTTTACAGTATTTGGTTGAAAATTCAAATGATCGTTTTTTTCTGGATATGCAAAGCTTGAATAATGCTGGACCTCTTTAAAATTACCCAAACAACAGTACCTCCATACAACTTTCATATAGTGACTATACTGTACCACCTCTATATAGTGACCATACTGTACAACCTCTATATAGTGACCATGCAGTACAACTGTTATATATAGTGACCATGCAGTACAACAACTAGTTGTTGAAATATGGTGAAATCTTCAATCATGCAGAACGACCTCTGTTTACTGACCATGCAATACAAATACTACAAAACGACTACAGTACAACCTCTATTGCCTATCCATACGTTAAAACCTTGACAAGGTGACCATGCAGTATACATACAGCAACGCTGTAGAAACCATACAGTACAAAATTTGTGTAGTTATGTTATAAAATGTGCAATCTCTTTATAGTGACAGTTCAGTTTAACCTCCATATAGAGACAATACCAAACAACCACGTCATAGTGACCATACATTTCAACCTCTATTTAGTGGCAACATGACAATATCTCTATGTGAGACTGTTCATTTCAACCTCTATATACTGACCATACAGTACACCCTATAGAGAGTGACCGCAAGCCGAACACAATAAAGGAACAGTGCATTCCATCCTCTATATACTGACCATATTTTACAACCTCTAAAAGGTGACCATACTGTACAACCTCTATTTAGTGACCACACAGCATAACCTCTATATAGTGACCATACAAAACGATCTCTATTTAGTGACCACACAACAACCTCTAAGTAGTGACCATACGAAACGATCTCTATTTAGTGACCACACAACAACCTCTATGTAGTGACCATACAGTACAATATGTAGACAGGGACTGTGCAGCTTAAACATAATATGGTGACCACTTATAACAACCTCCATATAGTGTCCATACAAAACAACCTCTATTTAGTGACCGCACAGCATAACCTCTATATAGTGACCATACAGTTCAAGCTGTATATAGGGGCTGTGCAGTTCAAACTCTATATAATGACCACTTTTAGCAACCTCTATATAGTGACCATACAGTACACCCTGTAGAGAGTGACAACTCAGGCCGAACACAATAAAAGGATAGTTGATTCCAACCTCTATATAGTGGCCTTACTGCACAACTTCTATTTAGTGACCACACAGCATGACCTCTATATAGTGACCATAGAGTACTATCTGTATATAAGGACTGTGCAATTTAAAGTCTGTATAGCGACCGCTTATAGTAACCTATATTGTGACCACACAAAACAACCTCTATGTAGTAACCACTCAACATAACCTCTATATAGTGACCATACAGTACAATCTGTAGACAGGGACTGTGCAGCTTAAACTCTATATGTTGACCACTTATAAAACCTGCCATGTAGAGGTTTTGGTAAAAAATACCATTTCGATGGGACGTTAATTTGTGGACTTTGCATATCAGGAAATAAATACTAAAATCTAACCAATTGTTCGATGGGATTTGATACCTAGAAATCCACAAAATTTAATCCCCACGAAAATTTATGATTTTACAGTATTTGGTTAAAATTCAAATGATAGTTTTTTTCTAGATATGGAAAGCTTGAATAATGCTTGACCTCTTTAAAATGACCAAACAACATTACCTCCATACAACTTTCATATAGTGACTATACTGTACCACCTCTATATAGTGACCATACTGTACAACCTCTATATAGTGAGCATGCAGTACAACTGTTATATATAGTGACCATGTAGTACAACAACTAGTTCTTGAAATATGGTGAAATCTCGAATCATGCAGAACGACCTCTGTTTACTGACCATGCAATACAAACACTACAAAACGACTACAGTACAATCTCTATTGCCTACCCATACGTTAAAACCTTGACAAGGTGACCATGCAATATACATACAGCAACACTGTAGAAACCATACAGTACAAAATTTGTGTAGTTATGTTATTAAATGTGCAATCTCTTTACAGAGACTGTGCAGTTTAACCTCTATATAGCGACAATACAAAACAACCACTTCATATTGACCATACATTTCAACCTCTATTTATTGGCAACACTGCAAATTCTCTATGTGGGGACGGTTCAGTTCAACCTCTATATAGTGACCATACAGTACACCCTATAGAGAGTGACCGCACAGGCGGAACACAATAAAGGGACAGTGCATTCCAACCTCTATATACTAACCATAGTTTACAACCTCTAAAAGGTGACCAACCTGTACAACCTCTATTTAGTGACAACACAGCATAACCTCTATATAGCTACCATACGGTACAATCTGTATATAAGGACTGTGCAATTTAAACTCTATATAGCGACCACTTATAGCAACCTCTATATAGTGACCATACGAAACGACCTCTATTTAGTGACCACACAACAACCTCTATATAGTGACCATACAGTACAATATGTAGACAGGGACTGTGCAGCTTAAACAAAATATTGTGACCACTTATAACAACCTCGATATAGTGACCATACAAAACAACCTCTATTTAGTGACCACACAGCATAACCGCTATATAGTGACCATACAGTTCAAGCTGTATATAGGGACTGTGCAGTTCAAACTCTATATAATGATCACTTATAGCAACCTCTATATAGTGACCATACAGTACACCCTGTAGAGAGTGACCACTCAGGCCGAAAACAATAAAGGGACAGTTGATTCCGACCTCTAAATAGTGGCCATATTTTACAACCTCTACAAAGTGACCAAACTATTCAACCTTTATTTAGTGACCACACAGTATGACCTCTATATAGTGACCATGGAGTACAATCTGTATATAAGGACTGTGCAATTTAAAGTCTATATAGCGACCACTTATAGTAACCTCTATATAGTGACCATGCAAAACAACCTCTATTTAGTGACAACACCACATAACCTCAATATAGTGACCATGAAGTTCAATCTGTATATAGGGACTGTGCAGTTTAAACTCTATATAATGACCGTTTATATTCTTTTTTTCTAGATCATAATAACAAGATGAGCAAAGTGTTAGTGGTGGATCCGACTGGACAGATGTTGGCACTGGTGATGGAATGATACAATTATGCTCAACTTTACATCCAGGCTCCCATATTTCAAACAGCTGCTGCCTCGATCACTATGGTTAAACCAGTTTTAAATCCAACCAATGGTTAAAGCACACTGCACAGGCAAAATTATAATACAATATTACCTCTACATAGTAACAATACAATACAACCTCTGCATGGTGACCTGTCAGTAGTAATTTACTACTATATATTGACAAAATGTTTATAGTGCTGGTTCAAAACCACATGATAATTTTTCTTTAAATTAAGTTAAAATAGCGGAGCAAAAAATGGCAATTTTTTCCCACACAGACCTATCAAAAAAATAAAATTCAATACAATTAGCTTACAGCTTCAAGGATATTAAAAAGTAGTGGGTTGCATATCATTTTAGAAAAATAATTTGGTTCCTCAAAGGGGTGAACATGCACAGATGGATTACATGTCTTTTAGCCCCAACCTTAGTTTCACTTTGAATTCATATTTAAGCTAAAATGTCAAACATTGAAAATAAAACAGTTTCATTTCACCAAAATACATGTTTACAAAGCATTTAAACCCAAGTTCATGATTATAATATAGATTTGTCAAGACATACCACCATTTCCAGTCAAACCAATATTTTTTTAGCGAACTACTTGAGTGTATCTGACTTTCGTCTGCGTAGGCATTTGGTGATTAGTAACCTACACCCTATCTATGATGACCATACTGAACAACCTCAACATGGTGACCCGTGACGCAATACAGTCGCTATGTGGTGACAATAAAGTACAACCTCTATGTAAGCAACTATAGGCAAAATCAATATTGGTCTTAGTTAAGAGGGAGTTGTTTGGAATGGTTGTTTATTTGAGGCTTTTCCCGTGTGGTTCCCGGGAAGTAGAATTCAGGACCTCTGTCTTTCTCCCTTGCATGTAACGTAAGAGGCGACTAAATGGGAGACTATTTTAACTTTAATACTTGATTGTTTTATTTTGGCGTATAACAATCCGGTACTAATGTTAAAATAGCCATGATGTTTTCAATATGGAAATGATGTCATTTGACATTCTTTGTATATTGTGATGACATCTGCGACATTTTTAAAACCACCTTTATAATTCACTCATGTAATAGAGCTGGTCTTAAAAAACGAAGCGAAGTGGACCATTGGAGTTATTCTTGAACTAAGAAATCACACGCGTGGCACTAGTATGGATTGAACCAAGGACCTCTTAATTCTAAAGCCTGCGCCCTTCCTATATACCTAACTGTTTCGGGGGATCAGTCATCTAGAAGTTGGGCACAGACTGGGGGATGGAGAGGTCCCGGGTTCTCAAGAATTTAGCAAAACAGTAGATCTTATTGCATTTATTATGTTAAATAAGAAACCAACACTCATTCAATAGCCAGTAGATTTCAATTAGTTGTTGATGTTGAGTCACTAAATAACTGTAAACCCTCAATTGTAAGACTGGCCCTATAACACCGTCAAGTTATAGAGTGCAATGGTCTTAAAAGCGAGATTGTTTATTTAGTGAAAAAATTTAAGACCACCCTTATAACTCACTAAAGTTATAGAGCTGGTCTTAAAAACAAGGTTGAATATAAAGTAGAACGGGTACAAGACTGTTAATGAATGAGTCGAAAATAAAAGTCTGATGTATAAAAGGCAAATTGGAAAGAGGAAATGAGAAATATAATATTGATTTTAGTTTAGAGGCAGATGATTAGTCAGGTGGTTGGGATATGAGGTTTTCTGTGTTTAGTTCACTGGACCTCTACCTTACTCACTTGCATGTTGTAAGAGGCGACTAAATTAGATGCTTTGGTTCAAGGCTGTGTTAGGCCAAAATAATACAGCCTGACACTAAAGCTATATGAGCTGTGATTTTTTTTGTGAATTTTCTGTTTGTTTTGTCATTTGCATGTAACGTAAGAGGCGACTAAATGGGAGACTATTTTAACTTTGTACTTAATTGTTTTATTTTGGCGTATGCAATCCGGTACTAAGGTTAAAATAGCCATGATGTTTTCAATATGGAAATGATGTCATTTCACATTCTTTGTATATTGTGATGACATCTGTGACATTTTTAAGACTACCCTTATTACTCACTCAAGTAATAAAGCTGGTCTTCAGAACAAGGTTGAATATGAAGTAGAAATGGGTACAAGACAATAAAGCTATGTCAGCCGTGATTTTTTTTTCGTGAATTTTCTGTTTGTTTCATCATTTGCATGAAACGTAAGAGGCGACTAAATGGGAGACTATTTTAACTTTGTACTTAATTGTTTTATTTTGGCGTATTGCAATCCGGTACAAAGGTTAAAATAGCCATGATGTTTTCAATATGGTAATGATGTCATTTGACATTCTTTGTATATTGTGATGACATCTGTGTCATTTTTAAGACCACTCTTATAACTCACTCAAGTTATAGAGCTGGTCTTAAAACGAGGTTGAATATCAAGTAGAAATGGGTACAAGACGGTTAATGAATGAGTCGAAAACAAATGTGTGATGTATAATAGGCAAATTGGAAAGAGGAAATGAGAAATATAATATTGATTTTAGTTTAGAGGCAGATGATTAGTCAGGTGGTTGGGATATGAGGTTTTCGGCGTTTAGTTCATTGGACCTCTGCCTTACTCACTTGCATGTTGTAAGAGGCGACTAAATCAGAGGCTTTGGTACAAGGCTGAGTTAGGTCAAAATAATACAGCCTGACACTAAAGCTATGTGAGCCGTGATTTTTTTTCGTGAATTTTCTGTTTGTTTCATCATTTGCATGTAACGTAAGAGGCGACTAAATGGGAAACTATTTTAACTTTGTACTTACTTGTTTTATTTTGGCGTATTGCAATCCGGTACAAAGGTCAAAATAGCCATGATGTTTTCAATATGGTAATGATGTCATTTGACATTCTTTGTATATTGTGATGACATCTGTGTCATTTTTAAGACCACCCTTATAACTCACTCAAGTAATAGAGCTGGTCTTAAAACAAGGTTGAATATAAAGTAAAAATGGGTACAAGACGGTTAATGAATGAGTCGAAAACAAATGTGTGATGTATAATAGGCAAATTGGGAAGAGGAAATGAGAAATATAATATTGATTTTAGTTTAGAGGCAGATGATAAGTCAGGTGGTTGGGATATGAGGTTTTCAGCGTTTAGTTCATTGGACCTCTACCTTACTCACTTGCATGTTGTAAGAGGCGACTAAATCAAAGGCTTTGGTACAAGGCTGTGTTAGGCCAAAATAATACAGTCTGACACTATATATAAAGCTATATGAGCCGTGATTTTTTTTCGTGTATTTTCTGTTTGTTTTGTCATCTGAGCATTACAGCTTAATTTCGGTTACTTTTCAAAACTTATTCGCTATCTTATCAAGTGCAGCTGTTTGGTTATTTCCAAGGAGAAAGAATTTGCCATGTAAGTATCATTTATTGAACACTTTAAAGTCTATGTGCTTGAGTGCCCAAAACTAATACTGCATATTAACAACCAGTATTACTAACTGCTTATGGTCGTCATCAGCATTAAGGCAAGGCAAGATGAAGTGTCAACGTCTAGTGAGAGGCCCTGACCCACAATAGACATTATCATCGTTAGTTTGGCTGTGCAAAGTCAGCTCTTCATATCCACTTCAAACAGCTTACAGGATGTGTGAAACCAGTATTATCAACTTCTCGTGGTCGTCGTCAGCGTTACAGGCAAGGAAAGATGGAGCTACAACGTCTAGTGAATGAGAGGCCCTGACAACACAATGGTCGCAATCATCGTTAGATCGGAGATGCACGTCAGCACTGCATATCGACTTGTTCCATCTTGCCCCTCGTTTCTCGCTACAGCCGTCTGAGAGATTGTTGGTAGTTACTAATTTATTTAAAGTCAAATGCATTTTATTAATTAAAACCCTTCTGTCTTGTTCTAGATGGAGCCATGAGGACTCAAGTTACATCCAGATTTCTACAGACAGCATCGAGATTGAGAAAAAGGAAAGAGACATTTAGATACTACTCTGAGAATATAGCAAAGATGTAAGCCGGTTTCATATCTTATATTACCAACTACTGTTAAATCATTTAATTTCGATGGGACAAACTTTCGTGGTTTTGGTAAAAAATACCATTTCGATGGGACGTTAATTCGTGGACTTTGCATTTCAGGAAATAAATACTAGAATCAAAATGATTGTTCGATGGGATTTGAAATCCACAAAATTTAATCCCCACGAAAATTTATGATTTTACAGTATTTGGTTGAAAATTCAAATGATAGTTTTTTTCTGGATATGCAAAGCTTGAATAATGCTGGACCTCTTTAAAATGACCAAACAACAGTACCTCCATACAACTTTCATATAGTGACTATACTGTACCACCTCTATATAGTGACCATACTGTACCACCTCTATATAGTGACCATACTGTACCACCTCTATATAGTGAGCAGTACAACTGTTATATACGAGGGTTGTCCCAGTAAATTGTGTACTTTGCTAATAATTTTCTGATTTGATGCCTCATGATTATGATAATTTGTAGTTACCTTAATGAATTCATTGTTGAACTAAAATAGGTGAAAAAATTGAACGGATATGTGTATGGTGCATATCATCAATGATTAACCAACCCTATGTACGTAAATGCGGCGCAACCCATACAACGCGCCGTGATTCATTAAATGTATAGTCAATAAACTTGTAATTCTCATATTTTCCATACCTGGTTGGGCATAATTTTCACGTCGACATTAAGGACTGTCTGTTTAATGTCATCACAGTAAATTTCAAATCAATTGCATTGTATGTGCGAGAAATACGCATGTTTGAATAGCCACACTAAAAATAAAACCGTGTAAGAATTATGACATAACAGGAGAAAACACCCGTAGAATCACAGTACACTTCATATTTTTGGTTGGTATTCCGTAGAAAACAGTTTAAGACTCTAAACTATACTGGCGGATATGAAGTAATGTTTCTAGAACACGTATACATGAATGAC
Organism: Spisula subtruncata; assembly: GCA_963678985.1. NCBI lineage: Eukaryota > Metazoa > Mollusca > Bivalvia > Venerida > Mactridae > Spisula > Spisula subtruncata. The sequence continues at coordinate 13,340,835 of OY787676.1, forward strand.
GACGAATATGTAATGATGTTTGTAACATCAGCACGTTGTACAACCACGTTATATACTGTACCACGCGCCACAGGGCTTTCACTCTTCTTGCAGTAGAAAGGATATGTCCGTGTTAGTTTTTATCCCACCACGAGGGTTGATTATATCGATCAGACAGCTTTTCTATGGTGCATTCGATTGCGATTGGTTCAGAAAAAGTTTAATGTCATCGTAAGCATATTGAATAAAAGGAACAATAACTTAAGACGCAGAGAAACATGTTTCGCGGCATGACGTTCTGACTTTGACGTCACTGTGCACGGACCTTGCATACATATCATGTGTATTGGTAATGTAAACTGACAAATTAGTTCTTGATTTATTTTCATGAAATTCCATATACCTTTTTAAAACATATTCATTAATCATCAGTAAAAAATTGAATCAGATGTTTTGGCTACTTTTTGTGTAATGGGCAAAGTACATGATTTACTGGGACAACCCTCGTATAGACACCATGCAGTACAACAACTAGTTCTTGAAATATGGTGAAATCTTGAATCATGCAGAAAGACCTCTATTTACTGACCATGCAATACAAACACTACAAAATGACTACAGTACAACCTCTATTGCCTATCCATACGTTAAAACCTTGACAAGGTGACTATGCAATATACATACAGTAACGCTGTAGAAACCATACAGTACAAAATTTGTGTAGTTATGTTATTAAATGTGCAATCTCTATATAGTGACTGTGCAGTTTAACCTCTATATAGCGACGATACAAAACAACCATGTCATAGTGACCATACATTTCAACCTCTATTTAGTGGCAACAACGCAAAATCTCTATATGGGGACTGTTCAGTTCAACCTCTATATAGTGACCATACAGTACACCCTATAGAGAGTGACCGCACAGGCCGAACACAATAAAGGGACAGTGCATTCCAACCTCTATATACTAACCATAGTTTACAACCTCTAAAAGGTGACCAACCTGTACAACCTCTATTTAGTGACCACACGGCATAACCTCTATATAGTGACCATACGGTACAATCTGTATATAAGGACTGTGCAATTTAAACTCTATATAGCGACCACTTATAGCAACCTCTATATAGTGACCATACAGTACAATATGTAGACAGGGACTGTGCAGCTTAAACACAATATGGTGACCACTTATAACAACCTCCATATAGTGACCATACAAAACAACCTCTGTTTAGTGACCACACAGCATTAACCTCTATATAGTGACCATACAGTTTAAGCTGTATATAGGGGCTGTGCAGTTCAAACTCTACGTAATGACCACTTATAGCAACCTCTATATAGTGACCATACAGTACACCCTGTAGAGAGTGACCACTCAGGCCGAACACGATAAAGGGACACATATTTTATAATCTCTACAAAGTGACCATACTGTACAACCTCTATTAAGTGACCACACAGCCTGACCTCTATATAGTGAACATTTAGTTCAATCTGTATATAAGGACTGTGCAATTTAAAGTCTATGTAACGACCGCTTATAGTAACCTCTATATAGTGACCATGCAAAACAACTTCTATTTAGTGACTTCTCAATATAACCTCTATATAGTGACCATACAGTACAGTCTGTAGACAGGGACTGTGCAGCTTTAACTCTATATGGTGACCGCTTATAAAAACCTACATTTAGTGACCATACAAAACTACCTCTATTTAGTGACCAGACAGCAAAGCCACGATATAGTGACCATATAGTTCAATTTGTATATAGGGACTGTGCAGTTTAAACTCTATATAATGACCGTTTACATTCTTTTTTTTCTAGATCCTAATTACAAGATGAGCAAAGTGTTAGTGGTGGATCCGACTGGACAGATGTTGGCACTGGCGATGGGAATGATACAATTATGCTCAACTTGACATCCAGGCTCCCATATTTTTAACAGCTGCTGCCTCGATCACTAAGGTTAAACTGGTTTTAAATCCGACCATTGGTTAAAGCACACTGCCCAGACAAAATTATAATGCAATATTACTTCTACATAGTAACAATACAATACAATACAACCTCTGCATAGTGACCAGTCAGTACTAATTTACTACGCTATACTGACATGATGTTTTATAGTGCTGGTTCAAAACCACATGATAATTTTTTCTTTAACTCAATTAATGTAAATTAAGTTAAAATAGCGGAGCAAAAGATGGCAACTTTTTCCCACACGAACGTATCAAAAAAATAAAATTCAATACAATTAGCTTGAAGCTTCAAGGATATGAAAAAGTAGTGGGTTGCATATCATTTTAGAAAATAATTTGGTTCCTCAAAGAGGTGAACATGCACAGATGGATTACATGTCTTTTAGCCCCAACGTTACTTTCACTATGAATTCATATTTAAGCTAAAATGCCAAACATTGAGAAAAAAAACAGTTTCATTTCACCAAATACATGTTTACAAAGCATTTAAACCCAAGTTCATGATTATAATGCATATTAAATTTTGTCAAGACATACCACCATTTCCAGTCAAACCAATATTTTTTTAGCAAACCACTTGAGTGTATCTGACTTTCGTTTGTGTAGGCATTTGGTAATTAGTAACCTACACCCTATCTATGATGACCATACTGAATAACTTCAACATGGTGACCCGTGACGCAATACAGTCGCTATGTGGTGACAATAAAGTACAACCTCTATGTAAGCAACTATAGGCAAAATTAATATTAGTTTTAGTTAAGAGGGAGTTGTTTGGAATGGTTGTTTATTTGAGGCTTTCCCCGTGTGGTTACACCGGGAAGTAGAATTCAGGACCTTTGTCTTTCTCCCCTGCATGTAACGTAAGAGGCGATTAAATGGGAGACTATTTTAACTTTGGTACATGATTGTTTTATTTTGGCGTATAACAATCCGATACTAAGGTTAAAATAGCCATGATGTTTTCAATATGGAAATGATGTCATTTGACATTCTTTGTATATTGCGATGACATCTGTGACATTTTTAAGACCACCCTTATAACTCAATCACATAATACAGAGCTGGTCTTTAAAAACGAAGTCAAGTGGACCATTGGAGTTATTCTTGAACTAAGAAATTACGCGGTGGCACTGGTATGGATTGAACCAAGGACCTCTCAATTCTAAAGCCTGCGCCCTTCTATAAGCCTAACTGTTTCGGGGGATCAGTCGTCTAGAAGTTGGGCACAGACTGCGGGATCTAGAGGTCCCGGGTTCTCATTGGGAGTTATTCTTGAAATAAGAACTGTTAAGTGGTGGCTGTGTTTGAATTAATATCACAGCATTACCCAAGTTTGTTAGTTGGTTCTCCATGGGCGTAGGATTGTCTTCAACATTTGGGGGTGGCAAATATTTGGCAATTTGGGGTAAAAAAATTTTTGGCTCGCTACGCTCCCAAAGTAACTTCCTTATGTCAATTATGTCAAGACGCGATATTTGCTCAAAAACTATTCTCACCATAAGCTGTACTCTTAAACATCCAGACCCTCCTATATCTATATACTAGCTGTGAGTTTAGGGTTCGGGGGTCATTTGGTTTTGTAATTACGTGGTAGCTGGAAGTTAATACGTTCAAGTATACAGGGGTCCGGGGCATGCCCCCGGGAAAATTTTCTAAACAATGGATCAATCTGGTGCATTCTAGGCGTTCTGAGATACCTTATTTGGCATTCTAAAAGGACCTATAAATACAGGGAATAAATAAGTTCTTACATTAAACACAATTAATTGCTTGCATCAAATTTAAATTGCTCGATTTTGAGATTGAAGCTTAAGGTGCAACACATTTGTTTCAAATGCTTTTATATATATGAGCCGTTCTCCAGGAAAACCGGGCTTATTGACATAACAATAGTAATTATGTAATAACATTTAGAAATAGGTCTAAAATGAGAAAAAAGTCATGTTCACCGATTTAATCGTAAGTAGTTGGATAACATCTTAAAGATTTAAATTTTCTGATAAATAATGATAAAATTACTTCCGTCGTTGCTATGGTGATCAATTTCCGTAAACTACCCGAATTGAGAAAAACTAGGGGTTAGTGGTAAAAATTAGCAGCTCCTTTTCCCTTTAAGCAAACACTCACAATTTTATCGTGTTTTATTATAATCTGAATATTATTCTAAAATGTGACAAAAATTTAAACAGTTTACGTGACTAATTCAACAAATACTGGGTTTATGAAATGATTATTAACGTTACGTCAAATAACGTTCGAATGACGTTTGCGACGTCACTCAAAAACTTGGCGGGAGTGGTTAGTTTAAAAAGTCTATAACTTCGTTAATATATATGTAATAATACGTTCAAATTTTCAGAAATTGTTCATAAGAGTCTCGTCCTTCTGACAATTTATTATCATGATTTTCGTAATTTTGTCAATAAGCCCGGTTTTCCTGGAGAACGGCTCATAAATTATGTAATTGACAACATCCCAAAGTCATTTAGGAGGGTTTGGGGACTTTAAGAGTACAAATTATGGCACAAGTGTATTTTTTGCAAACATTTTGGGTGATGACAAACTTTAATATAAGGAAGTTATTTTGCAAGGGAAGCGAGCAAAAATGTTTTTTTATATGTTTTTACCTAGAACTGAAGGCAAATTGACTATTAAACGAGATATATTAGGTTGTGAATTATCATTTTTCTTTTGAATTATTGGGGGGGGGAGATATGTTGGCAACCCCTGTCCAGACAGTGGGCCTCCCCCCCTGCTCCTATGCCCATGTTCTCAAAAAAGTAATATCTGTATAACTGAGAGTTTAACAGTGTACATTTATAAACAGAAATGTTCAAAATCTGGCAACAAAGAGTTGGATGGTATCCAATGACACCCCTGTTCCAGGAAGCAGGTAATACTCCATGTATAAGATGTTTGTCAAGGAAAAACTATTTTCTTTAAATCTATGTTTCCAAGAACAAGTTTTTATTCTATAAAGTTTTTTTTTATCATTACTATGTTTGATGTTGTATCAGTGTAGTTAAGCCGTTATAGCTTGGCCAATTTGACACGATCCTGACCTTTTAATTAGCATAATTCAATAAAAGTCAATATATTGTGTATATTTATGCCCTTGTTTGTATGTTTTTATAATCTGGAGTATCATGAAGACGCATGAGATGTAATTCAGACACAAATTGGAAATTCCGATATTGCATGATTTGGCTGGGGAAATGGATATATTCAAAGCAAGAATCATGTAATATATTCATGTATAAAGGTCAAGATCAAGTCAATATCTCCAAGCTATAAATAGCTTCATATAAAAACAATAGAACCTTGACCCATCAATACATGGAGGGGGACCAGAAAGTATGACATTTTTATTTGCCCCACCATGAAATGGTGGAAGGGCATATCGCTGGCTTAGAATGAGAAGGTCGTAATTGTCACTTGCTACGTTTTAAGTCTAAATAAATGCATATTTTAAATCTACACCATATATAGTTTTTTTATTGCACAATATTTGTGCACAAACCAAATACAGTAAAAACTCCCTAATCCGAAACATCTCCAATCCGAAATCCTCCACAATCCGAAAAAAATTTCAAGGTCCCAATTTTGTCCTTGTATATTCTTATATAATGCTACTTGAAAAACTCCGCAATCCGAAACCTCTCCAATCCAAACTAAGATTTCAGTCTGGAATTGATATTGAGTTCATAAATTGAACTACGTAATCCGAAATTCAAAACTATGTTCCGGACTGTATATTAAATTTTCAAATATTTCAACTAAGTGCACCATACTTGACTGGTGACAATACACTCCATTGTTTCTGTTTGTATCATAAAAGGTGTATAACGCAATGTTATTGGGAAAACGCTTATTGGTTTTAAAAGTTTAATAATTTGATTACAAACTTATTTTAGTATAATATTATTCTTTTTAATTACGGCCAGAGAAATACAGCTCAGTGATATATAGGAATACATTACTTTTTTGTATACTACAACTGTGGTTTTCAATACATATGTATACGAGGGGTGTTCCAGAAATAATAGGACTTTTCTCATAACCTCTTACTCAACAATCATAATTTAATAAATATTGTCCCAAATGCATAGCAATGTATGCTCTATATGCTGAATGCATCATACTTTCGTTGTTGTTGATGATGCTCATGCCAAGGCGGGTCACACTATTATTTGTCATTACCATCCTTATTAAAAATGTGAATATCTAAATAACCACTCGATAAATATTAACGCCTAATTATATGGCATTACGTGGATAACTTTGACATGAGTATGCAAACTTTCGAAGAAATCGCTCTGTGTTTGTTATCGTAAGTCAGTAATTAAGATTATGTATCCAAGCGCGTCATGGATGAAAATGACGTCAACGCCAATAAATAGAAACGACGTGATTGTCAAACAATGGTATACATTGGGAAAACCAACAGTGCTAACCAATAAAATGATGAAATATGTATAATATAGTGGCATTAAGCAGCCACTTGTGATCTTTTGGCTCAAATTGTGTACAAATCACAAATTTATTAACTTACTAATAAGCACAGGTGGGGATATAAAGAATTAAGTTGACTTTAATAAACACTGTTCGTACACCGGTAGGCACTCCAACGTTTGAGCAATTTCTAAAAACTTTGCAACATATTTTTGTGAACAGGGATACGGAAACACATCTAAACAATTAGAACAGTGATATTGGATCTGTTTAGAAAGTCAGGATGACTATAAACAAAATTATTTAATGTTTCTTTATATTAAAATGTCATAATAACGTCACAGAGCGACCCGCCTACTTGGTACACAGTATATTCAATGTTTGATAGATTTGTTATTTTTCAACCAATTTCTTTAATATTTCGCATATTTGTCAGTGAAAGATCAAAATTTAATTATAGACACATAGTTTGGTAATTTTCTGATTTGCCGTGCTGCTATGAAAAAAGTCCTATTAATTGTGGAACCCCCCACATACTAGTAGATTATTTTGGTAACAGACACTGAAATAATAAAAACCTCCCTAATCCAAAATCCTCTTTGATCCGAAATTTTTTCGCAGTCCGGAGGGAGTTCAGATTAGGGAGTTTCTACTGTAGATGATAACACAAGATACACTGCCAATTATTATGCTATGAAACTTAAATTATCAGTAGACCTAGATTAATGACATTTAAAGAGATTGCCTCAATTATTCTAACTTCACAGACTCTGCATAGTGTTTGTTATGTTAACTGTTCTATCAAGGAGTATATAGAATGACAATCAATGTATTCTTACTATTTATTATAAATCACTAAGAACAAGCTAACATAAATGAGGCAGAGTGCTATTTTATTTAATGGTCTTATTTATCCTCGCCACCGGATAATCCATATGGGCGAGGCCCCCAGAAGAGTTTTAGTACTTTTAGTTTTTGGGGGATAGTGCATGATACAGAAGATGCCCCAATTCCAGAGGCATCCCTGGTTCTTTTACATGCCATATGTATAGCACCATACATGGGACCTCGGTTTAAAGTCTCATCCGAAAGACTATTAGTAATTTTAGTTGGCCAGCCCGGGATTCGAACCCACAACCCCGAGATCAGTAGTGACTACTAGTCTCTCCCTTCCCCCCCATCGGCCCATATTGAATTGTGGTAGTGTTGACCAATCAAGGAGCAGCCTCCTACTACAATTCTACCACAATTGTTACCACAATTTGACCAATCAGAATCCAGAACGCTACCACAATTGCAGACTCCATTAAAGATGGCGGACAACTTGTTTTTATTCTGGTTTGTAGACTAAAAACGTCATATATTTCGTTATTTTCAATACTTCTTGTTCATTAATGTCAATTTACTTCAATTGTGATTGGTAAGTGCAATTATGGCATGCTTATCGATGCAATTACATGCTGCATACTGTTGTATTGAGGATAATATCTAGGTGACCTAGATTCTTAGATACAGTGGCTGCAAAAACTTATTTTTTCTTGATATTATCGCTTTTACATGTCTCTTGCACATAAAATTGTATTTGCTGATCAATTATATGTGTTGAGATGATATATACCCATGCAGTCATCAGGGCCCACAATAGTCTAGACTGGCCGGCACAGGGCTCGAACACATAACCCCTTTGTACTGTTGTTTATTGATCTTTTATTGCTAGTTTTGGTATCTGGCCCCTATCATATGGGTCTGGAGATGTTGTCATTTGCCTAAGATTTTCATTTGTCACGTCTGTTAAACCATATACATGACCAGACAGTCCGGTTTAGGCTGTACTGGGGATCAAACCCCCATTTATGTTTGATTTGTTTTGTTTTACAATTACATTGGTCATCTGACCCCCTCTCCTAGCCATAAGTTTGGTCAGGATGATCAAATCATTCTTCTTTATGTCGAGACTCACGGTGTTGCATGGCCTGGTTGGGTCTGCAAGCACACCTAATGACCTCTAATTTCATTATGCTACCTTTGGTGTGTGACCTCCTTCGAGCCGCAAGTTAGATTCTGTTGTCACCTCAGTGATTAATGTTTACATGTATGTATTTATTCCCAGTCGCACTGGGTCCACCTGGCTGGGTCAGCAACGGGGCTTTATCTGAGCATATGTTCAGGTCTATTGTTAATTTATTTATTGTTTAATGGCTACTTTGTGTGTTCAACCTCCTCTCCAAGTCACAACTTAGCCTCTGTTGTTGGAATCATATTTACATATATATATGTACTTCTGTTACCTTGTCTTCCTGGATTATATAGCCTTGTTCGGACTGCACTGGGGCTTGAACCCACATCATGAGCATGCATCTATTGCTCTAACATTGGCTACTTTTTAATGTTGACCCCTCTTTTAGCACAGGATTGGACGATGGTCTTGGTTGATAAGTATGAACTAACAATATATGTCTTTATATCATATGACTTCCCTTGTATCCGGGTTCAGTACGGTGTTGTTACGGTGAATGGTAATGGGGCCCTGACAAGGCCAGTATTCCAGTGACTGTTTGTGTCACCATGTTATACCACGGTTGTATCCTGCTGACACGACAGTGTTACCCGGTAGTCATTGGAGATGATATATAAACTTAACGAAAACATGCAAACAACACAAAGCCTGTCTGCTTAGCTCAGTCGGTAGAGCACAGGGTTGTTAGCTCCAATCACAGGATGCGCAAATAAAATTTCTTATAGTCTTTCGGATGAGACTTTAAACCGAGGTCCCATGTATGGGTGCTATACACCTTGAATGTAAAAGAACCAAGAATGCTTCTGGAATTGTGGCATTTTCTGTATCATGCACTATCCCCCAAAAACTAACTTCTGTGGGCCTCGCCCATTTGGATTATCCTGTGGGTAGGATAAATAGATGCAATATTAAAATCAACAACAGTTCTCACGATAACCTTGTTTGTTAAGGAATAAGAAATGCGTGTCGGTAGAGCATGATAAGTCAGAATCTCAAATTAAATTTGCCGTACTTAATCGTGACGGAACCAGGACTCTGCCTGCCATAACCATGGAAGCATCTCAATTTTCCGAGTACGTCCGGGGCTTAACCGGTCTTTAAGTTTAACCGGGACATATATAGGTTACACCGTTCATAACTAGGACTGGCGGTGTCCCAGAAAACACCAGTGGTGTCCCAGTTACTCCGGATACATCAATGGACAACTTGTGATAGATCCTCTTATCAGGTCACACTGCCTAACTTGGGTTTTGTGCTCTATGTTGTCATGGCTAGGAAATTTAGGGGTGCTTAACCTATCGATATCCTTATCATTGGCTGGATTATATCATTTGCTGTTGTTGTTCGCTGACTTGAATTATCCATTTAATGGAAATGGAAGTTACATGTGGATACATTACCAGCCTGGAGTAATTGTTCCTTTCCTATTACAGTTTATCATTGTGCTTATGGACCCATCCTTTCAGAGAAGTACAGCAGGATGTCTACTAATGACAGATTTTACTGCTAGGGCAAAAGTGATGTAGTGCCAACATCAAGAAAGTGACTTTGTTGTGCCCAGGTCACCAGGTGTAGTGCGGCAAGAGGCAGAGGAAATGGTGAAGAAGGCTGGGGGTGATGTTGAGATCCGAATATTTGCTTGCCTGCTGTACAATACCATTTGGCCGCGTCAGGTGCGTATTCCACGATGCTATTTTAACTGTAAAACAAACGAAGATCAATATGTATTTGTTAATTTCTCGAAGTTAACAGTCTGAGCTTGTACGGTCATAAGAAATTGTCTTAAGACATTGTACTGTCGTAAGACCCTGTCATCTAAGATGGTACTGTCATAAGAACCTGTCGTCTGACCTTGTACTGTCATAAGAACCTGTCTTCTGACCTTGTACTGTCATAAGACCCTGTCGTCTGACCCTGTACTGTCATGTGAACCTGTCGTCAGACCTTGAACTGTCATTAAATGATAAGAAACTGACGTCTGAGCTTGTACTGTCATAAGAGCCTGTCGTTTGACCTTGTTCTGTCATAAGAACCTGTCGTCTGTGCTTGTATTGTCATAAGAACCTGTCGTCTGAGCTTGTATTGTCATAAGAACCTGTCGTTTGACCCTGTACTGTCAAAAGAACCTGTTGTCTGACTCTGTACTATCATAAGACCCTGTCGTCTGACCCTGTACTGTCATGTGAACCTATCGTCAGACCCTGTACTGTCATAACAACCTACGTCAGAGTTTGTAATGTCTAAAGAACCTGTCTTCTGACCCTGTACTATCATAAGACCCTGTCGTCTGACCCTATACTATCATAAGACCCTGTCTTCTGACCCTGTACTATCATAAGACCCTGTTGTCTGACCCTGTACTATCATAAGACCCTGTCGTCTGATCCTGTACTGTCATGTGAACCCATTGTCAGACCCTGTACTGTCATAACAACCTACGTCGGAGTTTGTAATGTCTAAAGAACCTGTCTTCTGACCCTGTACTATCATAAGACCCTGTCGTCTGACCCTATACTGTCACAAGACCCTGTCGTCTGACCCTGTACTGTCATGTGAACCTGTCGTTTGACCTTGTACTGTCATAAGATGATAAGAAACTGTCGTTCGACCCTGTACTGTCATAAGAACCTGGGTCGGAGCTTGTACTATCAAAAGAACCTGTCGTCTGACCCTGTACTGTCATAAGAACTTGTCGTTTGACCTTGTACTGTCATAAGAACCTGTCGTTTGACCCTGTACCATCATAAGAACCTGTCGTTTGACCTTGTATTGTCATAAGAACCTGTCGTTTGACCCTGTATTGTCATAAGAACCTATTTTTGAGTTTGTACTGTCATAAGACCCCTCTGAGTTTGTAGTGTTAATTGCACTTAAAGAGGGTCTTGCATTCGTGAATCAGTTTTATTAAAGAAGTTGACAAGTTTTGCTTTTGCCCCAGAAAATTAAAAAAAACTGTCAAGTTTGTTTTATGAGCAATCAGTCTATTATCCTTCAGTTAACAAAGGGACCACACTTCCATGGTGTAATGGTTATCATCTTCACTATCAAAGTGAAAGTTCCAGGTTCGAATCCTGGTGGAAGTCCCAGTTGTGAAGGAGTATAGAATGATGTCAGTCCGAAAAATATTAATTTTTGTGGCAATTTATTATGAAACATGGAATAAAGGTCTTCCAAGTTTATTTTATAAGTCAAAAATTGATTTCAGTAACCAATAACATTTTACAAATAATTTTCACCACTGTATACTGTAAGTGATATAGTGAGGTGTAGTGAGTGAGAGGTAGGGCACACTCTCTTGGATCAAGACGTCCCTGGTTCAATCCCCTTCACCGCCACTGCATGATGTATGTAAGATGTTAATTTACACATTCAGTTCCTCTTTTAGCCTCTAGATAGAGGTCTGGTGATCGTTTTGTTTTCGACTAATGTTTCATATGTTTGCATATCTGGTCTTCTGAGGCTCACACAGCCTGCATTGGGCTGCACAGAGTCTTGAACCAGCATAAATGCAACTATTGTGAAGTGTTTTATGACTACTTTCAATGCCTGGTATCTCTTCCAGCCTAAATATAGGGGTATGGTTGTAGTCAGGTACATGTATAGGATTCAATAACTAACAGGGGAGAAACATGTGTAAGAAGCCGGTTAGCTCTGTCGGTAGAGCATTCGCCCTGTAGACCAAGGGTCCCAAGTTCAAACCCGAGTCTGCTTGCACATTTTTCTCTCCTTTTAGTTATTAAACCCTTTACACCTGGCTACATGGTGATGGTTTATCTGACTGGTATAAGCATTATGTATGTCTGTATATCCGGTCTCCTGAGGGTGGCACAGTATGTTTCGGCACCGGGGCTCGAAGCCACCTAAATGCACACCTTTCTGCTATTTTCTATACTGAATTGAAGTCTGAATGCAAGATAGGGGTCTCTTGATGGTCTTACTCAACTGGAATTCGTATTACAGTACCTATGTATACCCCGGTCTACTTGGATGGCTCTACCAGGGGCTCGAACCCAATTTAAATAATTATTTCTGGTTGGAATGTATATACAACCTATAATAAAGGTCTTAAAAATGTTCTTAATATGTACGTCGAACAGGTTCTGCAGGTTAAAAATAGTTTTCAGAAGTGTTTTCGGGCTATTTTCATTTTTTCAATTGTGGTAGTGCTATATGGGCTCATGAGTCGCGCTTTAGTCTCGTGCTCTACCGACTGAGCTAAGCGGGCTGATACAGGCAGAGTGCATGCAGCATAGAGTATTTATATTTGACAAGGGAAGCAACTCTTACATGCTTGTATGCTAGAGTATCATATTACAGTGTTTACCTCCCTTACTGTATTACCTTCTCATACATACCATGGTCAACTTTGATAAAACTATCATTATACATGAACAAACTATGTTCGCTTGAATTATAAACACCTAATGGCTACACTTGACAAACTTCAACAAACAATAAAATACAATAAACATGTCAACTTTCAAATACTCCTCAGTTAATATTTATATATAGTGGAGATAGTATTCTCCGTGAAAATTTTCTACAGATGATAAATTTCTGTGTAGATTTCATTCCGCGAATTGATCTTTGAACGCAGAATGGCAGAAATTTCCTCTCCGCAGAAATATTTAGCTATACGGTATTTGCAGCTCTCAATAAGTGTAGCTCAACAGAGGTTATAGGCCTACCAGGGGTTCTATACCGTGGCATAATACCAAATCATGAAAATGAGTTGCAAGTGTGTCTCCGATGCCATTAGAAAGTGTTCCTACACCTAAACATAGTTTAAATGACACACTAGAGAGTAAGGAACTTCACAATTGACCATAACTTTGCCAATTCTGTGAATATTTTCATCAAAAATCTTTTATTTCTGATGCAGTAATCCGGATTAATTGAGAAATTCGAGGAACACTGGCTACTTACCTTTTCAGATATCATATAGTCTGTATGAAGAAAGTCCCTCGTACAAGTTGCTCCAATAACCAGAGCAAAGGCAATATATAGAAATGTTCTGAAATAAAAAAAACTTTTTATAACATTTTGGTGTTGTGAGCAAGGACACAAAAGTTTTATTTTCAGAATTAGGTTCAATTTAATTTCATATACTGAAAAATATTAATCAGGGTTCTACAGAGGCATAATGCTCAATCCTGACAACAAGTTGGAAATCTGTTTAGATGGTCACTAGCACACAGCCTGTACACCAGAACTATGTTCAAACATTGTTTTATTGCTGACATCTAGCTGCTGAAACTTCAAATGACCATAACTTTGTCAATACCTTGAATTTTTCACCGGATTTCCCGATTATTCTGTAGAAGCCCTGAATAACAGGAAGACAATTTCTTGGAAACCAATACTCAATTTAATGAGTGTACTATTTCTGTAACTCTTAAGTAAAACTTATCTTAAAGACGATCGAACAAATAAGTTTTACAGACTTTGAAAAGAAATTGTCTTCCTTTTAATCAGGGCTTCTATGTAATAATCAGTTTTGACAGTGGGACTCATTTATTTTCTGAGTTTAATGGGCATGGACTCATAGTTTTCAAAACCAAAATGAAACACTGGGATTCATGCAATACTTACGACACACCAAGAGCGGACAATGTTCCCCGTAGTATATTCGTAAACGGTTCCCTTAAATCACCACTCATATTGATACCAGCTAGGATGCCGGTTACAGTGGAGAAAAACAGACCAAATATGGAGAAGAAGTTATCCCCAGGCAAGTATGCGGGCCCTGAGTTGTTACGTAGATTGATTTCTTTATATCCAGTAACTCCATGCGCTGTAAACAAACAATAACAAGATAATCATTCAGTACATTCAGTGGAAACTATAACAGAAACACTCATTTCTTACGCCTCGTCAAGTTAGGCTGAAAGATCCTCATTTGAAAACTGTTTGGGTGAACCAACTCACTGACCACAGACCTACAATCTATCACAAAACAAGTAACTCGAGATTGGTAAGCAATACAAAAAAGATAAAAAAAAGTTAAGTTATCAATTTTTTAGGGCTCTTTTCAGCTGTTAGGCCGCTCAAGCACCCTTTGACATTTCAACTTCCCCTGGTCATTGGGCTACATATGGAAACCTACACTCGTGTCTCCCTGGGGAGACTATTTCTCGCCTGTGAGTGTGGCAGCCAACATCGATCTGCGGCGCCCAGGAATAGACACTGCCCTTGCAGGTACCATTTTACACCATGGTGGATATACCAAAGTACCCTACAGGTTTGAAGCCATGACCAGTTCTGATAATTGTTTTACTTTTTCCATCTCCATATCAATCACAATTTCCGTCAGAATATTTTATCTCCTAGTTAGCAACTATCATACCTGCCAAGTACTCCTATCAAAGTGGAGTTTCTCCTATTTTCATTTATAAATTTCTGGTTTTCCAGTTCATCAGGTATCTTTGTGGTATAGCTTGGCTATTTTGACCTGAGCCTGACCTTTATGCAAGAATATATTACAAGGTTCTTGCTTTGAATATATCAATTTCCGCTAGCAAATCGTGCAATATCGGCATTTCAGATTTGCGTTTGTATTACATCTCGAGCGTCTTCGTGATACTCCCCGATTATGAAAACATACAATCGGAGTTGTAAACGTTGGCAATATATCGACTGTTAAATTATGCTAATCAATAGGTCAGACTCAAGTCAATGTGGGCAAGCTATATCTTTGCACAAAGATACATTTAATTCAGTGTATGATCTGTATTATGACCCATATGCACCACAAGATTTAATATGTTACTTGTCCATGCATCTAAATACCTTATAAATCACATTTAAGTGCATCTTGTGACATGTTTCACTTTATCACTCATATTTTGGATTTGACTAGCTTGGCAGGAATGATCTATTCACATGATAAGTTTCAGGAACCTAGCTTAGAAACTGTTCAAGTTATATATGGCAGGATACAGATGTTAGACAGACTAACTGATGAACAGACGGAGGGCAAACCAGCTGTAGTCTTATTCATCAACGCTGTAAGTCTAAAAACACAGACTTAGACTTAACATTGTAAAATTTTCTGTTCGCTCTCATGTTGTTATAAATGTACCGATTTTGATATAAATTTGTATGTATATTCCATGGGTAACAACAAATAGTCAGATAAAATTTCACATAGTAAAATCTAATATCAAAGATATGGCACTAATTATAAATAATGACAATTCTAAGTCTAAGTCTGCAATTTAGACTTACAGCGTTGGTGAATAAAGCCGAAAATAATCTAATCTCGTCAGTGTACTGTATAGGAAGTCGCCAATCCTAATATGTAATTCCTTGCGTTTAGAGAACAAGTTTGTATGAGCTAGGGAAAAGCATGCATCATTAAGGAGTAAGTTTGTGCTGAAAAATATTGCATTTTTTCTGCTTCGCTTCGCTCGCCAAATACCTTATACCCATTATTAATATCATGTAGACAACGAATTTCGTGGGGGGGGGGGGCTCGTACAAATAGTTTTATTCTGGCTCGCTTTGTTTGCCAAATAATTTATCCCCATTCAATATCATGTAGATATAACGAAATATGTGGGCTGATACAAAAAGTGCATTTTTTGTGGCTCGCTTCGCTCGCCAAATAATTTATAAGCATTAATTAATAATATCATGTAGAAAAAACATCTGTGTGGGCTCGTCCAAATAGTGCATATTTGCAATAAATTATGCGATTATTAATATCATGTAGAGAAGAAATTTGTGTCAGCTTCCACAAAAAGTCCCTTTTTCTGGCTCGCTTTGCTCGCAAAATACCTTGTAAATATTCAAAATAGCATGTACAGAACGAATTTGGACGTCTCCTCCTGTAAATACCCCGTCACCAAATCAAGACCCGATTTCGCACCCCTTTGGAAAATTCCTAGTTACGGTCCTGTCCAGCCCCAAGACTGCCTCGGCTAAAATTCATGTCTGGGTACAGCACTGCTGAGGTGTCCTACTCTATCTGACATTAGGCTAAACTATATTATAACCCGCCTTCAGCAGATGTGCGAGGAGATCACACCAGGCAGTTTTGGAAGACTCCAGTCCGAAGGACATCTCTTACAACTTATACTTGATTGTACTCATAGCAGTCTAAATTCCTACATTACCTTAGGTCGTGAGAAAACTATACACGTCGAGCGACTCAGCCAAAGCCTCGCGAGCTGCCTACATCGCAAGCGTTCTCTCCAGCTAAATGGAAATGCCCTTAAGGACTGTCAGACTCTAAACTGCCTAAATATATCGCGACAAGATTGCACAAGCAAAAGTACGCGATAAGCTCCCATAGTACACAAACTTTTAAACATATTAATGAGCATATTGAACGGCATTGATGTTGTAAATAGGCATGTGTAGATAGATATTGTGGTGACTGGTGTTGTGCTATTATTCCCTGTTGGATTTCGTGTGCTGTGAAATTTATGTGATCCACAGATCAACCAGAATCTTCCTACTGCTGGAAGATGTGCTTCTAGTCTAAGAAGGACATTACAGGACAAGGTACAAGATACAAGGATGCCGGTGAGTACGGTACCATATCGGCTTTTAGTAGTTGCGCGCAATCAACAGTTGCTCCCCTTTGATTTATTAACACCATTTGTTTTGAGAAAAGCATTACAGGAATTTTCACTTTGCTTTCAGTTCTGTCGAAGTATCGAGGCAGTCTGACATTTCTGAGGAAATGACACCACTTTAATTTAGCGTAAGTAACATGCAGATGGGAATGTGTATTTAATTTGGTGTTTGTTTTCTGCTCACAAAAGCAATAAAACATCACCAATTTCAGGGGCATTGATTTCAATTTTCATCACAGTGATCAGCTTTTGCAGTTTTGGTTTGAACTCCGCGTAAATTAATCATAATGGTTGTCCTAGTCATTGGTAGCATTGGGTACCGAGAGAAGAAAGGTTGGACAGCATTCATCTTTATGCACCAGTCAGTAAGTTGCATCCAAGGCCACCCTAGACAAGATTTCGGTCTCCGGTGGTTTGTCTTCCACGGAGACACAAACTATTGGGTCACTTTTCAATGCAGATTTTGCGATGAGAATCTGCGCGCAACTTTTGAAACTTAAAAAGTTAACAAAAAATACCAACCTCCGTAAAATTTATAACATATCCAGGAGAATGAACCTTTTGTTTGCTATATGAATGAACCAAAAATACTCCTAAAACACACAGCAATTTGTTTATCCGACAAGTTTAACACGACGTTGTTGCAGTTTTGAATTACATTTCACTCATTATGTTCTATTCATTGTTGTTGTTGTAGAAATCGGTGTTCCAGCTATCGACCAATCAGAATATGCAAATGAAAGGATTCTGGGAGGGGTTTCCCGAAAATTTGTTATTTTTGGCGCGCTTGATTTTCACTGAACTGTACCGTAGTACACGTGAAACAATACACTTCTGGCGCCCGCTTGAAACAAAAAAACTAAAATTAAACGAACATTTGTTGATGAATAGAGATGATTTTTTCTAAAAACAGTTAAATATTGATAAACAAACAAAAACAAGAAGAGTTTGGACTTTTTATGCACTTTAACGACTCATATAATGTTAACCAATGAATTCCTGGAAAGTATGGAAAACAGTCTTATAGACTCCGCACGTTGGCGCATGATACCACACAGTGGATTGTATACATGGTGCGTGTGTGCTGATTTATTTATCGATTTACGGGTAATAACGAACCATAGTACCAGGTATTCGACAGCATTCGTCTTTTTTATTCATAGTATGCATGTGCATTGCCGAAAAACATCAAAATCGGGCTTAAAATTAAACTGTATCATCTGCGAGATTTCTACCTGGTTTTTTGCACTCTGGGTCTTGACCTTTGTGACGCGTAGTCACTAGGTCGAGATTGTTTGACTAAGGCCACCCCACCCCGGGTATGGGCCAGGATTTTTACTTTTGGATTGTCCCCAGGGGACCGGACAGCTGTTGGTAAAAATTTCCCCAGGACCCTGACAACTAAATATTTTCCAGGGGTATTGATTCAGAGAAAGAATCACAACATTTCCCCCACCGCCCATCCCCGGGGGTTTGGGCCATTGTTGCAACTGGCTGGTGCATAACAACCAGACACCAGTCATTAATAATTACTGGGTGCACCCTCTATTTTTAAAACTTGATAAAACCGTTACTTGGGACGGGTTACTTTCGGTTTGGACGAGGTAAATATCTGATTTTCTTTCTAACAACTTATGGTCCATAAACCTCAACTAGAGCACCGTATGCCTTAACAGTTGCCACATGCAGGTTGTCATCATTTCCCTTGAAACGATTCTCCAATTAAACAAAACAGCCGGTACTATTATTTTATATGAAAATTTAAATTTTGTGCCGGCTATTTTATTTAATCCGGGAATCTTATCAAAGAAATTGATGACAACCTGAACGTAGCAACCCTAAAGGCATACGGTGCGCTAGTTGAGGTTGATGGAGATAGAAAATAAAAAAATTACCTGAAAATCAACGTTCCAAGTAACAGTTTTTCCAGTTTTAAAAATAGACGGTGTACCCAGTAATAATGTTAGGTGAAAAAACTGTCTCAACATCGTGACATATTGGTGGGGGGGGGGGGGCGAGCGGTATTCAAGGCCAGATATATGTTGGGAGCAAATGTATTTGACATATGGTCAATGACCACGACCTGGACCAGTTATTAAACTGGAATAGTATTAGGAGTTTGAATTGGACAGCTAAATGAAATTATCCCAAATTATATGTCACTACCATTGTGGATAAAGATGGATGCTGCTTAACATTGTCTTCTTCACATGGATAGCTTGGACAAAGACCTAAAATACATGTATTTAGGTCAAATGGAGTTAACTGCCTTTGTTTCTATCAAAAATGTCGAAGTCAGGTGTCCAGCACTCGTATGCGGTGCTCTTATTTATCTTTTTGTCGAGCCTGCTGGCGGTGAGCTATATATAGTTGTCACAATGGCTGTTCAGTGTATGTGCGTCTGTCCGTTGGTGCGTCCGTCCGTTAGTGCGTCTGTCCGTTAGTGCGTCCGTCCGATTTTGTCCGGGCTGTTTCTTCATCATTCAATGGGTGATTTTGAAATACATTGGCACAAATGTTCCCCGTGTTGAGGCGGCGTGTTGTGCCCAAGACCAGTACCCCTAGCTTGAAGGTCAAGGTCACTCTTGGAGATCAAAGGTCCAAAATGGGCATAATACTGCTTGTCCAGACCATATGTTCTTCATTTGTTGGGTGATATTGAAATACATTGGCACAAATGTTCACCGTGTTGAGGCGGCGTGTCGCGCCCAAGACCAGTACCCCTAGCTTGAAGGTCAAGGTCACACTTTGAGGTCAAAGGTAAAAAATGACCATATAGACCTTGTCCGGGCTGTATCTCACTTATGCATTGACACTTTTTTAAATAACTTGACAAATTTGTTGAACACCATGAGGCGTGTGCAGTGCGTAAGAAACAGGTCTCTAGCTCAAAGGTCACACTCAGAGGTCAAACTTAAAAAATTACCATTATAGGCCTTGTCTGGGCTGTATCTCACTTATGCATTGACCAATCTTTTTTATATTTGGCATGAATGTTCACCTTCATGAGACAGAGGTTCATGACAGACCCAGATCGAGGTTGAAGGTCAAATTGAAGCTTGTCCCGACCATAACTTTGTTGTGCATTGACTAATCTGTCTTACATTTGCCATGTTCACCTCCATAAGCTGGAGTGTCATGCTCAACCCTGAGGTTCCTATATCAAAGGTTAAGGTCACAGTTGCAGGTCAAATTTCAAAAGATGCTTGTCTGGACCATAATTTTGTCATGCATTGACCAATCTTGCTTGAAATTGCCATGGATGTCAACCTCTATTAATGGAGTGTCATGAGCAACCCCTGGTTCTTTTCTCAAAGGTCAAGGTCAAATTGAAGTTTGTAGGTATAATTTATTCTTTATACATGCTGGCATTAAATGTTACTTAGCACATTTAAGTCAGTGCATTTTTTCAATGTGCGCCGAGGCTCGACATAATTTGCCCAAGGGCACAAATTTCTAGTTTTAATATTTTACTGTGGTGACGTGATCACAAAATCCTGACAACACCGCTTATTTTCAGGTATCACACTTTTGAATAAATTTCTGCCTATCAAATCTCCCATTTTAGCATCCCTTACTGAGTAACACTGGAGTTCTGAATGATTTCCCGTGGACTTTTACATAAAACGCATTTGCTGTCTTCCATATGAGCCATAGAAAATGGCATGTTAAACGATTTAGTTTTCATGAATGCTATTTCAAATCTTACTATTTTCCATTATACACATCAGCTGACTGAACACTCAAGATTAATTATTTAAATTCTTCCATCGTTGAAGAATTCTTCAGGAAAATTACAATTGATCTTTTTCCAATTCAGGGGAGATAAATTACTCAAATTATGTACCATTAGTGTAGTAGTGATTTCCCTTTGTTGAAAACCAGATATAATTCTATGTAGAACATAAATTCAAATTAAACGGAATCAATAAATGGTCCTGTTTGAAGTTGGGACCCCTTTGGCGGTCACTTTGTCTTTTACCTTATTTTAGAATGAAAGAAAAGCGCTTCAGTTGAAGAACTTTGTTTTGTACTCAAAAATTTCAATCAGTCAATTTATTATTTTTATTTATCATAAAAAATATGCTTAAAATATGTGATGCTATCCAACAGTATTATTTTATGCAGATCTGAGAAATTTCTCTAATAGTTAATGACAGATGGCTGAGCATTTTAACAGTCACACAAAATGACAAAATTATTTGTTTAAAATGGTAGTAAATAACCATTTATAGCCCTACTATGTCCCTGACGACATAGTTTATAGCCCCACTATGTCCGCGACGACATAGTTTATAGCCCCACTATGTCCCTGACGACATAGTTTATAGCCCCACTATGTCCGCGACGACATAGTTTATAGCCCCACTATGTCCCCGACGACATAGTTTATAGCCCCACTATGTCCCCGACGACATAGTTTATAGCCCCACTATGTCCCCGACGACATAGTTTATAGCCCCACTATGTCCCCGACGACATAGTTTATAGCCCCACTATGTCCCCGACGACATAGTTTATAGCCCCACTATGTCCCCGACGACATAGTTTATAGTCCCACTATGTCCCCGACGACATAGTTTATAGCCCCACTATGTCCCCGACGACATAGTTTATAGCCCCATTATGTCCCGAGGACATAGTTTAAAGCCCAATGACATAATATAAAGCCCCATTATGCCCCCAATGACATAGTATAAAGCCCCATTATGCTCCCAACAACATAGTATAAAGCCCCATTATGTCCCCAACAACATAGTTTAAAGCCCCATTATGCCCGCAACGACATAGTTTAAAGCCCTATTATGCCCCAACTACATAGATTTAAACTCCATTATTGCTCCAATGACTTATAGTTTAAAGCCCCAATATGCCCCCAACCACATAGTTTGAAGTCCCAATATGCCCCGGACAACATAGATGAAGCTCCATTATGCCCCGAACAGCATAGTTTAAAGGCCCATTATGCCCGCAACAACATAGTTTTAAAGCCCTATTATCCCCCCAAAAACATAGTTTACAGCCCCTTTATGCCCCCCCACAACATAGTATAAAAACCCCATAATGCCCCCAACAACATAGTTTAAAGCCCCATTAAGCCCGCAACAACAAAGTTTAAACCCCTATTATGCCCCAACTACATTGTTTAAAGCCCCATTATTCCCCCAAGGACATACTGTAAAATCATTTAATTTCGTTGGGATGAAATTTTGTGGTTTTGGTAAAAAGACAATTTCGTTGGGACTTGAATTCGTGGATTTAACATTTCAGATAATAAAACAAGGGTCAAAATTAATGTTCGTTGGGATTAATGCTTGTTGTAAAGGTGAACCACGAAATCCACAAAATTTAATCCTCCACGAAAATGAATGATTTTACAGTAGTTTAAAGTCCCATTATGCCCCTAATGACATAATTTAAAGTCCCATTATGCCTGCAACAACATAGTTTAAAGCCCTGTTATGCCCCAACCAACATAGTTTAAAACCCCATTACGCCCCCAACAGCATAGTATAAAGTCCCATTATGCCTGCAACGACATAGTTTAAAGCCCTATTATTATGCCCCAACCAACATAGTATAAAACCCCATTATGCCCCCAACAGCATAGTTTAAAGCGCCATTATGCCTCGTACAGCTGGGTATAAAGTTCCATTATGCCCCCAACAACATAGTATAAAGCCCTATTATTATGCCCTCACCAACATAGTATAAAGCCCCGTATTGCCCCCAACAACATAGTTTAAAGCGCCAGTATGCCCCAAAAGGCTTTTTCCAAAAAGCCATAACTTGGTAATCTCACTGCAGATGAATGTATTTTGAGCATTTTAGTGGGATTCAAAGATGATAAACACTATCAGATAGAAATATTTTGTCATCGATATATTTATTTGACTAAATGTGATTTTGGCATACTATTTTTGACAGAATAGTTAACATTCTATTATTGGTCATTGGTGAAAAACATTTTATGGTATCATAATTACTTGTATTTAATGAACAATCGGAAATAAAATGTTTTGGGAGCAATAAAGTGGCTTTAAAGAATTTTTCAATTGGTAATTCGTTGATAATGAAACAGTTATGTCCCTTTCATCATTATTTTGGCTTATATATTTGACTGACAAGTCTTATGGTAGATGACAGATGTTGTTTCAATTTGTAATAAAATTGAGTTTTTCTTTGTTGCAGGTGACATACTATAAAATAGAACAATGATTAGTGAAGCAGACCATTCAGAAGATGAGTTGATGGACAGTCCACTGGTTATAGATGAAGAGGGTTACCATGGTAACTGTTCTATGGCATTCCATGAACACAGTGAACCAAACACTCTACAGCCAGTAAACTTTCCGGTCATCAAGAGAACTAACAATTTGAATGATCATAATTATCAAACAAAACCCAATCCTAAAACAGTGATAATTGCTCTGAAAAATGATAATCCTACTGGTGTGAGTAACAAGTTAGCTGGTGGAGTCAATATAGTAAATAACCAACATCTCATGGAAGGATGCAACAGAATTTCACTTGACATGAACAAAAATCGCAATGGAAACGTAAAAAAGTATATTATTTGTCTTCAAAAAAATCCTGCAAATTCATCAAAGAAAGGAATAAGTATCATTAGTCCTCCCAAAACGTCTGCTAGTTCTTGTGTACATTTTGAGAAAAAAACTTCAAGAACATATGCAGGACAAACAACTCACATAAGTACTAACGACATCATTGGTGAATTACAGAGAAGTACAGTTAATTTGAACACCAAAAATCAGATGGATCTAGATGCAAGAAAAAATGCCCATTTAAAGATAAACAACCTTATCCAATCTAATAACAATATTTTGAATGTGCATCAACTTGGTGTAAAGTCAGGAAGTAGATACGTAAATATACAACCTAAACCAATAGGAACTGTAAATATCAACAACATCATTACATCTAGACAGTCTGCTCATTTGCGCAAGGGTAGTTCAACTGTTGGACCCCAATATACTAGAAGCATTCTCAATCCAGGATTAGTTGGTAATCAAGGAACCGAAGAAAGTCTAGTTGCTAAAAGTAACACAATGATAAGAAACGTTCCGAAACAACAAGAATTAGTTGGTAACCAAAGGAACGAAGAGGTTCCAGGAAATAAAAGTAAAAGAAAAACACTAAGTGATTTCTGTTTACCGGTGAAAGTATTACCTATGCATTCAACTACTTGTCCTATCAAGTTTGTGCAGGGCTTAATAAACTCAAATACAACAAAAGAGACAAATCGACCTTGTAAAATGAGAAAAGTAACTGTTGCTGAAGACCAGTTACATAGTACTAAAACCACAAAACTAGTTTCTATGCTTAACAGTGTTAAAACTCCTTTGATAGGTGGAATATCAGTGCCTGAAAGAGATATTAATGTTGACGGTGTAAATTCTCCAGGAATGTTAAACATTGTAAATTGTGTGCCTGAAATTGACTCAGAGGTTGATATTATAACTAGTAACCATATTGAAACCCTCACTGTAAAACACGATGTTAACAAAGATAATAATAATAAGGTTGGCACTGAGTTTACAGTACCTCATACATTCGCTGTTGAAAAGTGTGTGCCAGAAGTTTTTTCAGAAGTTGATATTGTGACAACTTCTACTATTAACACTACTATTGAGACTGGTGTTGCCACATATGACGATTCTGGTGACATTAGGTCAGCTATGCTTCTTGGTGCACATAAAACAAATATTAATCAAACGTGTGTGCCAGGAAATAACTCAAAAATTAACTCTGGAATCCATCTAGTCTCCAACTCTGCAGACGTTGATATGGGTGTTACAAGTATTGAAAATTGCTCACAAGATGATAAATTAGAAGTTGACCATAGAGTTGGTCTTTGTACAAACTCTATAAGTGACGATACAGGTGTTATTAAAACTTATGAACCAAGAGATAAATCTGAAATTGTATCTGAAGTTGAACTTGTCACTAACTGTGCAGATGGTGAAATTGAGATTGATATTGATGAACCTGCTGATGGCGAAGTTGGACCTAAATTGTGTGATATCAAAACTGAAGTATTATCTGAGAACGAAGATGGTGCATGTCAAGCAAATTCTCCAGGTGACTTTGATGATAGTGCACCAGATATAAAGGCTTTCTTATGTCAAGGTTGCTGGATTGTTTTTGACAATCCTGGAAGTCTAGATGAACATGTTTGTCCTTTCAAAAACACAGAGAATTCACTGGACGAGACGGGGAAAAGGCTGTTTACATGTGGACATTGTGGCAAGGTAAGAGTGAATCCATACGAAAATGTTTTTATTTTATGTGACTCTATTGAATAGTGTGTTGAAAATATTTCCTCTTTTTGGCTTAAAACTGTATGTCAAAGTTTACTTACAACTTCAAATATTTTCTTAGTGAATTGATATATTGCTTTGACACTTTGCATAGTTGTTCACCATCATAACGTTACTTTTGTGGGGGTCCCTAAACAGGTATAACTCTATTTTTACACCTCCATTCACATGTCCTTTCGTCCATCCATTACACAACTTGATTGTTGATGGACTTATCTAATTATTGTGGATAAGACTAGTACCTTGACAGAAGCGTTTACTGAATGCAGTCATCCTGCATAAATGATAATTGCAGCGGGGACTTTGACTTTTAATCATACTTTTGGGGGATTATGTGTGGGCATTGCTCGGTGTAGATGTGTTGTGATATTACTGATTGCTGTGCTCGGCTGAATAAGTTGAGTGCTGCCTTCCCTGTCCGATTTACTCATACTTTTTATGCCCCCGTATCGATAGATCGGGAGGCATATAGTAATTCACCTGTCCGTCCGTCCGTCCGTCTGTCCGTCCGTTCGTCCGTCCAGCCAGGTTAACCCAAATTGACCGTTTCGTCTAGCATTAAAATGGCTGGCTACAAAGTTTTCAAACTTGCATGGATGTTGTATATGACCACTCTCCACGCGCCTGTATCACCTGACACCATTTTGACCTTCACCTTGACCTAATTTTGGACTTAGACTTATTGAAAGGTAAAATTCTTGGTTAACCCAAATTGACCGTTTCGTCTAGCATTAAAATGGCTGGCTACAAAGTTTTCAAACTTGCATAGATGTTGTATATGACCACTCTCCACGGGCCTGTATCACCTGACTCCATTTTGACCTTCACCTTGACCTAATTTTGGACTTAGACTTATTGAAAGGTAAAATTCTTGGTTAACCCAAATTGACCGTTTCTTCTAGCATTAAAATGGCTTGCTACAAAGCTTTCATACTTGCATGGATGTTGTATATGACCACTCTCCACACGCCTGTATCACCTGACTCCATTTTGACCTTCACCTTGACCTAATTTTGGACTTAGACTTATCTCCCCTTTAGTATTTTTACAATAAAATTTTGTCTGGAGCGTATCTTCAAAACTATTTAACATATTGACTTGAAACTTGAAATATAAATAGATGGCAACATTGACAAAGAACCAAAACTCTGTCTGTCTTAAATTTTGAATTATCTCCCCTTTAGTTTTTTTTTATAGTCAAATTTTGCTCTGAGTATATCTTCAAAACTATTTAACATATTGACTTGAAACTTGGAATATAAATAGATGGCAACTTGGAGAAGTGCAATGACCAAGAACCATAACTCTGTCTGTCTTAAATTTTGAATTATCTCCCCTTTAGTATTTTCAGAATCAAATTTTGACAGGAGTTTATCTTCAAAAGTGTTTAAGATATTGACTTGAAACTTGGTATATGAATAGATGGCAACTTGGAGAAGTGCAGTGACAAAGAACCATAACATCTATATCACCAGATCACACATGAAGTCGATCAAGGCACTGCTTTCAAATGTGGCATATTCATTTACCATCATAAGCCCCTTATAGTTCAAAGCCATGTAACACTATCAAACACTTTAACTGAATAATGGCCCCTGATTGACTTAGCTTTTTATGGAGATGGCTTCCACGGGGGCATAAGCGTTTATTGAACGCAGTCTTGTTTGTTTAAGTTCCTTTCATGCTCCCTGGTTTTGCTGAAAGCCGCATTTTTGCAGATTTGTTATTATAGTCTAATTATTCTTGTAAACATTATATTTGTATTATATTGCAGAAGTTCAATAACAGGTATTTGGCGAAGAGACATTTGAAGAGCCATACCGGGGTAAAAGAGTTTCATTGTGACATTTGTGATAAATCGTTCCTACTAAAACATCAGCTAGTCAACCATATTGAAAGTCATTTTGAAACTAGACCGTTCCATTGTCAGATATGTAGTGCAGCTTTCAAACGTAAGGGACATCTATTTAAACATAGGTTGTCTCATACAAGCACCAGGGAACGGAAGTATAGGTGTACATATTGTGACATGGCATTCTTCATGTTGGACAAACTACAGCGACATGAAGCAACTCATTCTCTTAATAGACAGAGATATGTCTGTGATATTTGTCACTTACAATATACATCGTTGAGTGCTTTGCAAAGACACGTACAAAGAACTCACGAGGCGAAGTACTTGGCAAGAAAGATGAAGAAAGTTTTACGCTGTAAGTACTGTGATGCTGGGTATTTTCTGCGGAAACAATTGACCACACATTTAACTAGTCATGACATATACGTTGGTCCAGAAGAAAATATACAAAAATATACTAGGAAGGCAACTAGACAAGAAAGGGAAGAATTCGGCAAAATAATGGTCAACTATAAATCTCAAAAGAAAAGATAAAGACGTTTACCATTTACTCATTCAAATTATTTAAAAACATCTGTTTTGATTCATGTATCGTTATTACAAATGTGATTAATTGAGCTGATACCTTAATGCAAAATAATAATTTGGGTACTACAAATAACTGATTGTGTGTATAAGTGTCTACCACCTATTAGTGAAACACTGTGACAAGTATACTCAACAAAACTATGACATGGTCATTATGAAGCTGACAAGTATACTTGATCAGATTAAAGGACCTACATGGAAATATATTAAATAAAATATTAATTTAGTGTTAGAATTATTACTGAGAGGTGCAAAGAAGTTAAATTGACCTAATGAGTACTTGATTTTCTGTTGTTGGGAGTCCTTTGTCATTCTTGATCACTTGATGGAATTTATTCAAAGTTCTGGGGTGTCCATGCTATCTGCTTGTTGAAATGATACACTGTCAGTTCAAGGTCCTACCAGATTGTAGGGATATACTAGTAACAATGATATAATTCAGATGTAAACACCGTAAAACCTCATTTTCTCCTACTCCTTGTCTCTTTGTGTGGCAAATATATCCGTCCAGCATTTCCCTTTGCTTGCATCAGGCCCAGTGATAATAAACATTGGAGAGCGTACTCCATGCTCCAACTCATACTCCTTACTCCAATTGGAGCATTTCTTAGTTACAAAAACTGCTGTTATTTCTTTATTACCGAATGGAAACTTCAAAGATATGAAAAGATGGATAATTTTTGGTGTTAGTTTTAATACAAAATTATAAAAAAAAGTTGGACCATGTAATTTGAGTATAAGAATGATAAATGTCTATAATCACATGGCCAGGTCAACACACATATTGTCTTACCACACTATGACTTTCAGTTAATCTTCGGATCCTTTTCGTTTAATTTATCAATTTTGGTTTAGAACGTTGCATCTGTTTAGACATCTGCTAAGATTTTTTTCTATCGTGGAGTGTATCTGGTAGGGTTTTACTAAAAAGCAAAATATAACTTTTTTCATGAATGTAACATGAATCTAATCTGGTTTCATGAATCTAACTTAGTATTGAATATATTGTTAATGTATTGACTTGTTTGTAATGATGATTGAACGATGTCGCTACGAATGTAAAGGTGTAAGTGTTTAAATTATCGTTAACATACTTTAAAAAGGGAAAATAACCATTTAGGCATACCAATATTCTCCCTTTGTTAGATGCATGATGTTGTCAGGTTTTTGTTAAACAACTATAACACATACAATGTAGACTACATTACGATTTGCCTACTTGAAAAAATAATTACTTATTATAATTAATCATTATGCATAACACCTCCACACCTTTAAATATTAGATTCATGAAACCTGATTAGATTCATGCTAGATGCATGAAAAAAGTTAGATTTTGTTTTTCAGTAATAGTGTGTCTGATATAGTGTCATTATTGAAATTCGAATGCTGCTCATGTGAGAGATATTGGACCTTAATGGCATTGTTTTGTAGGTATTTTAACAATCTATTCAAATCTAATCTTATCATCAGCGCATCGCATGTATTGTTCTGTTATTTATTATAATGAAGAATATTCATGTTTGTTTCTCTTTGGCCATTCCAGCAATCTCATTTAAATCAGACCTATGCTACATTCCGATACTTTACATTGATACAGGATCTGACCACACTCTGTATGGGATCATGTTCATGTGAACTTTACATCATTCAATCAGATCGCAGCTTTTACAAATGTGAAACTACTGGAACAGTGACAGAGATGTATATTACAAACCCTTCTGCTTATTCTTGATATTAAAGCTATACTGAATTTAACATACACTCTTTATACATACAAAGTAAACATGCGCGTTGCAGAGGTCATTTGAACGTGAACTATAACAGAATGTGGTCAGATCCATAACAATGCATGTTAGGATCTTATTTTAATGAGATTGCCATTTCAGCTAAATTTGCTAGACTTATTGATTAACCAGTCTAAATATTGATGACATTACTGTATGCAACAAAATTTGTTGGTAAAATATGTCAGATTTATGTCCCTTTAAGCCGGGTGTTTTATTATGTTGTCACCTATCACCTCCCGACATCAATGGTTTCCGCTTGTATTTTACAACCTATTTAAAAAAAATGTTTGGTTGTACTTTTTGGTGACCTTGATTACTACATATCATCGAATACAAGTTGTTTCTGATCCGTTCTTGTCAGATTGTTATATGTTTGCATCCGACGACAAACATTTCAAGTGTTGTCAAAAAACGTAAGTGTGTTTTCGTGGTCAAGCAAATGTCATTAATAAGCTAAATAAGTGATCAACACGATATGGTTTTTTTGGATAAAAACTTTTCTAACTGAGAAGACCTCCGTGCTCTAGAAATTCATTGTACGGGTATTTGGACATTTGGTGACTCGGGTACTAGTTTAATTGAGGTTATTTCCTCTATGTGGAAGACTGCATCGTTTTAAACATTATAATTATATACTACGTCATTTAAGCGCAGGTCTTTTGAAATATGCATATTAATCTTGTACATGTAGGTCTGGATTACTGTACACGCATACCTGAATCGTTCCCGACTGGACATATAGAAGTATATAGGAGGGACATACCTCATTAAAGGATTAATAGATAGACTAGTATTCTTAACCTCAGTTAGTCATCAAAGTTTAAAGGTACATCTTTGTGACAAATAATTCAGAATTTAAAATAAACTTAATAGACCAACCAGGCCTCGATCTCAAGTAGAAATCTCAGCTGAATTTGAGAGATGGTACAAATCTGAGACCGAATTGGAGATCAATACAGTCTGAAGTTCCAACTATTGGAAGTTTACTGTTACAAACTCCATATTCTGCGATGCCAATTTCAAGTATAACCTCTCCTGCAAATTAATGGAAAGACACAGTTGACAGGCAATATTTGCGATGAGATTTCGCTCAACTTGCGATGCCTCGGGATATCGGAAAAGGTACGACAAAGACGTAGATGACCAATGTACGTAAATTAGCGGACCAAATAACAGCAAGTATAGTAGCAAGCGATGATCACAATTGACTGGAATTCTCAAAAGCATCTTAGTTGAAAGCTTAGAATTTTCTTAAACTTTGACAATTAAGAATCAGTAAAGAAACACATTTTGTAAACTGTGTAAAGACTAAAAAGCTACTACATGTAGTATTTCCACTAAACATGTAACATAGTACTAAATTTGTGAAAGGAGCCGCACAACTTTTTAACTTACGACTAAGTATGCAAGCTTTTTTCATTAAGATGCATTGTGAAAATCATACCACTATGACAAAACAATCTGGAGTCATTACCTGATATAGACTAGTTAATCGGGTCCGCCTTAGGAAAGATTGCTGGATCTGCGCATGAATGAACAATGAATGTTGTAGAATTGTGCATTGTGTGACTTTCGGACCTGTCCAAACATTTGAGAGAATGTACCTTTAATTGAAGAGACTAAAAGTAATACACTGTACTGAAGTATGCAAACAGCTGGTTTATGATTTCATATGTTGTAAGTTCCAGCATGACTACATTAACATCTGAATAATTGAAATGGTTTCGAGCTTTAGATATGTAGGTATGTCTACGTTATACAATCATCGTCTGGTGATTGCTGATATAAGACTGCATACCATGTACTCTAGCTACACTTTAGTGCGCAACTTAAACCGCAATTAAACGTCATGTTAACATTAACTGTATCTATGATTATCAATATACTTGTAAAAATGGTAAGTCTTGGTTGCATGTTACACTGAGTTTGATACAACACTCCAGTCTGCATTTTGCTATAATTAGGCGCTAAATGTCGCTGAATGCTTGATCCAATTTTTGTTTGTGGGTACTTTATCTACAGACCAATATCCTGGGGACAAAGTGTTAGGAATACTCTGTAAACATTGAACATGTAGTTACCCAGTGATTCGTCGCAAATAGAGTGGTTCCAACTATGCACCAGTCAGTTGAATCCACGGCCCCCACCTCAGGGGATGGGCCGAGATTTTTACTTATGTGTTGTCAAAACCCCACCCTCGCACGGCCCTGCGGGGAACTGCTGATGGTAAAATCTCCGGTATTTCCCCGGCCCCTGACAGCTAAATATTGTTATCGGACTATTGATTTGGAGAAAGCATTCCCAACATTTCCCTGGCAATCAGAGGGAAGCTGCAAGGTAAAAACACGGCTGTTTCCCCGGCTATCTACCGCTCATCCCCGTGGATGCAACTGATTGGTGCACTACTAGTATGAAGTTAAAATTGACATGCTTTGTATGAACACAATCAGGTTATAACTTAACAACTTTTATAACAATAATAAGGTTACGTATGAATTATATATACAGAGCAAATAAGTAACACACACCCAATGACATCTTCTTTCATATACACTGGGTACATCCTCTATTTTTACAACTGGAAAAACCATTACTTGGGACGGGTGACTTTCGGTTTGGACGAGGTAAATATCTGATTTTCTATCTAACAACTTATGATCCATAAACCTAAACTAGCGCACCGTATGCCTAAAAAGTTGTCACGTACAGATTGTCATTATTTTCTTTGAAACGATTCTCCAATTAAACAGAATAGCCGGTACCATTTTTTTATTTGAAAATTTAAATTTTGTACCGGCTATTTTATTTAAACCAGGAATCTTTTCATAGAAATTGATGACGACCTGAACGTGGCAACCCTTAAGGCATACGGTGCGCTAGTTGAGGTTTATGTATCACAAGTTAGTAGATAGAAAACCACTTTTTACCTGAAAATCACCTGTCCCAAGTAACGGTTTTTCCAGTTCTAAAAATTGAGGGTGTACCAAGTGATATAGCCATACAGTCGTAGCAAAACATACTGTGTATATTCATCTTTAATTCATAGTGCATATGACCTGGCGGAATAAGGATCGAGCTGGATGGAGGTTAACAACAGAGCACCATATACTTTCACACATATGATACGCCTTTGTTTGCATGCACTTGAAAGGTAGTCTAGACGTATGTCTTATGTTATGTTTCTATCCTTTATTATGTTCATAATCGGAGAGTTTAAACTTTTTTAGACTTGCTAAGAAATATCACAGTGGTCAAGTCCCGGGGTAGCAATAAATTAATACTGGTTATACAAAAAATGTTAAATGCCTATACCATCACTCATTCAATTACATGTATATATCAAAATACGCTTATTGATATCCATGGCGAAATAAAGAGCCCCATGTTGCGAAATAATTAATATAAATCATATATCATTTTCATTTACAAGTACGTATTGTTTTGACAACGTGTTCATTTAATTCGTAACTAAGGGTTAGGCATATACTCGTACATGTGCGAGTGATGTTCGTCTTTATGATTTTGCGAGTTTTTATCTCTGTGGAATGGTCGAATAGTTTTACCTACTATTTCAAAATGTGTTTATCTATAACATTGTTTTGGAATTTAAGCATTGTAATGTACGGTGTGCTGATTTTGCCATCTTTAGGAAGTTTGCAACACTACTGAATCATATTAAACCTTTCATATGATAATCATATGGGTATCACATGTAGATCCCTTTTTGCGGTTTTGCTGGCTGACTAGAAAATCCGAAAAATATAAATGATCCTTGCATGTATCTAGTATACGTGCTATCAAAAATTAAAAACGACTGAAATGACCGCACCGCAGCTGAACATGGCAAGTACACGCCACCATACATACGTTTTCGCTGCTTTACTACGGCGTAATGCGTGGACCACACCAGTCCCATAGTCACATAGTTTAGTCTACCAGGTATCCAAACATATCACATCATTCTGTATCTACTCAAACTATTTGGTATGACATTATATCTATAAACACTTTAATTGTACCATCTCTTAGTCCACAAGTGGTTACTTTTAGGGTTAATTAAAACGAAAAAAGTGATGAAACTAATTAAATAAAACTTTATTTTGTGTATCATTGGACTTGATTTTGGAAGTATTTTTTACACATTTTTTGGTAACAATTAGGTTTAAATTAATAGTGAGGAAATAATGAATCAAGACAATCCAAATGCACCGACGGCGGGATGGCGATTTTCCGACGTCCAACAACCGTCGGTGGCACAAGTTCGTGGCATAGACAGCAAAGGTGGTGAAGGCGGACAAGTAAAAGTGTAAGTTACCATGACGTGTTTAGAAGAAATGTTTAATTAGATGAATATCTGACTGTCTGGCGCAAATTTTTTGGCAATAGTTAATTAATAGAGCATTAAAATGATTAATAAGAATTGTCCTTCTATTCGTGGTTATATAACTGTTTTTACCAGCGTGACTGGTGTTTTCATGCAAAAAGAGCTTCATTTTTGGTACGAATTCAGCATATCTCGTATTTTGTGTGCCTCTGTAGCTCAGTGTATTTCTGCGCTTGCTGCCTAATTCGGCGACCCGGGTTCAAATCCGGGTAGAGGCACTCATATGCCTGCCATATTTCAACAGAAAGCTGACTGGCAAATAGAGGCTATGCTCGGCATGCACTTTAGTATAGACGTAATGATGTTTGATTCATGAGCAGTTAACTTGTCGAATTGGAACACGGTCCTACGATCAACCGGCTTATTATTCTACTTATCTGACTGACGGCTTAACTGGCATCAGTCGGTATTTTTGGTATACCATGCAAAGTCAATAGTCGGTTTAGCGATAAAACATTTCCCTGGCTCAGAATGAGAAGGTCGTTAGTATAAAATCGATATTTGGAGAAAACAAGAAAAAAATGTCCAAAAATTACTCTTTACCTGGTGAAACAAGCCGTTTAAACTTCAGTTTGGTCAACATGACAAGTTCCTATTTTTATGAAAATAGGCCCACAAGAAGCGTCTTGTGGTTGTAAATATGTACTAGTCTTATAAGGTCGTAAATGGTAGTTACAACCTTCTCATTGTTCATGTAAGCCAGCGATTTTTCCATACCGATGTCTATCCGACGACTGACATGGAACGATCATCAACGGATGATCGTCTGGCTTTCTTTGCTCAGAATTAAATTCGTCTGGCGTCTGAGTGTAGACAATGCCTAGACAAATATCGCTGGCTTAGAATAAGTAACTACCACTTACCATCTTATAAGACTGATACATATTTGAAATCTACATCATAGGGCGCTTCTTATGAGCCTATTTTGATGAAAAAAATAAGAAATTGTCATGTTGACCAAAATGAAGTCGTAAAAGCTCGTTTTCCATAAGTAAAGAGTAAATTTCAGACAGCTTTTTCTTGTTTAATATTGATTTTGTACTTACGACCTTCTCAATCTAAGCCGACGATATGTTATATTACAGCTGGTAATGTTATCATATTGTCTATGCTCATGTATTCCTCAATGTGCGTACATACAGTATAGTTTGGTGGATAAGTCGAGGATGTACATTTCACAAGATGTAAATCATGTACGTACATTTCCCTCACTCCCTTACTTGGGGGGGGGTAACTGTTTTTCATCTCCAGAAAAGGTGTGGTACACGTAAATATACAGTACATTTTTACTTATAGGTCAAAATGTATTCATTGTACATCAAAAATGTATTGTCTGCACGCACCTTTATCGATCAGAATATTTGTTTGTTGGAGTGCAAGTTATTTCTCAACAGACCACCGAGCCGTATATTGATATTGTACCGGCCTCGCCTAAATAGTAATACAGCGCAACGCAGCAACAACACAGCACGGCACATCACATCACGGCACAGCACGGCACATCACATCGCGGCGCGGCGCAGCGCAGCAACAGCACGGCACGGCACGGCACGGCACGGCACGGCACGGCACGGCACGGCACGGCACAGCACAGCACAGCAACAACACAGCACAGCACAGCACAGCGCAGCGCAGCACAGCAACAACACAGTCAACCCCAAATAATTAAATACAACATGTCTTGAAAGTCGATATGCATACTCCTCTATAAACAATAGCATTTAGTATGCATTTAAATATAAGTAAGTGGACAGTCAGAGTGGACAGCCAGAGTGGACAGCCAGAGTGGACAACTAGAGTAGACAGCCAGAGTGGACAACTAGAGTGGACGGCCAGATTATAAATACTCGGGTGGACAGCCAGAGTGGACAACCAGATTATAAACCTCGAGTGGACAGCCAGAGTGGACAGCCAGAGTGGACAACCAGAGTGGACAGCCAGAGTGGACAACTAGAGTGGACAAATAGATTGGGCAACCAGAGTGGACAACCAGAGTGGACAACCACAGTGGAAAACTAGAGTGGACAGCCAGAGTGGACAACTAGAGTGGACAGCCAGAGTGGACAACTAGAGTGGACAGCCAGAGTGGACAACTAGAGGGGACAACTAGAGTGGACAGCCAGAGTGGACAGCCAGATTATAAATACTCGGGCGGACAGCCAGAGTGGACAGCCAGAGTGGACAATCAGATTATAAACCTCGAGTGGACAACCAGAGTGGACAACCAGAATGGACAACCAGATTATAAACCTCGAGTGGACAACCAGAGTGGACAGCCAGATTATAAATACTCAGGTGGACAGCCAGAGTGGACAGCCAGATTGGACAACCAGATTATAAACCTCGAGTGGACAGCCAGATTGGACAGCCAGAGTGGACAACTAGAGTGGACAACTAGAGTGGACAGCCAGAGTGGACAACTAGAGTGGACAGCCAGATTATAAATACTCGGGTGGACAAGAGTGGACAACCAGAGTGGACAACCAGATTATAAACCTCGAGTGGACGGCCAGATTGGACAGCCAGAGTGGACAGCCAGAGTGGACAACTAGAGTGGACAACCAGAGTGGACAACTAGAGTGGACAGCCAGAGTGGACAACCAGATTATAAATACTCGGGTGGACAGCCAGAGTGGACAGCCAGAGTGGACAACCAGATTATAAACCTC
The DNA here is from genome assembly GCA_963678985.1 of Spisula subtruncata. Lineage (NCBI taxonomy): Eukaryota > Metazoa > Mollusca > Bivalvia > Venerida > Mactridae > Spisula > Spisula subtruncata. Next base: position 13,377,488 of record OY787676.1, read on the forward strand.
AAGTGGACAACCAGAGTGGACAACCAGATTATAAACCTCGAGTGGACAGCCAGAATGCGCAGCCAGAATGGACACCTAGGATTGGCAGCATGAGTGGATAGCCAGATTGGACAACGAATTTGGACAGTTGTCAATTGTCCAGTCTATTTAAATATATGGACAGCTATTTTGGACAGTGGACAGTTGTCCAGTCTATATAAATATCTGGACAGCTATTATGGACAGTGGACAGTTGTCCAAAAAATGAATTAGAGATAGTTCTCTAATTCAAATTGATAAATGGACAGCTAGAATGGACATTGGACAGTGGACAGCTAACTTCACACACCCATTTTATTTACCAATTGCTTATAAAGGCTACAAAATTTATGCTCGTACACGGGCGGTAAGTGCATTGATACGCATTCATGGTGAACAGTACATTACGACTTATTTCAATAAACTTATAACATCGAGGTACAAAACAGTACAAATATCTATTGTTTCTCTACTTGGTGTCGATTGTTATTCCTATTGTATTATTAACAAAGGATTATAAACTACGCTGGTCGTGTTTTCACAGTTTTATTGACATGAAGTGACAATCATAGCTTTTATACACACACTCCGTGTACTAGTATTGTAAGTGATTTTTCGAACTAATTTAAGCTAGTGTGTTTTCATTATTGTACCCTAAGCAAAAATCGCTTTAATCCCATGGTCGCCGGGCAATTAAAAAATATATAAATCGTTGTATAAAAGTTTTCTTCGTTCCCGGTGGTTGTACTGGAGAACTGCAACCGCTGGACTTTGCGTAATTACCCTATTATGCACTTGAATAAAACAATTTTCTACTTGATAGGCGAATCTCGATTCTTAAAAATGTGTAATGAACTAAATACGGTCTTGTAAACATCGTACCAAAAATGATAAATTTCTTTCAAAAACGAGAAACTTTCGCGTTTTTCTTGTCCTGGACATGTTCGCGGCTATTAACTTTCGTGGATTTTTATAATCCGCGAACACCACGAACTTAAATCGCGCGAAATAATTTCTAGGTTTACAGTATGTTTTTCCTACTGAAATGTCCAATTAATAAGTGCATTGGTGCCGTGTTACAATCATTGTGTTAGGATTCACATTTGTTGCGGTAGATACCATGATAGCATGCTGCATTATTAACAAGTATTCATGGGCAATACAATATTACAGTGTAGGAGTTACGCAAATCTATCTTAATTGACATTGCGCCAGAGCAGAGATCGCTCCACCTGATTGTTTGTCGAAGGTTGCTTGGCGAAGGTTTTAAAGTTAGTCCAGTGAACTTTACCGTTAAAATTGATTTGAATGGTATGGATTGACATATGGCGTAATCTCAATTCCTTTGACTCAACCATGGAAAAGTTAGGACTTGTTGCACGGACCAATGGAACGTAAGTACACCTTATAAGACACCTGGCATTATATTAATATGACATGTAAATTCCGTACAAACATCCATACAACAATACACGCACGAATGCCAAATCGACAATAAATCTTATAAAAATCTAACACACTATTTTTATGAAGGACTAATATGACAGCTTGGCGTACATGTATAAGCTGGTAGACCTCTTAACTTTCATATTGCGGTTCCGATAAAAAAAAAAGCACATTCACAGGTTTTTATCGAACCATTACTTTGCTACATACTTTGCTACAGTGATTTACGTGCACAGTAAAAAAATGTTGTTTGACCTTGGAATGCTTATGATTACATTCTGGCTGGTTAAGTAGCTATGGCCAGACAAAGTACTGTTAAAGAAGTCGAAGCCCTTTAACACCAATGAGCGTTACATTTCACAACATCTGTACCAACCGTAGCGGCTTTCTGTTGAAACATGACGGACATGTCGCTGGCTTAGAATGAGAAGGTCGAAACTACTACTTACGACCTTATAAGACTCATACATATGTGATGTCTGCAGTAAAAGGCGCTTCTTATGAGCCTATTTTCATGAAAATCGGAACTTGTAATGATGACCAAACTGAAATTGACAAAGCTTGTTTTTAGTAAAGAGTGATTGTCAGACAGTTTTTATAGATTTTGCAGTTACATCCTCCTCATTCTAAGCCAGCGATGTGTACCCCCGTCTGATAGACTTGTCGTGAGCATTACCTTGAGATAAACTGTCGGAGACACATTACTTGACAAATTACCATTAATGAGGACAGTGTCTGTAACATACCAACCTTTTGGGCTGACACTTTAACTTCTAGGTCACATCAACAAATTTGATCTACTTATTTGTACATGTTATATGCTGAAGGATTTCACTTCTTTACACTCAAATTTTGATCATGTGAAGTCCATGGGATAATTTCAAACAACCGTACTATTTTATTTAAAAACTGGTTTGAAGTCCCACATAGTACATGTGTTTCACTAACATGATTTAATGTCACATTGTATTGCCCAACCGGAAAGGTATGTATACACAACTGTTGCATACATAATACATGTGCGTAGAACATAGGACTGGCAACAGCAGCCTGTTGCAAAGCCAAGGCGTTACCGAGCGCTTTTTTGGTAGTCTATGTAACGACATGCTACTAGCGAGCAACGGGGTCCAGGTTCTCGAACCCGTCTAAATTCTTCCGGGAGATGAGCCTGAAATAAGTAGTGCATGTACTATCTTGGAGTGACATTCGAATAGGTGTGTCAAGTGATTGACATCATATGTCGTGTCCCGTTCGTCCTGTGTGACATTTTTCTCATAGTGGGGGTACTTTTTCCTTCCCGTGTTTCTTTAAATGCGTCATATTTTGTGTTATATGTGTCCTAGAATGCCTAATGTGTTTAGTTCATGCTTGTTGTGTATTCGTTGCCATGTTGATCTTGTGTGCTATCTCTGTCCCTTGTCATATATGTATATTGCAGACATGGCAAAACTTGCTAAACATGTACTGGGCATTCGGTCGAGCACTGATTGGAAAAGTACTGGACCAAAATATAACTCAACAGACCGAAAATTATTAGAAGTTCACATAGCCTTATTTCCATGTTTTAGCTCTGACAAAATCAATATTAAAATGGTAAAATTCAAAGCAAACATCTATCCAAAAGACAAACACATTTAAAACAAATTTGTTTACTAAAATAGTACTATTTCCCAAAAAGGACAGATTTTCTGCAATCGGACATTCGGTGCAGTTGCATGTTTATGCTCATCTGACAGAACTCAAAATGTCTGGTAGGTCAAGTTGGTGCGGCGATGTTTCGCGATGTATGACATTGTTTATGAAACTTTATACAAATGTCATGTATATTTTGAGTTGCGCGTATGTAAATGGATTTATGATTTTCTCAGAGTATGCATGCATGTATAGAATATGTTCCAATAAATTGTCAATTTAATTCTCTACATTTATGTGTTTGTGCCGTACGCTTTGTCAACACGCATCTGAAGAGTGCTAATTAAATGTTTAACTATTATTTTGTTACAGTGTTACACAGACAAGCAATCTGGTATCAACCGCCTTGTTCATCCTGGTAGTGACTACCATTGGTCTGGCTGTAGCTCTAGTTGTAGTGTTAGTCAAACATGATGACGATAAACCAAGTAAGTAACAATGAGAATCAGGCCCCGATCTCCCTAAATATCTCAAGTTAAAATCTCATCTCAAATTGAGATTTTGTCAAAATTAGAGTCTGAATTTGACTTAAATCTGAAGTAGGAACCAGTTAAAACTTACTTTAATAGACTAGGAATAGTTTTAACTGTTCTGATGCCAATTTTTAGATGAGATTTAGCTCAGATTGAGATGTTCAGGGATTTCGAGCCCCGTTTAGTCCCAAGTCACAAAACGTCTTAAGGGACATCTTAGAACTTCTAAAATGTTAAACTTCCTGCAATTTATCCGTTAAACCGGAAACTCAAGAGTATTAATCTTTTACATAGTAAGGAGCTACTGTACCCACAAAGAAAACATGGCTGATTGTTTATGTTGTAGTTTATATGTACAGCTAAATATGACCTTTTTACAAGTCATACTATTTAAGTTTTCTTACTATTTTGAGAATACGATAACATTGTTGTGTTCTTTTACTTGCCGAATATAAAAGTCATGTGTGTTCAGTTATAGAATCAGAACTGACTAGCCGGTGACGTTGTCAGAGATTAAATCGATACCCAAGTGTTAGTTCTGTATGTGATTTGTACGTGGAGGATGAGCAACACTCAGTATAGTATTGTAGTTATTGCACCCTTTTCCGATGTTATTATGGTACAATTATTTTGCATACTAGTTTTATTATGATAGTGTCGATCCTTTTGATAGATCGTCCGATCTGTTTTAGATTGTGTCGGTTTTATGTGTCTATGTTCTTGTCCACTGCCAGGTACCAATGAGGCATCATAATAAATCTGGTCTTGCTTATGAGGTTAAACCACACCTACCAAGTACTCCTTTTAAAGTGGAGTTACTCCTATTTTTGTTGTTAATTGCTGGTTTTCCAACTTCACATAACTTTGGACAAAGGAACATTTGATTCATTTTATGATCTTTTGTCCCATATCTATAACCACTTGAATTAATACATTCCTTGTTCATATAATTGCATCTAAAATCCTTTTAAATCAGATTTAAGTGCATCTTGTGACATGTTTTGCTTAATCACTCCTATTTTGAATTTAACAAGCATGACAGGTATGTGTTGAACTAAGAGCAAACCAGTGAAGGGGTAGTCTAAATGCTCATAATGCCGTGTTATTGATATAATTACTCTTCGAGGGAAGATTCTTTATTACACCCTGATGTCCTTAATTGAAGTTGTAGGCCTATTGTATCCAAACATGATTTTTATTGAAGGTGAAATGATGAACCAAACAGCAGAGTGTCAAACACATTGTGTAACTGATGGATGCACACGAGCAGGTAAGCGTTCTAGTCACTTGGTAAGCTATACGTCACGTGTTTCACTGTTTCTCGTTGTAGGCACATGATAAACGTTTTAAGATGTTTTATGAATATTACCTTATAGCGAATTTAAGCCAGCCGTAAGCCCTGGCGAAATCGCAAGAGTTCAACGCGTGTGAGAAAATTCACCTCAAAATTCCATCCACTGTCGGGTTCAATACATATGGCTGATACATTTGTACATTAATATAACTAAGGCGCGGCCTAGAATGCAAATTTCAGATTTTACTTTTCATGTCATTGGCCAATTAGGTTAGGATATACCGTATGACAAAACATCTCAGGAAAACCTCCTGCTATTGTTACATAACGCAATTAATTTTGGTAAAAATGTTAAATTACTCTAAAATATTATCACATTTCAACAGTTTATATTACATGTATCATCTGTAACTTCAATTTTAACTTATTTACCAAAATAACCTAAGCACTTTTTTCAGCTTTTCTCCGTATGCGAACATGTACAAATTTAATATATTTATTACAATAATATACCCTTTAAATCATGGAAATATAAAAATCAGTATGTTTGTACTAGCATGTTTTCAATGAGACCAGATTTGGTGATTATAAACATAGTAGTACGTACTCGATCCATGCTCAAACTCATACTCTATACTCAAATTGGAGCGGGTTCTTAGTTACAAAACCTGCTCTACCTTCTTTATTACTGAATGGAAACATGTTAAATAGGGGTTCATTTTCTTAATTAGATCATTTGCAACCAGTTGGTGTTGATTTTGATGCAAAATTCTGCTTAAATGTAAATATGTTTATTATCACCGGGTCTGTTCATATACAGTAGCAATGTCTTATGGTTTTAGTACGTGTATGGGACAACTTGCAATTTTGTAAAATTTATTTACTCTTAACTTGAGTGAGTCTTTGAATAGCATTGGTGCTGTTCAACAGTGGTATTTGCGCTGATAGACTACTTAAGACTTAATCATAGTTAAACCACATGACGAGGCATGACTATGCTAGTTTTATTTGCGTTTCATATTGTAGTAAGTTAAAGTAAGCGATGTAATGCAAACACGACATTACTAGTAAGTAAATTGATTCAACTACAACATGTACCGAGCGTACGTGATATTTGACGTATAAACGTTAGTTTAAACATAGTTGTTTCCCCAAATATACAACAGTACACATGCAGTACGAAAACACATGTTTAAGATTAAAGGATTAGAATGGAAGACACTAAGTCTTATTAAATTCTTCTCTCTGGATAAACTTCAAGTTTAATAAAAAAAAAGTATCAGCAATTATACAAACGTTGTCAGTGGTAACTCGCTGAAATACGACGTCATTAGCTGTTAATTGGACGTCGATACCGGCCTTATGGTATACCTGACACCGGCTTATTAATTTCTCTGTGTCTTTCTTATCAATATATACTCTGGTTACTCTTCTATAGCCTTGTGGTAGAACGTCCGCTTTTAGTGCGAGGGGTCCCGGGTTCGATCCCAGGCTATGTCATACCAAAGGCGAAATAAAATTGGTTCCAACAATTCCCTTGCTAGAAGATGCTAATCATAAAAGAAACTTGCTTCTCACGTATCATTTGGACTCCATTTAGAACCAGAACTTGAAACTTTTGATTGATTCGATCGAACTACGATGTTTAATACTTTATATGACATTTTCTTTCTTTTTTATACAGCTGCACGTGTTTTGAACTCCATTGACCAGTCAGCTGACCCATGTGATAATTTCTACCAATACGCATGTGGTGGATTTCTGAAAAGTCACGTGATATCTGAAGATAGCTCAAATATCGACAACTGGAAACTTGTTAGAGACAACGTGCAATATATATGCAAATGTACGTAAACATTATGTATAGAACATCACAACGTGCAATATACGTGCAATTGTACATAAAAACTATGTATAGAACATCACAACGTGCAATATACGTGCAAATGTACATAAAACTATGTATAGAACATCACAACGTGCAATATATGTGCGAATGTACATAAAACTATGTATAGAACATCACAACGTGCAATATACGTGCAAATGTACATAAAACTATGTATAGAACATCACAACGTGCAATATATGAGCAAATGTACATAAAACTATGTATAGAACATCACAACGTGCAATATATGTGCAAATGTACATAAAACTATGTATAGAACATCACAACGTGCAATATACGTGCAAATGTACATAAAACTATGTATAGAACATCACAACGTGCAATATATATGCAAATGTACATAAAACTATGTATAGAACATCACAACGTGCAATATATGTGCAAATGTATGTAAACACTATGTATAGAACATCACAACGTGCAATATACGTGCAAATGTACATAAAACTATGTATAGAACATCACAACGTGCAATATATGTGCAAATGTACATAAAACTATGTATAGAACATCACAACGTGCAATATATGTGCAAATGTATGTAAACACTATGTATAGAACATCACAACGTGCAATATATGAGCAAATGTACATAAAACTATGTATAGAACATCAAAACGTGCAATATACGTGCAAATGTATGTAAAAACGATGTATGAAATATCACAACGTGCAATAAACATGTATATGCAAATGTACCTACACAAACATCAATAATGAATATTTTCTTTCTTGTCCGATTATTTTATTTATATCAACCGGGCGAATGTTCATTTTAAATATATGTTGGATATTACATGTATAAGCAAATTTAATTGTAGATTAAGTGAAATACATATTTTATGTTTCAGATTTGTTAAAAGTCAGAGTTCATGTAGCTCATATTTTATGTTACAGACTTGTTAGAAGATCCTAAAACAGAACCAGGTGCTGTCGCAGTTCAGAAAGCTAAGGATCTGTACGAATCATGTGTAAATGAAGGTAACGTTATAATAGAAAGTATGGTTGCTTGTCCTTCAAGCACTGTGTTTTGTAAGATTTACACGTGTTATTGTGTATTTGGAATAGACATATACCCTTTGCTTGTCATTAGAGAGGTGTTGAATCTATGACCTGGCAAGATATTTAAGAAATACTTGTCAATGATTATTCTTTATCAACGTTTCGGCTTCAAGCTTAATTGTTGTCTCACAATAGTGGACATTTACAGAAATAATGTATACTTTTTGAAAGGAATCCGTGAGCGTGTCGGGGCATAATTATGGATAAATACTCTTTTGCAACTTTATTTTTGTCAACATGACAAGTTCCGGTTATCATGAGAAGCGATTTATGATGCAGATTTCAAATATGTATCAATCTTATCAGGTCGTAAGTAGTAGTAATGACCTTCTCATTCTAAGCCAGCAACATGTACAGTACACATTTTGTATACTAGCAGTTTCTGTGTTGGAAGTATGTATTTTGTTTGAAGACCTTATATACACCTTGTATTATTTATTTCAGATATGATAGAACAGAAAGATGTAAGTGTCGCTATCCCATTACTAGACGAATTAGGAGGATGGCCAGTGTTAGCTAATAAACCAGGTGGAAGCTGGAACGAGGCTAACTTTGACCTTGCCAAGTTAATAAAGAGCTTGAGAAAGTATAACAATAAAGTTATAATAGATATGGGTGTAACAATTGACGACAAGAATTCTACAAACAGAATCATTTCGGTAAGTTTCTAATTTTATATTTCGAGGTTCCTTTTTGTATTTTTGCAATGACCCTGGCACAAAATGTATTTTTAATATTGCATAGTAGTATTTATTACCGTTATATTTAAAAGAGTATGTAATTTATGTTCTGTTTTCTCCTTGTTTGTTCAAATAAAAGGACTAACATAGTCTTTGTACATATATATATGAGAATTTGTGAATTCAACAACAACCCTTATTGTTTTTAAATATCAGTGTATTACGACCAACGTTTCGGCATTTCGCCTTCGTCAGATTATCTTTTTTAAGTTAAGTTTCTGAAATTCAGATTTCCCAAAGTGCTTTGCTAGCACAGTAGCCAACACATTTAAGACATATTGTATATATACTAATCTGCGGGTGTTATTGGCAGTTTAATCAGCAGGACATGGGTATGGGAAGTAGAGAGTATTATATCAATTCTGACTACGCTAGTATGCTAGAAGCCTACACTCAATTAGCACGCGATGTCACTGTGCTGTTTGGTGCAAACACAACTACCGCTGACAAAGACATGAGAGATGCTATTAGACTTGAAGTGGCTTTAGCAAAGGTAAGATATACTGTTATACCGCAATAATTGTTTCACTGGGAGGCTCGTTCCCCCAAAATATAAAAGATGTCAGAGAACCAAGACAAAAGTAGTACATTCGAACGCCGTTATCATTGACTTCACCATATCGAGATGTCCCTGCAAGACTGTCGTAACTACTTATTATTAAAGAAGGACATACAGCATACTTATAGGCAACCCTCGATATGTTTTCCCACAACTATATTCCGTTGGTCAACAACAATTCATTTAAGACCATACACAATCACACTATTCCATCACAGCCCTGATATTCCGAAGTGCCTGAATTATCTGAAGTAGTACTCATCGATGTAACTGAAATCATAGTTGTTTTAGATAAATCTAAAGCCCCAGGAGAAAGGAATGACCATGTTTGGTTGTACAACAGCTAACTTGACTAGAATTTCTTCTCTTTTAAATTTATACAATTCTGCCTTTATTTGTGTTGTGGCCAAGCCAGTTAAATCCAAAATAGGAGTGATAAAGCAAAATATGCCACAAGATGCACTTAAATTAGATTTAAAGGGTATTTAAATGCATAAACAAGGAGTATATTAGTTCTAGTGATTATAAAATGAGTCAAATGTACCTTTGTTCAAAGTTAGATGAACTTTGAAACCAATAAATTAACAACGAAAAAATAGGATTAACTCCACCCTAGTATGAGCAATTGGCAGGTATGTATGTGAGCATCTAATGGTCAAGGTTAATGTATAAGAGTAGGAAGATACCATAAACAATTCATAAACATATCTTTCAGATTACATTGACAGATGGTCAGCTTCGAGATTTTAACACCACTTATAACAAAATGGAGTTAAAAGACATGAAGACTCTATTTGGAGAACCAAATTCAACCGATCTCATTCAGGTACGGGTTACTTTATGTAATATATAAACTATATCGAAGACCAAACAAGCGACATATAAAATGTTTATTTCCAAATTTGGTATTATATAAAACACCTTTAAAACAATATTGGCCAGATCACTGTTGGATATTAAGAAACTTTGGCATTTGTGTATTATCTTTTGTTTAACATTAAACGGGGGAAAGTGGTTGATCATTTGAAAAATCTATATCAATTGTCTTCATGTACAATATATAAAATCAATGTTAACAACACACATTTATATAATTGTCAAAAAGTGTATTACAATCATTTATATTAGTTTTTATAAATTACCATGATAACTAACCCAAAGTACTACTTACCTAGACATTGTAAGGTGTGTTCTGGGATGAATTTGACCCAGGCACACCTATTGACGAGGAATATAAAATTTACTACACCCCCTTCCCCCCTAAAAAGGGATTTATTGCAGTATTAAATAAAATAAAAATTGGTCATAATTATTGTATGACATTGCCGTGTCAACAACTTTACTAACATTGAATCTTCGTTAAACTGGAGTTATCACAGAAAATGTTTTAGAGCAATTTAATATAAGTCACGTCATAAGTTTAAAAGAAATTCAGAACTCGGACTGAGCAGGCATCACTTAATTTAACTTAAATTTACAGTCAAGTACAGAAAACATAAAAGGAACATCAAATTTAAGTTATATTAAAGACCAAACTCTCGTGCTAATTTTTTTTATATTGTTTCCTTTGCAGTTTAATTGGTTAGGCTTTGCTAAGGAAATTTTCGGACAAAAAGGAGTCAACATTACAGTAGAAGAAAACGAGCCGATTCTTGTTAGCTCTATGCTATATTATAGAAATGTCTTTAAAGTTCTTCAAAGGTTTCCAAAACGGTAATACAATCTTATCTTCGTTTATACTAGAAACCGGTATGATCCGAAACAAGACAATGGCATTTTGGACGATCGAAAATTGTTTTGGGAGCGATAATGTTGCTTTAACATATTAAAGATGAACTGGTTGTTTCAACCCCTCAGTACATGTATAACATACTAGTAAAATGGACTATTTTTTTGCTTCACACCCTTTTGCAAGTTCTACTTATATCGCTGGCTAAGAATGAGAAGGTCGTAAGTACAAAATCAATATTTGGAGAAAATGAGAAATTCTTAAATACTGTCTGAAATTTCTCTTTATTTACGGAAAAACAAGCTTTTACAACTGAATTTTGTCAACCTGACAAGTTCCGATTTTTATGAACATTGACTCATAAGAATCGCCGTATGATGCAGATTTCAAACCTGTATTGGTCTTATAAGGTCATAAGTAGTAGTTACGACCTTCTCATTCTAAGTCAGCGATATGGTGACAGCATACTCATATTATCCTGTCACTGTACATACTAGTACCAATACACGCTACACACCAACCAAATTGACTAAACATTCTAGTGATGTGTATATGAATCCTACATTTTGATTATATTATATAAAGAGGATCTTGAACGAATGCTCATTACATACGAGATTTATCAAACGAGGCTTTCGTTTTTGTCGACGAGTTTAATACAACTCGTATGTAATGAGCAGGAACTGAAGATTCTATTCATCATATAACCTTAGTGAAAGCTCAATACCTTTGAAAATGATGATGTCTTCTGTATATAATGTATGCGTCAACCAATACTTAGCGGTACTTGAAGCATGTCGGCTTGGATTGGCTTACAGCGCCTCAAGCTATTTTTTATATTTATGTTACAGTCGCGGGGTGGCTTTACGGCCCTCCCATATCGCAGGTTATGTGATAAATGAATATTTAGAACTGTCATATGTTAACATTACATCTCCATCTTCAGAACTATAGCCAACTACATGATTTGGAGAATCATGCAAAATAGAATCAGGAATCTACCACAAAGATTTAGGGATTTGATCGGTGAATATAATAAGGTATTTACTTAAGTTGTTAATTCGATTGACATTTGCAATAATTGTATTCTCCTATGTATTAAAAAAATGTATTTCTTACCTTTTCTTTACCACCAACTTAAACTTAAAATAATGCACCAAACCCCATCTTCACTATGTTATGGAACATGATTATGTGTCGAAGTGTCAACCATTAGGCGAAAATTTTTAAGGCTGTGCCATTTCGACAAATACATGTTACTAAGTATGCAGCACTTTTCTAATTTGTCAAATTCAATTTCAAAATGCTCGGTTTAACTGCGGCAGTTTTCAGGGGTTTGTCTTAATTTTAGCACGTCATTTTGGAACGTTAATGAACTGTTTATAAATAATATACTAAATTGATACGTGATCAAAATATCTTCCAAAAATGGAGTTTGCCTTTGTGATGTGTTTGTTTGTACTGCAAATGTACTCAGTTTCCGTAAAAACTGTTTGATTGATTAACTAGGCGTTTGCTTTTGTGCTTTCCTTCTTCTTCGTTTTCTGTTTTTGTTGAGTGCTTCTTTCCCTGTATGATGCAGTATTGTCTGTTTGTAGGTGATGTACGGAGTTACCACTCAGTCCGCCAACTGGAAGCGTTGTATGGGATATACCATCTTACAACTTGGTCAGGCGGTTGGTAGCTTGTACGTGAAAGAAGCATTTGACGAAACTGCAAAAGATACTGTGAGTACTTATATTCATTGTGAATATCTCGATAGTAACGGTTACTTGGAATATACATATATTTAATCATATTTAATAGTAAAAGTGTTCAAACGACCGTTCACCCTCCGTTTTAAGTTTCATTGCGGTACGTTTATTTTGATAACATGTGTTGGTACAATTTATGTCACAAAACTAGAGGTCGAGTTTAAAGTTAAAAATCTTTATTCAGAATAAAAGCTCTCAAAAGTATTGAGGTTTTAAACAGTTTATGATTATACAGATACAAATTTTTGAATTTTTATCTGGTATACTGGGTAATTTCAACTGGTTTGCATGATGGCACTTTCAAGTGAACGTAAATGTTACAAGTATTACAAACCTCATTAAATAATATGTATTCCGTATTGGACATCTAAATTTTTACTTTTAAATGGTCATAAAGTGCTTGATATCGTTTGTATTGTTTTCTTTGCGTATATAATGTATCCTTACATAGTGATCTATATATGTTTGAATGCCCTTTATACTATGATATACGAAAACAGCATATAAAACAGTATTACAGAAGAAATTACAATATACCTAAATTTATTGAATTATTAACCTCAGAAAATAAAACTGTTATCAAAAACCTTTCAATGTTCATTTATAAGTCTTTTGAATTAAGAAATAGGAGATACTTATTATGAGTAGCATTATCTTCTCCTCACTTAAGGCATAGTAATGTGTAATAATTTGAGAATTTAATTGTTCGATAGTTGAATCGCATATATATGATATTTGAAGAATTATGTGCACTATGTAATGACAAAATATAGATAATTATGCCTGTGACATGTGTATGCATGTGTGTGTGTGTGTGTGCGTGTGTGTGCGCGTGTGTAAATGTGTGTGTGTGCTTGTCTGAATGCATGATGTGTGCGTGAATGATAGTAGGCTAGTATACTTTTGTAATTGTAATTGTATTTGTATATGTATTGTATTGAGTGTAAACTCATGGGCATAACGCCTAATGTTTCCCGAAATAAACCATATGTTCTTCTATATAATTATTATGCGTGTGTACATATCGCTGGCTTAGAATGCGAAAGTCGTAAGTACAAAATTGATAGTCCAAGAAAACAAGAAAAAAAAACTACATCTGAAACTTAAATTTTACCTATAGTAAAACAAGCCGTTACAACTTCATTTTGGTCAACATGACAAGTTCTAATTTTCATGAAAATAGCATCATAAGAAGCGCCCGACAATGCAGATGCGTGAGATGTGAAATATGTATTAGTCTTATAAGGTCGTAAGTAGTAGTTACTACCTTCTTATTCTAAGCAAGCGATATGCTGATGTTTATCGTTGTCAAAAGCTTTGTCGTTTTCGAATAAAGTTTATACGTTATTGTCATTGTGTTTTGCAGGCCTTGGATATGATTCATGGCATAAAGAATGCTTTCATAGGTTTGTTGCGCGAGGAAGAATGGATGGACAGTACGACTAGAGATGCAGCACGTGAAAAGGTGATTCCTGGGCCACTATTTATAAAGCATCTGAAGTGAAAACTTAAATATTTTGACTTAAGTTGAAATATTGCACTGCCCGTATTTCACAGGAAATGAATAATAGCCCATGTTTTCTGTGTGGTTATTGTAGCTCTTTACATAATGTTTCTAAACAATGTAAATAGTAGTTAATAACAGTTTCCCTGTTTAGCTGGTACACTTAAGGAAAATATGAGATTTTAGAAAAATTCTATATATTCACTTATAATAAGATGCTTTAAAAATACCAGCCCTGATCAGGCCCCTATCATCCGAAGCATCTCGATCTGTAGTCGCCATCAGTATTCTCTTATTGCATGAAATTATTTCCCTTTGGACCCTCAACATAGGATAAAATAGTCAAAATTAAATAATAGCTAAAATTGAAAAAAAAACAAGTTACGATGCTTGATTGGTAGAACATATCATCAAATCGGGCAGCCAGACTACTCATTCTGGGTTAACTCTCATCATCCCAAATATTGTTACCGTGTCTTACTTAATGTTAATTCCAATATAACGTTTGAATAATAATTGGCAACACAAAACACAAACAATATTTTATTATAATAGTTTATTACAGTAGAAAACATAAATAGCTAAAACTCCACACATATCTTACATTTAGACTCTGAGTTAAGCAAAATCTCAAATTGAGGTGAGCTTTCTACTTAAGATACTTCGGGAGATCGGTACCAGAATGAATATATCGAAGTTGTTCATTATGATTATGTTCTGAATATCAATGAAAAAGTAATACACTCGCCGTTTCCTCTGATTTAACCAACTTTATATTTGACGTGGAATTTTTGTTTTAAATATTATTGTACATCCAACCGTTGTATGTCACGACCTGTGATTGAATTCGCAACTGTCCAGCACTCGAACTACTCAGCTATTGGAAGGTTCTGACGCGAGTACTGGTCCGTATTACTATTGTGAGAATTATTTGAGTATGATGTTAGAACTCTTCACTTTCGATCTGTAATTAATTACTCGTAAATATTTTGGATTAAACATTCATGTAACATAAAATGTACAAACGGGACACATCATATTTCTAAAAAGATTCCACGTGTCTTTCTGATATATTAAATGCATATAAAATATACAACCTTGTGTCACAAAATTTACATTCAACTCGAAACATTTCAGGCTGAAGCAATGTATGAATGGATTGGGTATGCAGATGATATTTTAAACACCAGTGTCCTCAACGACATATATTCCAACGTATGTACCTACTCAAAGTGTTATAATAAGATTCATATTTTATATTTTATATGAATGCTTTGATTTAGAACATTTGAAATGCATTGTCTAAACAATGTCAATATATATCGTTTTGAAGAAATTGTATGTTGCGATTGCCTAGTTTCTCTGCCACATTATTCTGACAGTGAGAAAATCAGTCACAGAGGTATTTATAATCAATTAATACTATTTTGCTTCACTGCAACCTCTTATCTGATATGTCTTGTGGGACAAGTTATCTAATGGATTCTTCTTAACCATAACAAACGATTCTAGCATTTAACATTAACATACATGCATGAATTTTGGTAAGTAATCAGTAAGTATGGCAACCTTTTATTTTTAATTATTTCTAACAAGAAAAAAAATACTGGAGAGTACATCAGCTTTCGAATTCAGGAATCCAGGAATTTTCCACGTTTTTATGATTTCTATTCTTAGGTTGAAGTTGACAAAAATGAATACTTCAAAAATGTTCTTGGGAACCTTCAACGTTGGGGTATGGGTGACATTTCAAGTTTAAGATTGCAGTACAGTAAGAGTGGGTAAGGATTTGAAAAGAGTTTGTTTCTTTCTGAATGAAGCTTGCGAATATCCCTGAAATACACACATCAGCCATAGATGCCTCTACGGATCACATGATAAACACATCAAATTAGCCTTCTACTTTCAATTATCTATATAAACTCTTATTTGTAGTCTTGCTAAATTAGAAAACCAATGAGTTTTAAGGATCGGTTACCAGAAATTCAAAACATTGGTCGTTTCTTTCATCAGTGCTAAGGACGGGGTTAGGCCTCCTAACACCGACAGCTCTAGTTCAATTTTCGTTTAGTGCGCTTTATGTTCAACACACATATTTCGTGTTGCATTTACCTCATCGTTTCTGAAGAAAAAACATAATCTCAATGCTTGTATTTTACAGATGGTCTGACCCACCGACAACAGTTAACGCACAATACAGTTTTCTTCTTAACAATATTCGTAAGTAAAATATTTCTATAAAGATGTGCTAATTAAGAGTATAATATATCAACTTAATCATTGAATTAATAAAAACGAATAACATTAATGTGGATCGGAATAATAACACAAAAACGGTGGAGATGGTACTAAAGTTCGATTTCGAGCATTGAGCCGTGACTGCAATCCATTCGCCGATAAACTGAACATCGATAAATTACACATAGTAGCAAGTAGCATATCTTTAAATAATAACTATTGAATAAATCACTTGTTATTACCCGCCCAAATAGACTCGTCTGAAAGTTCATGGCTCAGGGTTCAAAATTGAACTATAGTTTTTAATTTAAGCTATATGCTATGGCAACGTGTGTCATGTTTTGGCTCTTGTCAAAGCTTTAGATTTTGGAGCAAAACATCTCACATCAAAATATTTCAGAGTTTCCAGCCGGTATATTTCAACCTCCATTCTACGAGAAGTCACAGCCTAGATCAATGAACTACGGTGGCATAGGGGTTGTTATCGGACATGAAATAACACATGGATTCGATGATCAAGGTAAAACATTTGGATATTGATTTGTACCATCTGAACACACCTTTAACGAACCTGTAAACTTCATACTATCTCTGTTGTGAAACATTTTTGACAAGAACTATTTATAAATTTGTGATGCACGAGTACACATTTGATTATTGCAACTTTAGGAGAGCTCTAGCAGAAGGTATGCATACATATTTGATTTAAAAGCGCTCTTAGATATAACATATCGAAGTTATTAGGTTACGGGCTGACCGTTTATGTGCTCTTGTTTACCTTTGACTCAGAGTGTCAAAGGTGTGTGGATTTCCCTGTCAGTTTTGGAAAATACCTAATACATGTACTTCGAGTACTGATGCGGTTGTGTGACACAAGGAATTACTAGTAGCTGAATGCATTACAAGCTCTCAAGCCTAGGCCCCATTGAGCTTTTATTTCCTCGGCGATGTACTGCCGAGTTAAATAAATTAACTTTAGGGTGTATCGGGGACAGTGTTTTCTAATGACTTTCCCGAAACTTCCCCTAGACCACGAGGACCATTTTCCCGATGCCTTCTAATGCCCATCAATTAATTCGGGAATACATCACCGATGCAAATTTTTTCAGCGGGGCCTAGGCATAACCTAGCTATTGTCATTGATATTATATATTGTTATTATTATTATTTATTATACCATATTTATATAGCCCTTTTTTCATGTATACACGCGTTCAAAAGTGCTGTACAATCATGACTAATACATGGTTAAAACAGTATATAATGTACATAAAATAGGACCTACTATATCCAGAAGGCAGGGGCTCTGCTTAACCCGGTAGACGGGGCTCTACTTAACCCAGAAGACGGGGCCCTGCTAAACCTAGTAGTAGGGATCTATTGAACACAGTAGACGAGGCTCTACTTAACCCAGTAGGCGGGCCTCTACTTAACCCAGTAGACAGGGCCCTTCTAAACATAGTAGTAGGGATCTATTCAACACAGTAGGTGGGGCTCTACTTAACCCAGTAGGCGGGGCTCTCCTTCACCCAGTTATAGATATTTATGATGCTAAATGTAAGAAGGTATACATTGCAGGTCGAAAATTTGACAAAGACGGTAATTACAGAAAATGGTGGGATACTACAGTCATAGATAGATTCACAAAACGAGCACAATGTATAGTCAACCAGTATGGAAGTTTTACGGTACCAGAAGCGAACAATCTGCATGTAAGATAACATTTATAAATTTTAAACATTCTAAAGTACAATACTTAAGAAATCGCTGGCTTAGAATGAGAAAGTCATAACCTAATGAAGTAAAGTTGAAACAGTTGTTTTAAGCGTAATTTTCGGACAGTTATTTCTTGTTTTCACAAAAAATGTAAATTTATTATGTACTTACGACCTTTCATTCAATAACGAATATATACCTGTGCTATATCACCGTTAACAACTATATTCAACCTGTGTATCAAATACTAAGGAATCGCATCACCTCTTTTTGTAAAACAGGAATATCATACATATATGCAATTGTGTTTTTTCTCAAAATTACTCGCTGGTGTTTTGAATATATATTATTTTCAGGTGAATGGTGAAAATACTCTTGGTGAAAATATTGCAGACAATGGTGGACTTAAACAAAGCTTCAGGGTAAGCGATCACTATATACGAAAAAAATGGTGTCCAAACAGTTTGACGAACCCTGAGTTCAGGAAAGAACCGAGTCAATACCTACCCATGATACTATCTATCAGTTCCGTCCAGTGACATTAAAAATATCTCTTTTCACTTTAAAGAGAGGAATGTTCCATTTACCATTTCTATAAAATGTTCGTATTTCATTTTGTATTACAGTAGTTTGAATTCAAATTAGTTCCTTTAGTTTGAATTTTATAAATGGTTTAAACATACCTCGCCAATCTGTTTTGAAGAAAATTTGTAATGTCACCGTGACTGCTACAACAGCAATCGTGAATGGTGTCAGTAACGTTGATGTAGTTTATCTCATTTCACTCATAAAAATATTTGACCTTTCATTGCTTGCCTATTTATGTTTTCCAAATGTTTTGTTTATTCAGGCGTACCGACATTGGGTAGACTCTCAGGGACATGAAGAACCACCACTTCCTGGTGTTGACCTGACACATAATCAACTTTTCTTTCTCGGTTTCGCTCAGGTAATATTCGCATAAAAGCCACATTATAGCCGTCCAAAAAAGATGTCCGATCATCCAATAAACACAAGGAATCATGGTACCATGAGAATGCTTTTCACAAATAATAAGTAATTGATGACAGACCTATGCTATATCTGTTGAAAACTAGAAATAATAGGCCAAATCCTACTTAGTAAAATATATGATCTCAAAATTTTGCAAACGTTGCTTCCCTTTGACTAATCATTACGCATTTATTGTTTACATATCATGCTTTAAGCAACAAACTAACTGGCTGCAGTTGTGTTCTTCCACTTTCTTTTCGGACCTCACTAAACATCACAAAATACTATACGAACCTTGGACATGCACACCTAATACGAATTCAATTCCTATCTATACACCGGCAACTGGACACATGTACTTTAAGTAGGCATTTTACATTTATCATATGCCTATGAATTACTTCAGGTTTGGTGTGACAAAGAGAAGCCACAATCACTTATCAGTAGTATAACCACAGATGAGCATAGTCCAGCCCAATTCAGGTACAATTATATCTCTATTTCATAAGATGCGTGATTAGATACTTGAGACATTAATATTGCTGGCTTTAGAATGAGAAGGTCATAAGTACAAAATCGATATTTTGAGAAAACAAGAAAAAACTGTCCGAAATTACTTTTCACTTGTGGTAAAACAAGCTGTTTCAACTTCAGTTTGGTCAACATGGCCAATTCCGTTTTCCATGAACATAAACTCGTAAGAAGTGCGTTGTGATTTTAAATATATATATCCGTCTTTTATTAGGTCGTAAGTACGACCTTCCCATTCTACGCCAGCGATATGCATATTCAAAAGCATGTGGAGCAAGTTCACCCATGCTCTATCGTTGTGTCTTGTTACACAAGTAACCTTGGTAAATGCTCTTCATAAACATTCAGTTAACCCTGATATTGAGATTGCATACGGACAAAAAGTGGTATGTGATAGTTATGTCCGTTTCCATTGTTTAAATTCATCTTGGTTTAAATTGTGTTAAAACCAAAAAGAAATAGAAATTCTATCCATTTAGTATCATTGCAGCCCATACATTTTTTAATCCCTATATATTTGTTAAAGAAAAGAAAAATTCAGAGTATTGATAAAATAGCCCAAACCATGTGTTCTATATGTTATTTAACACTTTTTACACACTTTGAAGTTTTAACGCAAACGGTCTTTTTTCAGGGTTATTGGAACTTTACAGAATTCAAAAGAATTTGCGGATACCTTCCAATGTCCGGCAGGGTCGTTTATGAACCCAGCACAGAAATGTGCCGTATGGTGATGACGCTGAACATTAGACATTCAATGTACTGTATAAGTGACTATTTCCCTCGGGCAAAAAATTAGTGAATTTAGAATGTCGGTAGTTTGATGAGCGGAAATGTTTTATCAAACCTTAGTGAACTTAGAATTTCGGCGCGCAGAAAATGCTTTACAAATCTTTAGTGAGCGCGTAAATGTTTCATAAAACCGTAGTGAAGTTAGAATTTCGGCGCGCGGAAATGTTTTATAAAAACTTAGTGAATTTAGTATTTCGGCGCGCGGAAATGTCTTATTTATAAAACCTTAGAGAATTTAGATTTACTGCGCGCGGAAATTTTTATAATCCTTAGTAAATTTAGATTTTCGGCGCGCTGAAACGTTTTATAAAACCTTAGAAATTTAGAATTTCGGCGAGTATAAATGTTTAATGATGTCGTAGTCGAGTACCTTGTTAGCTATTTTACGCTTGACGAAACATGCATGTATAATTAATAGATGCGCATTACTGTTCATCTTACAACCAGTATTTTATATTCCATTGTTTTGTCTGTGAAAATGACAAACATGGCTGCGTGTTTTGAATGGGGATACCCCGGTATTGGCTCTATAAGTGTGTGGGGGGATTTAAGGAAACATGATGAAATGTTTTTGTATAGGTAGAGTTTGAAAATAAAACGTGTTTTGTCTGTTTATTTTAAAGAGTTGTATACAAGTACCCTAGATCTACATGGATAGTTAATTTATAAAATGTCCGAATGACTTTAAGAATGTATCTCGACCGTAGTATACATGTATGATTGTGTAAAAGATGTTTTAATATGGTTTGTACTGTATGCAGTTCATGTACAACGCAACTTAACGAGAGACAGGCCCCGATCTCCCGAAGCATCTCAAGCAGAAATTTCATCTCAAATTGAGATTTTTCCCAAATCAGAGTCCGGATTTCTTATAAATATGAAGTCGGAACTCATTAAAAATTACTGGAATAAACAAAGAATATCATTTGCTGTTTTTATGCTAATTTTGAGTCCACCCTCCCTTGAAATTATCCAACCGATACATGGCAATATTTTAGATGAGATTTATCTCAAAATTGAGATTTTTCGGGAGATCGGGGCCTGGTTTGTTGACATTTATTGAGAAATTGTAGCTATAGAGACGTTTTGATTCGTGGTAAACTATGTGAAAGCAATATATCGATGGCTTAGAACAAGAAGGTCGTAACTACCAAATCGATATATTGAGAAAACAAGAGAAAACTGTCTGTAATTTAGTCTTTACCTATGGGAAAACACGTTTTAAAAACTTCATTTTGGTCAACATAACAATTTCTGATTTTCATGAAAATAGGCTCATAAGAAGCGCCTTGTGAAGCCTCATATCGCTGGCTTAGAATGAGAAGGTCATAACTACTACTTACGGCCTTATAAGACTCGTACGTAGTTAAAATCTGCTTCACAAGGAGCTCCTTATGAGCCTATTTTCATGAAAATCAGAAATTGTCATGTTGACCAAACTGAAGTTTTAAAAACTTGTATTCCCATAGGTAAAGAGCAAATCACAGACAGTTATCTCTTGTTTTCTCAATATATCGATTTTGTAGTTACGACATTCTTATTCTAAGCCATCGATATGGCTGGTTTAGAATGCGAAGGTCGTAATTAATACTTACAGCCTTATAAGACTTATGCATATTTTAAATAAGCTTCACAAGGCGCTTATTATGAGCTTATTTTCAATATAACCGGAACTACCCATGTTGACCAAACTGACGTAGACACAGCTTGTTTCACCATAAGAATGATTAATTTTCGGACAGTTTTGTTCTTCTTTTCTCAAAATGTCGCCTTTGTACTTACGACCTTACGAAAATTATTCTTTACTTATGGTAAAACTAGGTGTTTAAATTTCAGTTTGGTAAACGTGATAAGTTTCGATTTTTATGAAAATACTTAAGTAGGCTCATATGAAGCACCTTGTGGTGCTGATTTTAATAGGTTTAAGTCTTATAATTCTATTTGTCCATCAAGAAATGTTTGTCTGGTATTTTTCGTATATTTTTGTATATTATATGATGAAAAATTAAATAAAAAATATATGCGGACATATGTCGTTATATTGTATATGCACATTGTATGTGTTACCTACTACATATTTAAGATGGCTTTCCGCACTAAAAAAATAAATAGAGAGTATTTGTATTTTTCCGTGTATGATCGGCTGATAATTCACCGAGTGAGCAATTTCGTCCATTTGTTTTACATTTATGTACATATAATGTTCTGTTATTTTTTTAAAGATTAAGAGAGCAAGTAACAATGCTTATTAATTTAATTTTTGGAGGCGGGAAAATTTGTTTTAAAAAATAGTCCGTTTCCGTGAAATTATGAACTGTGAAATTATCGGGGAACAATCCCACGTTATTCCGCCGTAAACCACCGATAAGCATGAAATAAAAGTCCATAATCATTCATTTTAGGTTAATACAGTATTTTTAATAATGCAACCCCTATTGAAAGGGTCAGTCAATTTTGACTTATGAGACACTCGTCTCTCACCTACCAAATCCTTTCTCGTAAAATGGGGCGCCTAGCAGAGACTATTTTAACAATGTATTTAACTACACGTAGCTGGCTTACCAACCGGTCTCATCAGTTCCAAACCGGCTTCCGCAGAGATTCGAACAATCGACCTCCCGCTAACGTATGCAAATTTTTATTTTGTGTATTATTCTGTATTAAGTGCGTCTAGCTACAATATCGTTTGCCAATTAGATCAAACATAAGTTCCTTATCTAGAACAACTTTTGAACCGAACAGCTTTGACGTATAAAACTTATCTAGCTGGACAATGTGACCTTGTGGTATATTCTATTAGCTGATCATTTGTCAAATGTAACATGTTGACTAAATCATAAGATAGAAAACATGGTGTCCCTTCAAGTTGTTCTATTCTGTGTTACGAGTGTATACGCTGTTTACGGAGCCCACGAATATGCTGTCTACATAGAAATGATGAGTGGAGATGGATTATGGAACCTTCCACATGGTTATCATTTAGTGAACGTTACTGTCTACCAGCAGGTTTGTTTACTATCATTTAGTGAACGTTACTGTCTACCAGCAGGTATGTTTACTATCATTTAATGAACGTTACTGTCTACCAGCAGGTATGTTTACTATCATTTAGTGTACCTTACTGTCTACCAGCGGGTGTGTTTACTATCAATAAGTGTACCTTACTATATACCAGCAGGTTTGTTTACTATCATTTAGTTAACGTTATTGTCTACCAGCAGGTATGTTTACTATCAATTAGTGTACCTTACTGTCTACCAGCGGGTGTGTTTACTATCATTTAGTGTACCTTACTGTCTACCAGCAGGTCTGTTTACTATCATTTAGTTAACGTTACTGTCTACCAGCAGGTATGTTTACTATCAATTAGTGTACCTTACTGTCTACCAGCGGGTGTGTTTACTATCATTTAGTGAACGTTACTGTCTACCAGCAGGTATGTTTACTATCATTTAGTGTACCTTACTGTCTACCAGCAGGTTTGTTTACTATCATTTTGTGAACGTTACAATATACCAGCAGGTACGTTTACTATCATTTTGTGAACGTTACAATATACCAGCAGGTACGTTTACTATCATTTTGTGAACGTTACTGTCTACCGGCAGGTTTGTTTACTATCATTTAGTGAACGTTACTGTCTACCGGCAGGTACGTTAACTATCATTTTGTGAACGTTACTGTCAACCAGCGGGTTTGTTTACTATCATTCAGTTAACGTTACTGTCTACCGGCAGGTTTGTTTACTATCATTTAGTGAACGTTACTGTCTACCGGCAGGTACGTTAACTATCATTTTGTGAACGTTACTGTCAACCAGCGGGTTTGTTTACTATCATTTAGTGAACGTTACTATCTACCAGCGGGGTTGTTTACTATCATTTAGTGAACGTTACTGTCTACCGGCAGGTACGTTAACTATCATTTTGTGAACGTTACTGTCAACCAGCGGGTTTGTTTACTATCATTTAGTTAACGTTACTGTCTACCGGCAGGTTTGTTTACTATCATTTAGTGAACGTTACTATCTACCAGCGGGGTTGTTTACTATCATTTAGTGAACGTTACTGTCTACCAGCGGTATGTTTACTATCATTAAGTGAACGTTACTATATACCAGCAGGTATGTTTACTATCATTTAGTGTACCTTACTATATGCCAGCAGGTATATTTACTATCATTTAGTGAACGTTACTGTCTACCAGCGGGTTTGTTTACTATCATTCAGTTAACGTTACTGTCTACCGGCAGGTTTGTTTACTATCATTTAGTATACCTTATTATATGCCAGCAGGTATATTAACTATCATTTAGTGAACGTTACTGTCTACCAGCGGTTTTGTTTACTATCATTTAGTGAACGTTACTATATACCAGCATGTATGTTTACTATCATTTAGTGAACGTTACTATATACCAGCAGGTATGTTTACTATCATTTAGTGAACGTTACTGTCTACCAGCAGGTATGTTTACTATCATTTAGTGAACGTTACTGTCTACCAGCAGGTATGTTAACTATCATTTAGTGAACGCGTCTGTCTACCTGCAGGTATGTTTACAATCATTTAGTGAACGCGTCTATCTACCAGCAGGTATGTTTACTATCATTTAGTGAACGTGTCTGTCTACCAGCATGTTTGTTTACTATCATTTAGTGAACGCGTCTATCTACCAGCAGGTATGTTTACTATCATTTAGTGAACGTAACTGTCTACCAGCGGGTATGTTTACTATCATTTAGTGAACGTTACTATCTACCAGCAGGTATGTTTACTATCATTTAGTGTGCCTTACTATCTACCAGCAGGTATATTTACTATCATTTAGTGAACGTTACTGTCTACCAGCGGGTTTGTTTACTATTATTTAGTTAACGTTACTGTCTACCAACGGTTTGTTTACTAAATTACTATCATTTAGTGAAGGTTACTATATACCAGCAGGTATGTTTACTATCATTTAGTGTACCTTACTATATGCCAGCAGGTATATTTACTATCATTTATTGAACGTTACTGTCTACCAGCGGGTTTGTTTACTATCATTTAGTGAACGTTACTGTCTACCAGCGGGTTTGTTTACTATCATTTAGTGTACCTTACTGTCTACCAGCAGGTCTGTTTACTATCATTTAGTGTACCTTACTGTCTACCAGCGGGTGTGTTTACTATCATTTAGTGTACCTTACTGTCTACCAGCAGGTCTGTTTACTATCATTTAGTTAACGTTACTGTCTACCAGCAGGTATGTTTACTATCATTTAATGAACGTTACTGTCTACCGGCAGGTATGTTTACTATCATTTAGTGAACGTTACTGTATACCAGCAGGTTTGTTACTTATCATTTAGTGAACGCGTCTATCTACCTGCAGGTATGTTTACTATCATTTAGTGAACGCGTCTATCTACCAGCAGGTATGTTTACTATCATTTAGTGAACGTAACTGTCTACCAGCGGGTATGTTTACTATCATTTATTGAACGTTACTATCTACCAGCAGGTATGTTTACTATCATTTAGTGTACCTTACTGTCTACCAGCGGGTTTGTTTACTATCATTTAGTGAACGTTACTGTCTACCAGCGGGTTTGTTTACTATCATTTAGTGTACCTTACTGTCTACCAGCGGGTGTGTTCACTATCATTTAGTGTACCTTACTGTCTACCAGCAGGTCTGTTTACTATCATTTAGTTAACGTTACTGTCTACCAGCAGGTATGTTTACTATCATTTAATGAACGTTACTGTCTACCAGCAGGTATGTTTACTATCATTTAGTGAACGTTACTGTATACCAGCAGGTTTGTTACTTATCATTTAGTGAACGCGTCTATCTACCTGCAGGTATGTTTACTATCATTTAGTGAACGCGTCTATCTACCAGCAGGTATGTTTACTATCATTTAGTGAACGTGTCTGTCTACCAGCAGGTATGTTTACTATCATTAAGTGAACGTTACTGTCTACCAGCGGGTTTGTTTACTATTATTTGGTGAACGTTACTGTCTACATGCGGGTTTGTTTACTATCATTTAGTTAACGTTACTGTCTACCGGCAGGTTTGTTTACTATCATTTAGTGAACGTTACTGTCTACCAGCGGGTTTGTTTACTATCATTTAGTGAACGTTACTGTCTACCAGCAGATTTGTTTACTATCATTTAGTTAACGTTACTGTCTACCGGCAGGTTTGTTTACTATCATTTAGTGAACGTTACTGTCTACCAGCGGGTTTGTTTACTATCATTTAGTGAACGTTACTGTCTACCAGCAGATTTGTTTACTATCATTTAGTTAACGTTACTGTCTACCAGCAGGTTTGTTGACTATCATTTAGTGAACGTTACTATATACCAGCAGGTATGTTTACTATCATTTAGAGTACCTTACTATATGCCAGCAGGTATATTTACTATCATTTAGTGAACGTGACTGTCTACCAGCGGGTTTGTTCACTATTATTTAGTTAACGTTACTGTCTACCAGCGGTTTGTTTACTATCATTTAGTGAACGTTACTATATACCAGCAGGTATGTTTACTATCATTTATTGTGTACCTTACTATATGCCAGCAGGTATATTTACTATCATTTATTGAACGTTACTCTCTACCAGCAGGTAGGTTTACTATCATTTAGTGAACGTTACTGTCTACCAGCAGGTATGTTAACTATCATTTAGTGAACGCGTCTATCTACCTGCAGGTATGTTAACTATCATTTAGTGAACGCGTCTATCTACCAGCAGGTATGTTTACTATCATTTAGTGAACGTTACTATCTACCAGCAGGTATGTTAACTATCATTTAGTGAACGCGTCTATCTACCAGCAGGTAGGTTTACTATCATTTAATGAACGTTACTGTCTACCAGCAGGTATGTTAACTATCATTTAGTGAACGCGTCTATCTACCTGCAGGTATGTTTACTATCATTTAGTGAACGCGTCTATCTACCGGCAGGTTTGTTTACTATCATTTAGTGAACATGTCTGTCTACCAGCATGTTTGTTTACTATCATTTAGTGAACGTTACTATATACCAGCAGGTTTGTTTACTATCATTTAGTGTACCTTACTATATGCCAGCAGGTATATTTACTATCATTTAGTGAACGTTACTGTCTACCAGCAGGTATGTTTACTATCATTTAGTGTACCTTACTATATGCCAGCAGGTATATTTACTATCATTTAGTGAACGTTACTGTCTACCAGCGGGTTTGTTTACTATCATTTAGTGAACGTTACTATATACCAGCAGGTATGTTTACTATCATTTAGTGAACGTTACTATATACCAGCAGGTATGTTTACTATCATTTAGTGAACGTTACTCTCTACCAGCAGGTATGTTTACTATCATTTAGTGAACGTTACTGTCTACCAGCGGGTATGTTAACTATCATTTAGTGAACGCGTTTATCTACCTGCAGGTATGTTTACTATCATTTAGTGAACGCGTCTATCTACCAGCAGGTATGTTTACTATCATTTAGTGAACGCGTCTATCTACCAGCAGGTATGTTTACTATCATTTAGTGAACATGTCTGTCTACCAGCATGTTTGTTTACTACCATTTAGTGAACGTTACTATATACCAGCAGGTTTGTTTACTATCATTTAGTGAACGTTACTGTCTACCAGCAGATTTGTTTGCTTTAAATTAGTGAACGTTACTATCTACCAGCAGGTTGGTAACTTTCATTTAGTGATCGTTACTGTCTACCAGCAGGTTGGTAACTTTCATTTAGTGATCGTTACTGTCTACCAACAGGTTGGTAACTTTCAGTTAGTGAACGTTACTGTCTACCAGCAGGTTTGTTTACTATCATTTAGTGAACGTTACTGTCTACCAGCAGGTTTTTTACTATCATTTAGTTAACGTTACTGTCTACCAGCAGGTTGGTAACTTTCATTTAGTGAACGTTACTGTCTACCAGCAGGTTGGTAACTTTCATTTAGTGATCGTTACTGTCTACCAGCAGGTTGGTAACTTTCATTTAGTGAACGTTACTGTCAACCAGCAGGTTTGTTTACTATCATTTTGTGAACGTTACTGTCTACCAGCAGGTTGGTAACTTTCATTTAGTGAACGTTACTGTCAACCAGCAGGTTTGTTTACTATCATTTAGTGAACGTTACTGTCAACCAGCAGGTTTGTTTACTATCATTTAGTTAACGTTACTGTCTACCAGCAGGTTTGTTTACTTTTATTGTCCTCTTTGTTTTTCACATATTGCACCAAATCATTTTGAATGGATACTACTCATTTTCGGCTTAAGCGTTGGAGATGTGTCATAAAATCGGCTAAAAGATAAATATGTTGCGGTTGTGATTAATACATTCTTAACTACTGTACATGCTTATTAAATGAACGAATGCCTCTCTTGAATATTCTATTAGTTTTTTCTTTGTTATAGGAAGCGATTCCGTTTCAAATGGGAGGTGGACTTTACGGATTCAATTTCATGATAAATGGGGTAAGTGATAACCAGAATGTAGTGCAGAGATGTTGCCGAGATCCGTAACAGATCGTAACTACTCGAGTCTTTCCGTGATGAATCCAGAAGCTGGTTCGTCTTAGAATTGTCCGAGGTGCGCCGAATGATCTGTAACCATTAATTATCATACTATTACTGTGACATCTGATATATTGTCTGTAACTAATCACAGGTTGTATGTTTTCATAAGATGTGAGTACTCCAATCACGAAAACACGCTCGGTGTGCAATATGGCTTGGCAACTTTAACCTGATCCTGACCTTTATGCATGAATATATTAAAAGGTTCTTGCTGTGAATATTACGTTATCTGAAAGTAAACTGTGTAATATCGATATATCAAACTTGTGTTTGTATTACAGCTCGAGCGTAAGACACTGAAACATGCAACCGGGTTATAAGTATAGACAATTGATTGTTCAATTTAATTATACTAATAACAGGTCAGAATATTGCCAAATTCACCGTACAAACACAAAATTACCGATATTGCACGATTCACTTTCGACAAATTAATAATATATTCAACGCTATACCCCTGCAATATATAAATGCATATAGACCAGGACCAGGTCACAATCTCAGTGTCATACCATATAGCATCAGATTAGATTTGGTTACCAAAACAGCATAATATAGTTTCCGTTCAAAGTTAAATGAGATCGGTTATAAACATAAGCTCGTACGTCAGGTAAATTTTGTATAATTATCTAAGTTTGACTGAGTTAACTGTAATCACTGCTATTCTTTCGAATGGGAAAATTCCCTCATTAGTATTTCTTATTGAATCGATAGTAATCATTATTTTGCTCAAACAGATTTGGATTACCAATAGTATTTAGCATTTTAAGGCGAGCCGACTCTGTGCTGGTTGTGTCGCGCCGAACATTGTTTTAGATTGGACAATAATTATGTTTTGTGTATGACTGAGTCACTCGTACGAGTGTGATCATTCTTCATATTCCTTGGCTAATTGCCAATGATATCAAGTTTCAAGGCGATACACAAAAAATGTGTTAAATCAGGGATGAAGGTGCGTTATCTTAGCATTTTCCACAAATAGGTTCTACGAGTCTTTATTATCTGGTATATAGCACCAATACACACAAATACTACCTCTGGTTTACCAACTGGTCCATCTTTTAAAATATAGGTTCCGGCTTAAGTCAATGGTACAATAAGAGTATACTAGCATGCTATTATCCAATGTTATTTAAAGTGTATAGAGCTATTATCGGAAGATAAAAACAATTATGCTTTCATATCCATTAGATCATTTTTCGCTTCAGTTTAAACAGGAACTCTCTCTGTGATTAATTGGACATGCGAACTGTCCATTTTCATACGAAAGTGTTCTAGAACACCCTATGAAATTCAAAAAAAAATCGTCCATTTTTCGACGATTGAATCAAAGTACACGGAACCCATCCAAAGTTTTAATTTGCAGTTAAGGTAGTCTAGTATCATACGCAAAACGATGCACGTATTTATTTTGAAATTAAATGACTGTTAGAATATAGCTATATACACTTTAATACAATAATTAATTAAGTGTCCTTGTTGAATTCCGATCATTCGTTTGATAAACTTGCATATGCCTATATGAACATTTGCGGATTTAATTTGGACCCTCTTGTTTTTAAGAGTGTGCGTTATCACACTGGTCTTGGTAAGCGTAAAATCCAAAATCAAACGGAACCTTGGTGCGTTAATGTCTTGCAGTAGTAGGAGCGCATTTACCGAAGAAAATAATGATGTTTGTTCTTTTTATGTTTCATTCGCATGCAATCCGTGCTCTGCTGTTTCTTTTTAGTACTGGCTTCCAAATTTTAGTTATGGACAGGGTCCAGCTTTGAGTTCCCAAGACATACTTACCCCCA
Organism: Spisula subtruncata; assembly: GCA_963678985.1. Classification (NCBI taxonomy): domain Eukaryota; kingdom Metazoa; phylum Mollusca; class Bivalvia; order Venerida; family Mactridae; genus Spisula; species Spisula subtruncata. The sequence continues at coordinate 13,408,332 of OY787676.1, forward strand.
TACAAATACCAGACGTATGAAGCCTAAACGACACTCGGGTTTTGAAACCAAAACCATAGTGGAAAATCAAATCAGAAACAATACCCAGTGTTATTAAAATGTGCAGTGCATATAAGAACTCTTATTTCATAAGACCATTGTGGATTGGAACCAACAAGATGACAGTATAGTGTGCGCCAAATCTATGGAGAGCCTCAGAACAGCTCTATCTATCTCACAGCAAATAAAGGGTATACATTCAGATATTTCTGTGTTGTCCGTGAGTATTTAACGTCATGATTGATCCGCTTATTGAACACAGTCGTTCTTCTTTCAGAAACTATGCGAAGTGAAGGTACAACAGGTTCTCCGGATGACTGGATTCCTAATGGCTTTCCCTAACCCGATACCGAAAAATATTGTCGTTGAAGACGCGTGTGGAATACATGATGCATCTCACCAGGAAGTAATCGGTGGATTTTTCCTGAACCTTGTCCATTAAATAAACGTAAATTACTAAGAATTGTGTCCTCCTACATTTTTTGCTGCGGGGCTTGGGCTTTAAATAATTCATTTCTTTGGGCTATATGTCGACATTTTTCGTGCAGTTGTATTGTGTTATTACTGTTTTCTGTGATCGGCTCATTAAGCTGACTGCTGCCTCCCTTGTCCGATTTCCTCCTATCTTTTTAGTGTTGTGCGGCATTCGTGTGAGATATTTTCTGTTCTGGATTGTTGAATCACTGAACGAGTTTAGCTACATTGGATTGTATTCTATTTACATAATCTATACATTTATTACAACAACATGGTATAATTCAGTTATCATTTATCATTACAAATCGTCTTTTCAATGGTTTACGTATAAAGACAGATTGTGCCCCCGCTTGTGTAGTTATTCTAGTCAACCAAAAAGAGAACAAGTCTTTGTTAACTTATAGGGTAGTGATATCATCGCCGTTTTGGCATTCTGATCACAAAGACAAACGGAAATGGCCGAGCTTTAACGATTGCGTCTTTGGTTCATTTTCGGACGGATTTCTTCTCACATATCGCACCTCTAAGGACGGTCGGTGAAACTTCATCACAGGGACTGCGGGACCAGGCATAGTTGTAGTACCTCTTCATCACAACACAACACGCCTGACCCCTTCCCCTGATATTTTCATACCAGTCCAGATAATGTGCTTGTTCCAGTCTATCGCGACTAGAGTAGGTGAGATGACCGGGATGACCACAGTCATCTATCCCCATATAGAATTCCTCCGTTTCTGTAATACACATGAACAAACTAGTTCATTTAATATAAAATGAGGCACGGCCTATAATGCGAATTTCAGATGTTTGCTTTTCAGGTCATTGGCCAATTAGGCGCTGGCTTTGTAGACTCTGTGGTGCGAGTTCGAATATCGGTAAATGCCATATTTGTATCAATTACTTTTTATTTCTCGTTATCAAACACTCTATGAATGCCATTACATTTTATTTATTTATTGCTTTATACCTTTTCCCAATGCATTTATCATTTTATATTGCTTTTATTTCTGAATACTTGTTATACATTTAGTAATTTATCTAAAACATAATTGCATTTAACTCGCGACTGACTTTTATTTCCGACTAACAAATTCCTTATTAACTTATTTATTCAATGGAATGCACATGCACATTGTCTCGTACAATGTGCATACAATCAAGCGATTAAAAGAAAATTTAAAAGTAAAGAAAGAAAAATAAAGAAATTAATTTAACCAAGTTTCGAACGTCCAATTGTCAGTTTCTTGAGCCAACGCCTTATTCTTTGAGCCATGGATTGGTTACTCTCATTGATTACATATATTACCTAAGTCTTAATACGTACCCTTTATCTACCCTTAGAGTGCAAATCAACATGTCTGCGTAAATTAGTCACGGCTCAAAAGCACGTGTAGCGGTTACGGTTTTTAAAATTGATTCACATCCTTAGAGTTGGATGTCTAATATGCATATTAGAAAATCTGTGGAATTTCATATAAGAAAAGTTGGTGTATATAAGGTCACGAATGTATATTCCCAATACATAGATATAGATACAGGATAATGTCAATAAATCACTCTTGAGGATCTTATGGAATATTGATTGTTTAGTATATTGTCAAATAAGTTTCCTCGTAAAATAAAGTCTTTATTATTATTATTATTATAATCACCCTTGATGGGTGAGAATGCTTTTCCACTGACGGGGTTTGTTGACGAATAGGCGGTGCACGTTACACATGTTTTATCTATAGATCTAATTATGTACTTGTTCCAAGGGGAAATTGTATAACTGTATACCCTTGGGGACAATATATACACTGCGGAGAGGGAAACCAATGTCTCCATATATTTCAGCGAAAATAACATTGTCTTTGTACATTTACGTGTTTCCTCACCCAAACCTTTAAGGTTCGATACAAGTCGGCGCATGGTTACTTATGCGCATCATTTAACTAGCTGGTAGATTACGAACCAATCATAGCAGACCCATATCGGACTTGAAACCTCCAAACACGGATATATGCGAGTAGTTAGCACCACAGGTATCTGTATCATTGATAAAGACAATTTGAAAACAAACAAAAAAACGTGTTTTTTTTGAAAATATCAATTTATAGTTGTATTTTCTTTTTCAACGATACAGTTACCCGTGGTTAGCACTGGTTGGTGATTCTTTTAAACTTATGTCAGCATATTTTTTAATATGATATGGAAAACAACTAGACATAACAAATAGGAATTAAGATCAATATTTAAATGTTTAATGACTTACCGTCATTCAACTCTGTCAACAATTGTTTGAGAATGGCATTTTCCTCTCCATGTTCTATTGTCACAATTGATGCACCTTGATGGTGACAGTCAGACTATAATGTATAGAAAATATATAATAAAACAGCATTAATCACATAACCTGCGGCGTGAGAGTGCATTAATGCTGTGTCGGAAATGTCGTTATGCACTCCCAGTCAGTAACAGCATTATGTAAATTAGCTTGAAGCGACGTTAGCCAATACAATCCATGACTTGGTCGACCCATTTCGAAATATAATTATTACATTCGTACTAGAGCCTCGTGTCATATTGTTTGGTCAATTCGTTTAATAAAAATGGTAAGGAAAGAGCACTCATTAAAGATCCTCTATAATAATATTAATATCAGAGAAAGAAGTTCTGCGTGTACACTATATTACAGAACTTGGATACTTAATTATAATATGATCAAAACAGTTTAAACAGAAACTGTTATTAATGAATATGGTACTATTATTTCGCTACATATTCGCGAAACTTGTGTTTTCTCCGCCGTTTAAAAGTATTTTTAATTATTTTTTATAGACTAAACTTTGGACTTTTGGACGCATTTATCAAGTTTAAAATCGGATCTGACGTTTCTGGTCGAACAAAAATACATCTTCATGTCGAGGAAGAACCACTGCATACATACATATGTTCATCGATTTTCCGGGTATGGACACGAAATAATTGTAACAGGCACAAAATACAGTAACCTGGCTAACACATATTACCGGGGTATACGTACACGGGGTGATCCACAGGAATGCGGTTCCATCGATTTAATTCGGCCATTTAATTAACTTGCATGAAACATTTTTTTCGGACTCTCCCTTTCTTATTTACCACACATAAGAGAGGTGGAGTGTCCGAAACGTTTTAGTTGCGCGATGGACACGTAGGCCGGTTTTCATGAGAATATTGAACCACTTTTATTTATAATAAACGTATGAGAATATTTCCACCCAAAATTTTATATCAATACCTCACATACTCTCTCGGAGATTGATATTATTGGGAATGACTCGCAGAGAGTGCTTTAACATTATTAGTTATACTAACAAGTAAGAACAACATCCACAACCAACCTAAATAACAAATGTGTACATGGCTATATAAGAGTACCAAAACACTTAAGAAACCATGCTTCGTTAAGCCTATGTATTACTGCTGAGTTTATTTGCTTGCGTTAAATTTATATTCTTATATGAAAAAAATATAATAAAATTTTGTTTCGGGTTTTTTTTTTTGGGGGGGGGGGGGTATCAATGGTATAGATCTACAACGACCTTCGAAATATGACACCTGGACGAGTCCATATGACAAGGTTGAAACAATATTTACCGTTATTTTATGAAAAAATATGGATACGGTTGAAAAAAACTCACTTTACTTCTAGTTAGCAACGTGGCTTAGTGGATAAACTGTTCTCTTGTCAGAAACATACCTTTTATATGGGCTGTGGGTTCGAGTCCGCTGCTATACTCTTTTTCAATAATTAAGTTTCTATAGTGTATATTCCAATTCTTAATTTTGATAAATTCACGTTTTATAACTAATAAAAAATTATTTGTTTCCTTTACATTGATTTAGTCTGGATATTGTATTTATTGCTCATTTTCATCTTCATGCTCTGATATATAATTGGATTCAATTACAAATAACTCGAGTCATTGGCTTCGCTGCAATCAACACTTTAAGAATGTTCTGTAGAAACGTCAGAATAAGCTAATGGTTTAATATGTCAGTGGTTTGGTGTGGTGTACATCGCTTTCAATTGCTTATTTTTTTCTTTCCAGTGTGAGTTTGGACCCACTAACGAACAGTTTTTTTATATTTAATAAACTTATGCTTAAATGTAATGCTATATGAATTCATATCAATTATACAATGTGTCAAAACCAGTGTGAGTATCAATTGAGTTACAAGTTACGACGCTGAGACAACCTAATGTGCTTATATGCTAGCTCTTGTCAGTCGGGCAACCCTCCCACACACTGACAAGCGAAAACAGTCCTATTTCCTTCTCCTCCATACAAAACCTATGTACTTTCTCGGTGAGATTTTTCGCGTGGACGCTAAATCTGTGTACGAACTATGACATATATCTTATGTGCTTTTTACACACCGAAACTTTTATAGACAAGCACAAAACATATTTGCTGAGCAAAATGAAAAAAATATATGTAGCAGAATGCGATTCGAACTCATTCGTTCAGTTTTGAAGTACATGTACTCGTATTCATAGTAGCTTAGCCAACTGCGCTATGCGCAGTTCTTGATAAGACCATTCTTAATGCATGCTTTATGGGTAAATACACCCCTATAACCTGGTTAACTCCAATGTTAAAAGTACAGTTATGCCCGAGTGCTTGTTGTAGATCTATACAATTACCTGCGATTATTTTTTGTATTATATATCAAGGATTTATAATGCTACTTCGGGGATTGCGACATTATTTTGCTACTTGGTTCACATGAATACTAATCCCCCCCATTGTGGTTCAGAAAAACGCCAGGCATACCTGCCAAGTTAGTTAAATCCAACATTGGAGTGATAAAGCGGTAAAACGTTGTCCCAAGATGCATTTAAATCTTATTTAAAAGGGATTTAGATGCATGCATAAACAAGGAATGCATTATTTCCAGTGGTTATAAATATGGGACAAAATATCGTAAAATGAACCACATGTACTTTTGTACAATGTAATCTAACTTTGACAAACAGAAATTTATTAGCGAAAACATGAGTAACTCCATTTTAATAGGAGCACTTAGCAGGTACAACGTCAGGTTTTATTCCGAATTTACATGAAACATTTGATTATATTGATTGACTTACTATAGATGCGTTCAATGTCTTTGCGTTCGTAAACTTGTAACAAGACGCCCCTCCGGAATACCACCCTGGCTCACATACTGTAAATAAATAACCGAAACATTTAGTTTAGCGTATAACATTATGATTTGGGGACCATGCAACGCTTGTTAGATAGCACTCAAGTTCCGCTACCCGTAATGAATAGGCTAATCAAAAGGTGGTATCAATAGAAAAACGGTCTCAATTACTTATTTAGTCCTCTTCATTCCGGCTAGGACACAGGGCCGTCATCATATCTCGGAAGAAATTATCTTTGTAGCGGACATTTTTTGCTAGAAGTTACAAAAGAATCTTTAAAATTGCCAAGCTATTTTCTGAACAGTATTTAAACTTGGCGGTGTTATTTGAGTAGTTCAAATCATTTTATTTCTTTACTTACCGGTTGGGAGACGATAATGTAGAATTTTAGGAACATTGGTCTTATTCCCTGCTATCGGACCATCAGTAGAACAGTACGTATCCAACATGAAGCACTTGGTATCCCGAATTAACACAGACAAACATACCCGGTTGTTGTTGGTGTCCGATTCGCTTGATGAGTTATAATTCTTACACATCTCTAAACAACGAAACGTGTTTTCCGTGTCGGTGCGGCTTATAATGATCATTGACGGTATTTGAAGTTTCGTGAAGTCAGGTTGCTGCGTGAATTGAACGAACACACCCAACACTGGCATCGCAAACAATGCCAACATGGGTACAACATTTACCGACACCATTGAAAATATTCTTTTAAAAATAACGATGTTTTCTTCCGTTCCTAAAAACGCACGTGAAATGATGGTACTTTTAAACAAGCAAAATTATATGTTCCTTTAGAGTTTGTTGGCTGACTGAAGCTACAACCACGGAGGACGAGCTTTTATATTACATATTTCTAGTATGCGAGGCAACCGCTTCTGTTGTTAAAATAGAATATCAGGTAACGTTTGGCATGCGTTATTGATTCGACTAGCGGGTACCAGATTCGTGCTTTACAAAAAGTACATGACATTTTATCAGTAAACACCTCGACACGAAGATCCTGCTACCCATTTCGAATCAATTAAATTAAAGTTTAGATCTTTTAAACCGTTGCCGACGAGTTGTTTGCAATACATTTATTATGGGCTGTAAAGAGAAGATTAAAAAAACACAGCATGGTAATTTGTTTGTCCATTTGTTTGTTGAACAATACTTTTTAAGATACAATTTTTAATCATTGAGATAGAATTATTAAGTATTCATTTTAAATGTCCTGCCAGAGCTTCCATACACCTATCAAGAAGCAAATGGTTATTTGTGTTTGTCGATAAATAAGGAAGTTGGTTTCACTTAAAAGATTAAGGCGATTAAATCCTGGTTTAGTGCCATATACACGTGACTCATGTCTGATCCAATCAGATTGTTTCAATCCTGGAAAGTGAAAGTATTATCAGACGTACGTGTATTCGGTGACAACAGTGAAATGCTTTATTAAAAACATATATAGGTCACAAATAACACGGATCATGTTCCCGATGCCTATCCATGAAATGTTACGGTACATTTCTTATAATATTAGCTAGTCTAGTTATAGAGAATTAGCTCCAGGGGACATCGGGTTTGTTGTCATTTCGACCATTGTCGCGATACTCATGAAGACGAAAAGCTGAATGGCCTGCTGATTGACATACTGTAAAATCAGTTAATTTCGATGAGACAGAATTTCGTGTTTTTGGCGAAAAATATCATTTCGATGGAATTTTAAGGGTAAACATTATTGTTTGATGGGATTTGGACAACACAATCAACGGAATTTAATCCCCCACGGAAATTAATGATTTTACAGTACTTTCAACAGATGGTGGACATGATTCTGGCATATTAATTATGCTACATTACAATATATAATTTGTTGTAAAATAGTAGTAAGCAAATCTGAGTAAACAAAGCCTTAATCGGAACAAGCGTTTTGAGCCGTGGTTGCACTTTTAGCAGTATATTTTATAAATTGTGAATAATGTAAAGTCAAGGTTCAAAGGTCATATTATATCTAGATTCCATAGAAATGCCATTATGGTCATTTTGTGCGTAAGTAGTTGTAACTGGAACATTCGGAACACTATTCTGAACACCCGTTATGAGCATATCCCCAAAATGTCACGAATTATATGTCAGATTCTTTATAATTAGTATAATCTATTGGAATGGCTTATTTGATAGTCCATCTAAATACAGAAAATCATTATTTATAGTTTGTGTCTTGTCGAACAGTTTAGACGGACGATCATCGTATCCGAATAACTGACAGTCTGTCAGAACGAACAGTCTCAATTTCTCCATATCATCTATAGGTACTCCTCTATACGCCTGTACCAGAGCTTCCGTTCGTTGCAGTTTCACGTCTGATCTATTAGATGGTTGTGCCTGAGCATCTACAATTTTAGCGCAAAATTCTTCTTTTGTGACGTCATCAACATCAGCGTGGTATGTGAATTCAATGTGTTTGGAAATGTAGCCACGAATTTGAAGATCTCTCCACACTCGAAGCATTAAATTTATAAACGGGTATTTGATAGTGGGTAATATTCTCTTGCTATTGAACAGAAAATTCAAACTACTTCGAACAGTATCAAGGGCCGCTTCTTTATGCATATCATCAAACTTAAGCGTGACGTCATTATATTCTCTGCGCCATTTTGATAAAAGATATTCTACATCGTCCGTAAACGTTTCCAAATGTCCGATGTACTTGTAATATGTTCTACATGGATCACACAACTTGTTCATAGGTGCAAAGTGATTATCCAACTGCAAACCATTTTCGTGGGTATAAATCACATACTTAATGAACTCCGGAAACGTAACATCGTACCCATACATGACAGTAGTGTTCATCTGTCTAATTGTTTGTACCACGTTCCTTCCAACACTCTTCCAATACACTGTATTAGGTTGATACAGCTTATTTTCATAACCTGAGTATAACCTTGTGTACGGATCCCTTACAAAAAGGACCGAGTCGGCATATTTTTCAAAGTATGCTCTCCTTTCTTGAGAAAACGTTTTCAGTTGATATAGTTCCACTCCAGATAACGTGATTTCAAACGGAGATTTCAAGTGACCTTTGCTCGTGAATACTGTCAGTATTCGCTTCCAAAACGTAGAACCTACTTTCGGAATTGGACAGTAATGTATATTGTGGAGCGGGTCAATGTAATTTGAAGAGTTGCCAAGGGAATTTGTAATTGTTCTGTTGAGCTTAGTACATCCCTGCATTACAGAATGTCTGCGATCAGCGTACAGTAGTTCCCTGTTTCTGGAAGTATGTAGAATCCGTATGTCTGCTGATTTTGATTGTCTGACGGTCGATGTTCCAGCGGCAAAACTGTCCAAAGTAGTGGTAGCCACACTCTCTGTATTCTCTGAAAGAAGAAATAATGGCACATGTATAGTTTCAATGAATGACAGACTGTTTACTTTGAATTCTGTGCATAGTTATAACTCTAACGCGGTATTTGGATATGTGCCACCTAAAGTAAACAGGTAAATCAGGTAAAACAACATGGGGATATTGGAAAAGGGATTATCTTTCCAATTGTGTAACGTAATTTTAATTTACTTGGTGAATAAAAGTGAGCAGGTAAAATAAACTTCTGCTCTCCCTAAATCGATGTTATGGTCAGTGATTTCTGTTTATATTGACATTGCAGAATATCGCGTTAGAGTTATAACCATAAATGTGTAACAGTGTAACTACACAGCAGTGAGGATCGGGAAGACGGCACTTAAGTTAACACGTGCTGTAGTGATCAGTAAATACCGGTACAATAGCGCACATACAGATGAAACCACATCGATACAGCGGCAGTTAACAGAACCATCTGTATTCTAAAAAAGGGATAGAGGGTCCACATTTAAATTTAATGTATTTCAGACAATCCTTTATACAGAATGACCCGCTAGGGATTGATTCAAATACTACCCAGATCTTGTTTTGTAAAAGTTTTTAAATAAGACAGTCGGTGGTTCTACAAGCGAGCATTGGATATATTCATGGGGTTCAGTTAAATGTGTGTTTCGATATATTAGTAAATTAAAACAAAACCACGAGCTAGCCCGGAGCGAGTGATTTATTGGTCTAACACATATACATGCACATAAGGAAGTAGAAATGAAACCTGGTTAGGTTTTGCGAAAACTTTTAAACTTTTGTCATTTTCATTTGTATCATAGACTATACCGTATCGTATATAAATATTCCATGAGAGCATTTTATTACAACATAATGTATCCATGTATTATCCAATTCCGTACTATTAAACTACAGTAAAAACTTCGTTGTGATCAGCATCGATATCACGAGCACCCGGCCTATCTCGAACAAGTTTTAAAATACAAATGTAGATGATCCGTTTGTACGAGAGGTGCCCCACTTATATTTGAACAGTTTTGAACAGCCCTTTTTTCAACATGACATTGTATAGTTGAAAAGTCATTATTCAATCGTATACATCAATGTACACGAGTAGTACTGAGTATCTTCACAAAAACGGTATACAAATGTTTCTTCAACTTCATCTTGGCGATTCGTTGGGAGTGTTTGGCCATCAAAAAGCCAAAAGCTACATTCTCTACATAATTGGCAATTTTGGTTGGAATCATATTGCAAATATCCAAATCAATTATTGTATATGGTGCCTAACATATTACTACTCACTGTTCTAAAGGGATATTTCATTTCTATCGGGTTAGCCGGAAGTTATCGGACATTCAGCACTAAATATAAGTAGGGCACCTCTCGTATTATAATACATGCCATTTTTTTGTTCGAGCACCCTGTTTAGCTCGAACATTTTACCTCTGCCGATTACTCCTCGAGATAACCGGAACTTTTACTGTCAATCTATGTAACAAAACAACACAACATTTTAAGGCTCTATTTTCTGTCCATCTATGCCATATTGTGTGAGAGACATCTTCACTGTCTCGGCATGTGCGAAGAATGGATTACATACGCATTTCTAAAGATCTACTGTACTGTTCGTCCTCATATAATTATGCTTCAAGGGTGTCTGCAAGCGCGATATGATTGCGTGCTCAATCTTCACCAACACCTGGGAAGTCAATGCCGAAAATACAGTCGTTAGGATGAAAACGGTACGCCAGTACATGGACGTATACCAGTGTGATATCATTATATATTTGTACGTACAAAATCACACCAAGAGAACAAAGAGAAGAACAATCAACTGTTGACTCAACAAACCGTTTCAACACAACCTACAACAACCTGAACATGTAAATCAAGAATCGGCCTCTATTGCCACACAAGAAGATGCTCATCAACAACTTATCAATGTGGCGCTGCGACTGACGGATGCTTAGACCAATGTGCAACTAAACGCCACCATGTGCAAATTATCGTACGAGAATATTGATCAAGAGTCTTTTGCATGACTAAAACCTGGTTGTTCTGTATCTTATAAACTTATATCACATGACTTTCCTTGTACCTGAGTTAGTATAGCGAGTGCGCATATTGGTGTCACACCGGTGAATTTTCTGCCATTGAAATTAATGCAAAATGACCCAAATTCGCATCTCTCCCTCCGTTTCACTGACATTCCGGGTGATTTTCTGTGTCCGTTTCCATAATAAGCATTCCCTGTTATCCAAAATAAGCTGGAGAAAATGGCATGTCGATAGTTTCGTTTTCGAGCTACTGCAGGGATTCTGGAAGGACAACGCTATTTTCCATGCCTCAAAAGCTGACTTGACCGAAGCACACATACATTGTCAGTCTTCAGCCAGGGAAAGATAATTCAGAAAAATATCAATTAAACACTCTTAAAAGTTAGCATGCAGGTCATATTTGATCTACATTCATGTAATTTGGTCAACAATCAGCATTTTCCACATTAAAACAGTGCTTCAACAGACATATATCAAATTTTTGAAAGGGACTATTTTAGCATACTACGACCCGGAAGTACTTTCCACCGGTGTGACACCATATTCTTATACCACACGTGTGTATTATAACGCTATACTACATGTGTGTGCGTGTCCAATAGAACGTTGCATAGACCAACTTCATAAAATTGCAGAACTTGTTTAGTATAAATTTATATCAATTGGTAAGTATAGTCTTTAGATCATATATTAGGATAGTGCATGGGAGCTCAGCGACAGCTGTACTTAATTTGTTTATCATTCTAATAATCATGTAATTTATAACCGGCTTATAGTTTACCCGCCCACTTTTAGTGACCCTTTGTATGCAAACATTAGCATGCCCATTTATGAAATAATGAGAGTGAAATTGCACAAAATTGCTTGACATGTATGATTGCTGAAAACTGATTAAACAGGAAAATAAGAAGGGTATCAGGAAAATAAGAAGGGTATCAGGAAAATAAGGAGGGTATCAGGAAAATAAGAAGGGTATCAGGAAAATAAGGAGGGTATCAGGAAAATAAGGATATAGGCGGCTCTAGTTATCCAAATTTGAATCAGATTTACGATGTTAATTATGCCCATTGCAAAAATAAATGAATAAGTGGTCCCAAAATAGTTATTATGCCCAGTGCAAAAATAAATGAGTGGTCCTAAAATAGTTATTATGCCCATTGCAAAAATAAATGAATAAGTCGTCCCAAAATTTTAAAATCCCGGCATATGATTGTACAAAGAAGTAGGGTAAACTATAACTCTACTATATCTTTATCTTGATTTAGGTATTATTTCTATGCTCACTATTGTCAATCTTTATTTACCTGTCAAAATACAGTCATAATTACACTGCTATAATTATGCCAGTGTTTCGCGAGATGTGCAAGTTTATTGTTGGTCAAGAACATAAGTAAAATCATATAAATAATAAAGTTGGAGCTTTTTTATTCTTTGACCGATTTTATCGAAAATAATACATTTATCCTTTCATCGAATCAATATTTAAATTCGTCAGTTATATTTGTATGTCCCCATCCAATGTCTGGGGGAAGGGGCAAATAGCCCTAGTCTAGCTCATTCTAGAGCGAACCTATCTCGTGATAACCAGTCAAAGAATAATAGACTTACGGCTGTGTTTAACCTTTTTTACATATTTTTACTTGCAGACTTAGCCAAACAGTCACGTGATTTGTCCACCCTGGATAAGTGGGTTGTCGAGAACAAATGAAAGTTGAGTAAAATCAAATCCATCACAGAGAACAAAAACATCACGGGACCATTTACAAAGGTTCAACATTAAAAAATTTTTTTTATAAAATATGAAACAGTAAAGCTCACCCTTTTTTTCTAGACGCTTTAAATGCCACCAACATCACAATAGCTAATATAATTATCAGCACAAAATGTTTATTCAATTTCAACATGTTTGATAATTCAGCAAGTTATCATATAAAACTCCAATTGGTTAAATGACATTAGATATATTAAACTACATTTGTAAGTTTAATTTATGTGAGTAGTACTGATATAGATGTGCTTTGCAGTATAAACATTATTGCTTAATTCTACTTTACACCTCGCCATACATCGCGTGCCCTTGAGTTAATTAAAATGTACACTACTTTTGAAATCATTGTAACGTAAAACTAATTAAATTGTTTCTAGTAAAACTAGTTCTTAAACATTTGATCACGATTACTGCTATTGCTCTGTCTATTCAGGGTGTAAGAGCGGTGGAGGCTCTAGTGGTCTGGTTGTAAGAGCTGTACAGATACCTGAACCGAAGGTTGTCGATTCGAGTCCGCCTGCAGCAGGATCAGAAAACAGAAATGATGTTCAGTGTTTCCTACATAACACTGACTTCACTAACAGTCTTTTTGATGAGACTATAAAAACCTAGCTTCCGTGTATGATGCTATCCACCAGGCACGTAAAAGAACCAGGCGGATACGCCTGGAACTGGGGCATCTTCTGTATCGTGCAATACCCCAAGCCTGAAATGACACAACTCTTACTCATGTTTCGCCCATATGTATTATTTAGTGACGAGTATGAATAAAGGCATAAATAACATGTGTAGTCAACGGATTATTGAACATTAGGTGACATGGTCACTGTCACACTGGAGTCCGAATGAGGTACAATTCCACTATGGGACTGTCGACGAACATCGTACAACATCCGTGTGATGTCTGTGAATTGTGAGGTACAATTTCCCTATGTGACTGTCGACGAACATCGTACAACATCCGTGTGATGTCTCTGAATTGTGAGGTACAATTTCCCTATGTGACTGTCGACGAACATCGTACAACAGAATTGTGATGTCTGTGAATTGTGAGGTACAATTTCCCTATGTGACTGTCGACGAACATCGTACAACATCCGTGTGATGTCTGTGAATTGTGAGGTACAATTTCCCTATGTGACTGTCGGACGAACATCGTACAACATCCGTGTGATGTCTGTGAATTGTGAGGTACAATTTCCCTATGTGACTGTCGACGAACATCGTACAACATCCGTGTGATGTCTGTGAATTGTGAGGTACAATTCCCCTATGTGACTGCCGACGAACATCGTACAACATCCGTGTGATGTCTGTGAATGTGTTAGAAACGAGACGCAATTGGCTCTCTAACGTTTTTTAATTGGCGGAACCATTTACTCCGAAACCGTTCCTTTGCAGTACGAAAGGTCAGTGTGTGCTTGTCCATAAATATGAAGTTGGTATCTCTAAATATTACATTAAGACCAACATGACGTTTTAGTGAAAATGAAAGTTTCATCAGGTAAATTCCATTGTATGTCGCGATGCCATTTCAAGAGCCATTTGCCTTTTTGGAACATCAATTTTCAATGACGAAAATTTTCGCAACGTATTTATTAATTCAATAAACTCAATATTCTGAATAGCACGCAGATGGAATAATTGTATCTATGACGTAAAGGTTTAATAAGCTGTAATGCAATACGTTTACGGGATTTGTTAGCTTGATATGCTGTTCCATAGCTTGTTTGTATTTTTAAATGTTTTATAAAGGCAGCTGAGTCTGTTTCCAGCCAATAGGTAACGTTACTGTGTGACATAAAAAATTTTTTGGCAAAAACATATTACACTTTATAAGTCACCTGATAGTAATTAATAGTACTTATTCCCTGCGTCGAGGTGTATAGCAACATTGGTATTTTTAAAATCTCTTTTCCAAGAAGGCCTAATCGTCTAGTAAACCCTGGTTTAATGTCATACACACGTGATTCCTATCTGAACCAATCAGAGTGTTTCAATCCCGGAAAGTGAAAGAGTAAATATATGATCATGTATTCAGTAATAAATAACAATGACAGTGCATTATTGGATAAAATAACCCGGACCATGTACCCGATGCCTAGCCGTGAAAATTTTTATGGTGCATTCATTATAATATTTGCTAGTCTATTTGTTGAAAATCAGCTTCTATGAATATTGAGTTTGGTCCGTGCGCTATTGACATTGCGATCATTGTCAACATACCATTTCCTCCAGCTTATTTTGGATGACATTGATTGCTTTTTATGGAAACGGATACAGTACAGAAAATCATTTTGAAAGTCAGTGTAACTGAATGAGAGATGCGATGTTGAATCATTTTGCCTATAGGATTTGAATGGCAGAAAATTCACCGGTTTGACACCATGACGATCGCAACCGGGACCCCTCAGACGTTACTGACGCAACAATCTTCCGGGGTTTTTTTTGTTCTCAAGGAAAGACCCGAGTACTTACGATTGTGCTGATCGGTATTCCCCGTTCAATGCCGTAACGTCATAGACGCCATGTTCGTTCTATGACGTCATAGACGTTGGATACATATTCAGAACGATACCAACGTACACGCAGGGAGAACAAATCTAATAAAATATTAACTGCGTCGAATACAACCATATATTTAGGTAAATGATTTGTTTTTAGCGTAAATATAGGTTTTTTTCTCTTAACATAATTAAGTTTAATATAAAACACAGAAAGGACGTAACTTATAAAATCGAAGAAAGAGTTCAGGAGCAACCGTTGTTGAAAAACTGTGTTCATTTTATTTGTGAATAGTTGTCGTACAAAACTGCAATTTAAAAAGTGATAACATTAAACAGCAATAAAATGTGTGCATGTTAACTTGCAAAGAAAGAATTGTACTTTCGGTAAAAAAAGAAATTTCGTTACTTTTTTCTTCAATGAATTTGTGGTACATAAGCAGTCTTTTTCACATATAGTATATTTAAGGGGTTGTGTGTGATGCGGGGTTAAACGACCGACCGCTTATCTCATCATTTAGATCAACGTGATTGTGTTTATGCGTTCGTGGGTCCATGTCAAACAACATGTGCATTTCCCCCATTTGATTTACTATACATCACGCAAATGGAACTTTAATTGTCTGCATACGTGGTATTACAATTTGAGGAGAAAAAGTATCTACCCTGCTTGCAAGTCCGGAGCTCTACAAACTGGACTAACCTGGCTACTGACACATTAATCACAACAGTGGCTTATTTGTTCTATATTCCTAAACGGGTGCCGAGCATAGTCTTTATTTACCAGTCAGTTTTCTGTTGAAATATGGCCGGTGTAGGAGTACCTCTGACCTACCTAAGTCTAGCTACGTAATATGTTCCGAACATAGGAATGTCGATTGTTCCTATGTATTCGGCTCTTCAATGTCTTCCTTAAATTACATAATGATCCGGAGTAACTCTCGTAATAGTTCCCTGAATAAGTGTATTTCATTGGGTGAACATTTTAAAGTCACATTTAGTCTTAAACAGCTATTTTAATAATCTATAACTTGGTAACCTCTCTGCAGAATGATGCAACTTGGACACTTTAGGTGATCCCCGAATTTGGAAAACACCATAAACTGGAAGAAAGTGTAATAAAACACCCTGGCCTAGATGGTTTGTTGACAAAATGACCATTCGTAAACAATAAATGCAGGATTTAAAGTCTAAGGGGAGCAACTCTTGCAAAATGAGTAGTTTGTTCATCATACAATTTGCTAAATATGATAATTGCTCTACCATTTCGACAAAAATAGTCAACATTCTATCGTCGAGTATCAGCCTAATGGTTCCATAATTCAGTGTATGTAATGGATCGGAAATAATTGTGGGAGCAATAATGTGACTTTAAAAGATTAATGAACCAGCAGTACCTCCATCCGTTTTTGAACATGAAATCTTCATTCCCAAATTTGATCATGAAGTCGACATCGTAAGTACTTCTTCAGGAACTTCCATCAATATTTTCAGATATGGCACTTCCAAAGATAGCTCGACCTTGCACGGCGTTACCACGTGTTGAAGCACGGAACAAGAAGAGAGCAACGTGTGGCAAAGTGACGGTGACGTCACATATTTCTACTTTATCATGTCAACATTTACCACCCATAGTTGGGGGAAACATCTTTAATTGTGAAACAAACAATTTTATCAGTAAGTAATACAATGTACATTTATTACATCAGCTTTATTTTGTGATCTCCATTCTCGTTTAACCATGCAGCGTATTTTTCATCTGAAATAGTGTCTAGACTACTTGATTTACCTCTGGTTTATGAGGGTGCTGATCTCCTATATTAAAAATATTCATACGAGTGACATAAATGAATCCAGTCTCACTCCATGAAAATGACAATACAGTGTAATACCGATTGATTTTTCACCACATGTGGAGAAGTGGCTGGGTTCTTTCTGTAAAGATACGTTAGTATTTGGTCAAGGTGGGTCCGGTTCCTCAAAGCCCCATTAAAGTGTTTTTGAATCCTCCTGGTACACTTTAAACTAAGTCTAATCTAAACACCAATCATTTGTTTGAGCGACGGAATTTAACGTAAGAGTTAAATTTAACGAACGCCTATGATAAGTATATTATTCGCTCGTTAGGTTTAACTTAACTTTGAGGAACCGGCTCTAAAAAACTGGTTAAGTAAATACTAAAAAGGCGTAAAACACATTGAATGCGTAACTACATATAATATTGTACAATTCAATATTTCCAAGCAAGAAATAATTTAAATTGTTTCAGAACCTGGATATAGTGAAGACCTCCGGAGAAGATATGAAGACCTGCTCAACCAGAATATGATAAATGAAGCTTTGATAGAAGAAAAAGAAAAACGCATTGAAGAACAGATTAAGTAAGAAGATAACAAATTTATGAAATTTAAAATAATTTAATAGTTCGTTATATTAAAATACAGAAAATGAATTTATTTCAATAGTCAAAATATTCTTTCTAACCGACTACACATTGTTTTATCTCTGTGCAATTCATGTCTTACAGTTGTCATTTTGACCCTAACTGGGTATTTCAATGTTCACCTAAGTGACAGCACTAGTGGCATAATACGTTTTAGTTCCATAAAACCATTGTAACACATTACTTACCTTATGTTGTTTCCAGGGAAATGGAAGCCTTGTTTGAACAAGCAGAGATAGATCGTAAAGAAATCCAAGAGGTAAATCGTAGACATGCTGATGCCATGAAGATGATGAATGATATAGAAGTGGAGAACACTAGAGTGAAGATAAGAGAATCAGAACAAGCTCATGAAGTCACTCGTCTAGAGGAGAGTAATACCGAAAAGCGACGGGAGTTGGATAAAATCACTGATGTACAAAACAGAATTGAACGTGGACCTGATTTTATCAAAGAAGAAATCGAGAAATTCCAACGCGAAGCTGAAGAAGTTGAACAAGGAAATGATATTTTAGAAGTTGAAGTTAAACACAAAACTGCTGAACTGAATGATTTGAGAATCAAATTGATTATGAAAGATAGTGATAGTGAAGCAGAGTCTGACGAGGAAATAGATGACGTATGTGATGACAAGGTTCAACAAGACCTTCCAGAGTCTGAATGTATGGTGCAGCCTTTGAACTCAACTAAGCCAAACATAGAGCAAGATACAAATGTAAATACTAAACTACACTTGGACACTCGTAATGACCTGGTTATTCTGCCTGCAATTCGCCAAAGAAACATAAAAGAGAACATATCAAAATATCCACAAACCTTGTTGAAAGCATATCCAGTTCTACCAGTAATAAACAGCGTGGTGAACACTAGTCAGTCAATCAATCCAACAAATATTTCCAGAAATATTTTACACAGGGGAACTTCTGCAGCGGGTAGAATGCCGTTTATTCCTAAACCTCCGACATCAGGTCTACCAACAGTTGCACCAAGAAGGCGTAGGTTAAGGCAACCTTGAATAGTTTACAACTTCTCCACAGTTGATTACTGATATAGTGTGTGTTATTATTGTTTTGTGACGGGACGCAATTTGCTTCTCCAATGTGTGTGAAACGATGTTGTATGACCCTACTCGTCATGAACTTGTCAGGAGGCATGACGGTCTGTTACTTGAAGCAAATCCCGAATTATAAGTGATCCAACATAAAGCATGTATAACAAACGCCAGGTTCAACTTCAATCAATGTCTTCAACATATATAACACGTGGTAAAGAACAAATACACATACTACAAGCAACAACAGATTGGTAAAGGCAACTTCGGCGTTCCATATTGCTTACGACCCCTCGGTAGACGCGCCCCGGCGTTCCATAGTTTAAGAAAACATCGATAACGGGTGACTACGGCGTTCCATATATCTTTATCTCCGCGGTAACGTGAACTCCCGATCTTATTATAGTATAGGCTACACGAACGGCGACCAGTATATCTAGCCAGATCTACTCAATAACGTATAATTTACAAGGAAGGACCGAGTCTATGCATTGGGATCCTCTGGGGGCCATATTCTAGATCTATATCATTTGTAAAATGAAGAGGTGACGCAAAAATACGTCACCAGCCATGGTTAATACTGTATAAAGAGATTCTCTACCTCTGGTGGTCCTCGTCTGAATTGTATTATAAATATAATCTACTAATTACTGGATAGCAACAGGATGCGATATCGGGTGGTGATGAATGTGATAAGACTAAATATAGACTTTGTGTTTTTCCGTCAGCCTGGGCTGCTTGAAACAAGAGGATCACGATCTACTCAGATCGCCTCAAATATATAGGCTTGCATCGGTGGAGGTGTGACCCGACCAGCCAATCAGAGCTCTAGCTTTCAGGTGACTGTGACTCGCCGTCACACACTAACACGAACTGTTCCGCGAATATAACAACTACAAGATAGCTCGAGGATTCTAAAGAAAGCGTTTAGAAAACGCAAACAATAACACTAACAAGCCGAATCTTAAAAAGAATACAAAATAAACGCCGAGCGATTTTGTACGTCGCGCACGTTAAATTCAGGAAAATCGTCTTACGCATTCAAAAGTAGCGCCATCCGAACTTCAAAAAGGCATAATTTACAATACCGATTTCTACCTCGGCTCGTATGCAATATGATATATATTTAACATAACTAAGATATTGAGAAAGTTTCATGACAAAGTATACAGTATTGGTAAAACGCCGAGTCAAAACTATATCACAAAATAAAAGTAGTCTGCAGCGAGCAGGCCAGAGAGTCGCTTACGACATGCAAACAAATATGTGAATCAAATCGTTAGCAAAGACATTTAAATAGACAAATTCAACCATAATAGACTAAATAACCACCGAGATGTTAAACAGTGACAAATATTAAGATGCATATATACAGTTCTATGGTTTATGGGAGCACATTTTCAGAAAATACGACTCGACCTTGACAGTGAGCCGACATCAATACAAAAGGTAGTTTTTCTGTTTTGACGATGAATTACTCGATTGTTTGTTAGTTCCTGCGTGTAATTACCACCAATATGACTTAAAGTTTGTACAGTTCATGTCACAACCGTTCATTCCACTCGTACGGCTCGTCGATCGAATTGTCATATGATTTCGCGACCTGAATGACAATTGTTGTTAGAAATGTAAGGATGGTTTCCTTACACTCTCCCCTCCTTATTCATAAAATACTCCTGTATTTTGCAGTGTCATTTAGTGACATTAAAGTGAATTCAAATTTCATAAAATTTTGCAGCTGATGTGCACCTTTAAACAAACACTCCTGTACGGGTAGAATCAACACTAAAGTTTCTGTAACTTACAATGAACACTTACACTTTCACATCAATTCAACATTATGTAGAAATCACATTAATTCAACATTATCTAGAAATAACTAAATTCCTACATAGAAATATTTCACACTGTGTAAAACTTACTACACAACTTAGTAGGCACACGCGACTATTAATTACTGAAAATGATATCGAATTCACGGATACTGAAATTCGC
The DNA here is from genome assembly GCA_963678985.1 of Spisula subtruncata. Classification (NCBI taxonomy): domain Eukaryota; kingdom Metazoa; phylum Mollusca; class Bivalvia; order Venerida; family Mactridae; genus Spisula; species Spisula subtruncata. Next base: position 13,429,203 of record OY787676.1, read on the forward strand.
CATTGATGAGCACTTCGCGAATCCTTCAAAACTGGAGAATCACTATCACTATTAATTACTTATAATATGAAATATTACGACGCACTGTTCCTGTTTATTGAGAATGAAGTCACCGAAGATGAAGTTCTATGTTGATTTACTTTAATCTTAATGGAATATCCAATGTGCTGAGCATAAAATCCCGGTATGGTCCAGGTACGGCTGAGATACTTCGATCGTACGCCTGTTGAAGCATCTCAACCAGACAGCTGTACATCTCTTCTGCTTCACCTCGAAGAATCCGCAGCAAGACCATAGTATGGCTGTGCCGCAACAATCCACTGGCCGTCTTGTTGCGGCGACAAGCCGATCCTGGTAAGGCCAGGCAGAGAAAGAAATCCAACAACTCCATTCTGTTGTTTACCAGTCCACATAGTCTACCTAGAGAGTAGGCAGTTGCCTCCCAGGCATACAGGCGTTCGTCTGGGCTGAGGGTTTCCCATTCGCTTGGTGGCCATGTTCCTAGGGACCCGGGCAACTCCAACGAATGTCCGACCCAATCCCTCCTGCCAGGTGGGAATAACGGCATTCCCCCAGCCGTCAGCAGCATCCTCGCAATCTGTATGTCTTCGCTAGGTGCGGTCCTGTCTGGCTGTGGCAGTGGCAGTGGCTCCAATCTAGCGGTGACCAGGTCTGCTGATGGCGTTGGTTCGTATGTGGGTGAGGTAGAGCTTAGCTGTGGCACGACTTCCTTGGTGGTTGTCAGGGGTGGCAGTGGCTCCAATCCGGCAATGACCAGGTCTGCTGATGGCGTGGGTTCGTACGTGGGTGTTGTAGAGCTAAGCTGTCGCACGGCTTCCTTGGTGGTTGTCAGGGGTGGCAGTCGCTCCAATCCGGCAATGACCAGGTCTGCTGATGGCGTTGGTTCGTACGTGGGTGATGTAGAGCTTAGTTGTGGCACGGCTTCCTTGGTGGTTGTCAGGGGTGGCAGTGGCAGTGGCTCCAATCTAGCGGTGACCAGGTCTGCTGATGGCGTGGGTTCGTAAGTGGGTATTGTAGAGCTAAGCTGTGGCACAACCTCTGTGATGGTGCTTGTCCGGTCTGGCAGCGGCAGTGGCTCCAATCTAGCAGCGACCAGGTCTGCTGATGGCGCGGGATCGTACAAAGCTGCTGCAGGGCCAATATCCATGTCCTCCTCTATCCTGGCTGTGGTGGTCGGACCTTCCAAAACCATTGGTTCCACCGGTTCAATCTCAGGCTCCTCGGCTACCGTTACTCCAGGCGAAGGGGGCAATGGAGACAGTGGGGTGAAACCAAACAATTCATCGAACCCGGGCCTGGTTGGCGAGTAGGCCGGCACACATTCTAATGGTGGTACTGGGGCCGGCTCCCTTCTGATGGTCCATCTGTCTTCCCACTCACTATAGCTTCTCTTCTTCCTATCGTGCCTGCACCAGGCCCTTACGGCAGTCTTCAGAACTTCCGCTGGTTCTCCGTTCTCCGGATTTCCCACCACCCGCACGTAGTCCTGAGGGTGTACCGCGATGTAAAACCCATTCTTCTCGGTTAGAAACTTTTCCACTAGATTGGCCCGAAATATGTTCCTATGGACCTTCCGTGTGTGGTCCTTAAGATCTACCACTCTCCTGTACGACTTCGTGTCGTTGTCCAGACACCACGGGCATATCACTCTCAGAAACCCGTGACACATGGCATGGTTCCTGAAATATTCCCTCTTCGTAAAGGCCTCTTCGCAATCGTGGCCCCAACAAGTATACATCTGAAATGATGGATATCATTATAAGTAATCGTCATGGTAACAAAGATATATGTAAACTTTTACATATATTAGACTCAGTCGCAGACAAGGCAGGAGAAGATCATCGTAATATTCGGACAAGAACGCTTACATCATATTCATCTCATCTTAAGTATTATAATGGTATTGACATGAATACCAAAACTGGTTTTCTGAAAACACCCATGTGCTTCGAAACGGCCGGTCCACCCTGGCCTGGTACATCAGCATAATAACGGTATGGTCAATGCAAAAATCATAGAATTGCATTACATAGTCAACTTCGTAAGGCATCGGTTATCTCATCAATGTACAGTTACATATAAAATAAAGGAATGGAGTGGAACCCATATGCATAGCTCGGTGTAAACGAGGTTACGTTCGCAGTAAAATGCCGTCCAAGATTGAAATCTTCGCTTGCGAAATAAGGATAATAACGAAAATATGCGCTTCGTATGCAGACACCTCATGCCCTATCTATCCAACTATGAGGTAAGCTCCAGTCTAAGACCCCGTTATCGTTTAGACTGCACCCTTCACCATCATCATCACTCTACAAATGCTTCTCTGACTGGTGAAAATGTTGGTCCCCTGGACCGATCGAGAACCCGGTTCTCACAGATTGCGCAACCACTTACGGGACATAGATAGGTAAATCTGTATACAAATAACCACAAAACACGAACTAAAAACATTGCAACGTTTTTCAACTTTTAATACATCATTCATAAGTTTCATCTACTACTGCTTCGGTAACGTCATCCACTTCGGCTTGCGAGTTCCACGATATGGCAGTAACCGGTCAACATGGACTGCCTTCGGTGCCTTCGATGGGGTTGACCTAACCAGATAGATCATGTCGTCAATCCTCTTCTCAATCATGTATGGGCCCAACCAACGATTCGCTAGTTTGCTGCATACCCCAACCTTTCTCGCGGGATCGTGCATCCAGACGGCTGATCGCTCTTCAAAAATCCTCGACTTGGATTTCCGGTCATAGTACTTCTTCCGGTATGTGGCTTGCTTCTTCATGAACGCTCTTGCCACATCATGAGCATCTGCAATTTTGCTTCGTTGTTGACTAACATACTCATCTTGGTCATCTTCTGTTGGAGTTGGTGTTCCTAATACCATCTGACTAGGCAGAATAACGTCTCTACCGTAGACCATCATGTTCGGTGTGTAAGTTGTTGAGGAATGAGGTGTGGCCCTGTAAGCCATCATTACTTGTTGCAAATACCGGTCCCATAGCTTCTGATTCGTACTACAGTAACATGTCAGCATCTTGGTGAGAGATCGATTGAACCGCTCGACAGTGCCGTTTGCTTGTGGTCTATAACTTGAAGTTCTGGTTTTATCTATGTTCAAGGCTATACACAGGTTTTTAAATAGACTCGACTCGAAGTTTCGACCTTGGTCAGTATGAACCTCTAATGGCGCGCCAAATCGTGTAATGAAGTTGTCCAGAAATGCTGTAGCCACTGTTTCGGCTTCTTGGTTGGGAATGGGAAGAGCCTCCGTCCATTTCGTAAATTCGTCGACCACAACTAGAATATAGCGGTTGCCTCGGGGTGTTAATGGCATTGGTCCCAATATATCCATTGATACTCGTTCCATAGGGCCTCCCATAATGACTTGTCCTAAGGGTACCTTCGCTGCTTTACTAGGTTTCCTTGCTGCACAAACATCACATTTACGACAGTAATCTTCCACATCTGACTTCATGCCAGGCCAATAGAAATCGAGTTGTACCCGCTTTAATGTACTTTTCCATCCAAGATGAGCCGCGGTAGGTATATCATGACACAGTGCCAAAATCTGGGTACGAAGGACCTTTGGTACTATAAGCTGAAGAGTCGAGTTTGTATCCCATCTCCTATGCAGCAAACCTTCCCTGACCTCTAATCTGTCCCATTGGCTCCACAGTTTCTTCATTTTTGGTGATTGACTGGTTACACTATTCCAATCTGGCCTTTCCCTCTTTGCATCAAGTTCCCTTAACAACATGCCGATATCTTCGTCAGCTAACTGGTCTTCTCTAACTTGGTCTACTTGCCATCCCTCAATAAGCACGGGTGTCTTTCTTGTCTCTGATCGGGTTACCACTGCTCTTACTTCTACTGGATTAACAGCTGCTTGTGTTACACATTGTTCCAAGCACTCCATTTCTACTATCTCCGGGGGGTATTCGGCATACTTCAGACATACCTTACATGGTTTTCTCGACATTGCATCAGCATTTCCGTGGCTTCTCCCTCTTCTGTGTACTATCTCCAAATTGTAAGAGCAAAGCTCCTGTAGCCATCTAGCCATCTGACCAGTAGGTAGTTTGAGGTTCTTGATCCAGCTTACAGCTGAGTTGTCTGTTCTAAGTATGACGTGCTGTCCGTACAGGTAAATATGGAACTTCTTCAAGGCAGCCACAACAGCAAGTAGCTCTTTTCTGGTCACACAATATGAACGTTCATGTACATTTAGACACTTGCTCATATAAGCAATTACGCGTTCCTTCCCTTCCGAATCTTCCTGTGATAACACGGCGCCCACCGCAACATCACTGGCATCTGTATCAAGGATAAACGTCTGACCCAGTTTAGGATACCCTAGGACTGGACTCGTGGTCAATGCATTTTTCAGTAAATGAAATGCATTCTCTGCCTCTATGTTCCAACTAAACTTTGCATCCTTCTCACACAATTTATGTAGCGGTCTAGCTATTTGAGCGAAGTTCATAACAAACCGTCTGTAATACGAACAAAGACCAAGGAAACTTCTCATCTGTCTCTTCGTTCTCGGTGTTTCCCAGTTCTGTACGGCGAGTGTCTTCTCAGGATCCGTTCTTATTCCATCCTCTGATACAACATGGCCTAGGAATTTGACTTGCTTCTTAAACAGTACGCACTTGGAAGCTTTGAGTTTCAGCTTAGCTTCATCGAGCCTCATCAGTACGTGTTCTAACCTCTCTAAGCCTTGTTCGAAGGTTGCTGCAGGTACGATGATATCATCCATATACACCAGGCATTCATGCCATTGAAGGTTTCGGAGAACGTCTTCCATTAGTCTCTCAAAGGTTGAAGGCGCATTAACTAGTCCAAACGCCATTACGGTGAACTGGTATAGTCCATATCCAGTTGCAAATGCTGTCTTATCTTTGTCATCTGGGTGAAGTGCAACTTGCCAAAAGCCTGAATTTAGATCCATGCAGCTAAACCACTCTGAACATGCAAGGGCATCTAAGCATTCGTCCACTCTTGGGATAGGGTACGCATCTTGGATTGTGCATTCGTTCAAACGTCTATAATCCACACAAAACCTGGTTGTTTTGTCTTTCTTAGATATAAGGACCACGGGAGAGGCCCAACTACTGGTAGATGGTTCTATAACACCGCGCGCTAACATCTTGTCAATTTCTTCTTTCTCTGTCTGTCTCTTACCAAGTGGTTGTCTCCGTGGTGGTTGCTTTACAGGCTTGGATGTACCGGTGTTAATTCGATGTTTGACCAAATCAGTTCGCCCAAGGTCATCTGATGAACTAGCAAACACGTGCTGGTACTTGATCAGAAGTGCGCGCAATTTTGAAACCTGTTCTGTGTTAAGCTCAGTGCTACTTCGATGTAACAAGTCTTGAAGGTGTTCTGGAACAGACTCATGCTCTTCTTCCTCTGCTGTGGACGTGACATTGACCTCATTACAGTGAAGGACTTCGCCGCTTGGAGTTTCGTAGTAGGATTCACATTTAGCCACAGTAACATTCTCCATTACAACCACTGGTTCACCACTGGTATTGACTACATAGAGCGTCAACACATCTGTGTGAGGGTCAACAACTCCCTCAACGACGAATAACGATGTAGCTGTTTGAAATTTTTCATTGGTAGAAATCAACCCAAGTGTAGCAAGGCAGCGCGAATTTTCCACTTTGACATCTAGGCTTCCCATTGACATGGATGGTATGACTGTCCTCTTTCGGGAGATGACTCTGCATCGAGCTTCGGCTTCCCCTCCTATCCAACACTTGATTTGGAAAGTGTGTGTATTGATTACGGAATTTCTATAATCAATACTGGTAACATGATTCAGTAAGAAGTCCTGTCCCAGTATACCCTCTGATAGGATATCACAAACTAGAGCCTGTTGTTGTACATCGTATTTGCCAAACTTCAAGGTGAGTGTAACTTTACAATATAAACGTATTACTTTCCCATCTGCACCTTGCACTTTACTGTCTACATCCATCATTGCAACTTCATACTTCTTGGAAATCTTGTCGTATGTTGATTTAGATATGAGAGTTGAAGAGGAGCCACTGTCAATAAGGAAACTGAATTCTTCATCATTGCAAGAACACTGTGTATACATTCCATTGTCGCACATCGAAGCGTCATCTGCTTCTGTAAACGTCCCTTGCGTTCGTCAATAACCCTGGATAAACCGGTATTTTCTTCAATTGGCCTCGACTTGACCGCTGCCCCTGGGCCACCTAAGCCAGCGGTTGGTAGTTTTCCGACTTCTTGTGGTCGAGCTTCCCCTGTGGACAATCTCTGGCAAAGTGCCACTTCGCACCACAATTGAAACAACCACTGTAAGTCCCCTGGTTTCTCACACTGCTACTTGAACGTCTCTCCAAGGTATCAAGTCTAGACACGATCTTCTGAATATCATCCATCATTTGTCTTGTTTCGGTAGTATTGGTCCTCGGCTCTTCATTTCCAGACACAACTCGAACATTGATCTGCTTTTTCTTCTCTGTCCCCTCCATGATAGACTCGTACCTCTCTACAACATCTACAGCATCATATATAGTACGGCAATCTCTATCTATACATCTACACTTCATCTCCGGAGACAGAGACTTATAAAACTGGTTCAATGCTATCGACTCTTGTCCACTAGAACCAATATCGGGATACGCCCTCTGCGCTATAAGCCTTAGATCATCGCCAAACTTCGCTATTGACTCATCAAATTGTCGTTTTCTGGTCTCAAATTTCGTCAAGTATCTCGTCTGTTGCTTCGCACTCCCGAAACGTGTCTCTAGTCGCCTAACTAACTTCCGAAACATAGTTTTCTCACAATCAGGTAGACCAATGTAAAAGGTCCTTGCGACCCCTTTTAAACGTGACGACAGCATAAGTGTCTTCTCCCTGTCCGACCAATTTCCCAACTCCGCACAGTTGGTGAAGTGTGAGTAGTACCGTTCCCAATCATCCTCTCCATCGTAACAATCAGGTTTGACCGAAGGAATGGCAGCCCGCTTCCTTTGCGAAGACTTCGGGGGAACCCTAACATACGCTCCCTGAGACCTCATATCCCCCATCGCAAGTCGTTGCATTCTCGGAATCCCGTCATCACCCTCATCACTAGCATCGCCATCAGTCACAACCCTGTGTCGGTTCGGTACTCTACTTCTTCTTTGGTTGGTTCTTCCCTCTATGTTATTGGGTACTGACATCGGTCCTCTATCACTTCTGTCACCGGTTAGGTCATTAGATCGATACCTAAGTCTATCATCATCTGCTTCGCCAATGGCAGGATCATCGCTACGTGCGTCACCAGAATCATCAACGCTATGGTCATTACCCTCATCTGAATTCACTTCATCGCCATGGTCCAAGTGAATAGCTCCCTCGATTTCACGGTTCGCGTCTTCCATTGCAACGGGTCGCTCTACATTAAATTGTACTTCTGAATCGTCAGACATACTGAGTAAACAATCTTTAAAATAACAATAAACAGTAAACATATATACAGGTGGAGTCTACTTGTAAAGGTCCTTCTACGTAGTCTCCAAAATTACCAATGCATAAATTCTTCTCTTGCAAAACAAAAATGGGGGGAGTGTGGTTCGATCACTGGATGCCCAAAAGAGAAAAGGACATCCCACTTCTGACACCATTGTGACGGGACGCAATTTGCTTCTCCAATGTGTGTGAAACGATGTTGTATGACCCTACTCGTCATGAACTTGTCAGGAGGCATGACGGTCTGTTACTTGAAGCAAATCCCGAATTATAAGTGATCCAACATAAAGCATGTATAACAAACGCCAGGTTCAACTTCAATCAATGTCTTCAACATATATAACACGTGGTAAAGAACAAATACACATACTACAAGCAACAACAGATTGGTAAAGGCAACTTCGGCGTTCCATATTGCTTACGACCCCTCGGTAGACGCGCCCCGGCGTTCCATAGTTTAAGAAAACATCGATAACGGGTGACTACGGCGTTCCATATATCTTTATCTCCGCGGTAACGTGAACTCCCGATCTTATTATAGTATAGGCTACACGAACGGCGACCAGTATATCTACTCAATAACGTATAATTTACAAGGAAGGACCGAGTCTATGCATTGGGATCCTCTGGGGGCCATATTCTAGATCTATATCATTTGTAAAATGAAGAGGTGACGCAAAAATACGTCACCAGCCATGGTTAATACTGTATAAAGAGATTCTCTACCTCTGGTGGTCTTCGTCTGAATTGTATTATAAATATAATCTACTAATTACTGGATAGCAACAGGATGCGATATCGGGTGGTGATGAATGTGATAAGACTAAATATAGACTTTGTGTTTTTCCGTCAGCCTGGGCTGCTTGAAACAAGAGGATCACGATCTACTCAGATCGCCTCAAATATATAGGCTTGCATCGGTGGAGGTGTGACCCGACCAGCCAATCAGAGCTCTAGCTTTCAGGTGACTAATGTGACTCGCCGTCACACACTAACACGAACTGTTCCGCGAATATAACAACTACAAGATAGCTCGAGGATTCTAAAGAAAGCGTTTAGAAAACGCAAACAATAACACTAACAAGCCGAATCTTAAAAATAATACAAAATAAACGCCGAGCGATTTTGTACGTCGCGCACGTTAAATTCAGGAAAATCGTCTTACGCATTCAAAAGTAGCGCCATCCGAACTTCAAAAAGGCATAATTTACAATACCGATTTCTACCTCGGCTCGTATGCAATATGATATATATTTAACATAACTAAGATATTGAGAAAGTTTCATGACAAAGTATACAGTATTGGTAAAACGCCGAGTCAAAACTATATCACAAAATAAAAGTAGTCTGCAGCGAGCAGGCCAGAGAGTCGCTTACGACATGCAAACAAATATGTGAATCAAATCGTTAGCAAAGACATTTAAATAGACAAATTCAACCATAATAGACTAAATAACCACCGAGATGTTAAACAGTGACAAATATTAAGATGCATATATACAGTTCTATGGTTTATGGGAGCACATTTTCAGAAAATACGACTCGACCTTGACAGTGAGCCGACATCAATACAAAAGGTAGTTTTTCTGTTTTGACGATGAATTACTCGATTGTTTGTTAGTTCCTGCGTGTAATTACCACCAATATGACTTAAAGTTTGTACAGTTCATGTCACAACCGTTCATTCCACTCGTACGGCTCGTCGATCGAATTGTCATATGATTTCGCGACCTGAATGACAATTGTTGTTAGAAATGTAAGGATGGTTTCCTTACAGTTTGTACGTTGAATGTGCATATTCTAATCATATTTAAGAGAAGAGACAGAATATTGTTTTAATAAAATAAATGTTTCTCATGTTTATTTGTTGTTGTTTATTGTTTTCCAAGAAATTACTTGGCGTGATCTAATTTTGCGGAGATCACGATAGTAGAAAGCGAAGGCATTTGATTTCAACTGTCCCTAATTATTGGTAGGGTTTACTTCACTTGAAATAAGGAGAAGAACTCAATTTGACTAATTTAAAGCCGACAAGAGTGATTTTATAAGGGTTACTTTCCTTAAAATCAGGGGAAAGAACTTTGTACCGCTAATTTTAAACCAACAAATGTGACTAATTTTAAACCGACAAGAGTAATTTCCACTGAAAATCAGTGTAGGGAACTTTTTATTATTGGTAAGGGTTATTTTCCTTGACATAAGGGGAAAGAACTATGACTATTTGAAGCAAACAAGAGTGATTTCACCTAAAATTCAACTCAGTATTTTTTTGTTAGGGTTACTGTCCTTGATTTTCAGAGGAAATTAATTTGCATGACTTATTTTAAGCAGACAAGAGTATTTCCCCTGAAAATCAGGGGAGTGAACTCGGTATTTATATAAAGGTAACTTTCCTGGGAAAGAAGTCTGTATGACTAAATCTAAGCAGACAATAGTGATTTCCCCTGAAAATACAGAGAGGGAATATCGCATTTTTTGTTTGGGTTACTTCCTTTGAAAATCAGGGGAGGGAACTAATTAAGAAAACAATGGGAATGTGTAAAAATTAGCCTAAAGGGCGATCAACCACAGCAGTTAAATTGATGTCAATAGCAATCTTATAATCTTGTATGTACATAAACCACAAATACGACTGACTTCATACAAAATACAACAATATCTAGTATATCATGATAAGATATTTTATTCATAATGCAAACATCATATAACACAGCAGAACAATTCTGAGTAGAATGACAGGTTATAGAGTTTATATTGAAATATTGAACATAAATGAAAGCCTGGGATGGTATTCACAAAAGATCGTAAGGGAATTTTTTTTCTAAATCTTAGAACTTTAAGTTTTCCGTTAAGATGCTTTGTGAATACTAGCCCTGAATTACAGCTTATACAGCATACATATGTTTATGCTAAAATTGTGACCTCTAGTTATATATACATGTACATCACATGTTTTTTCTACGATTTGACCAAGTGACCTTCTCAGGTGATCCAATATCTAACTTGACCTAGATTTTAGATGCTCATTGTGCCCATGTGTCATGAAGGTAAGCCTCTAGTGACTATAAAAATTTGCTGAAGATCATGTGATGTTTACAAATATGAATAGGTTTGGTCAACTGCTGCAAAATTGGTTTTACAAATAAATATGTTCAGGTTCTTTTTTAAAAAAACAACACTGAAAAATCACCATGTGATTAACCCACCTTTGTTAAATAATGAACACCAAAATTGTAATATAAACGGGGTTACCCAATGGGTCATCAAACATGAACCAATACCAAAACTGTCCGTATCTCTTATTACCATGGACACACTATAGCAGTAGTATACATAAATTTATACATCAACAATAGAACTTTACAATATAATGAGGCCTAAAATACAGAATTTGCTTCCAGTAACATATGCCCAAAATAAATATTAAAGTAGGACAGAAAATTTTCATTTCTGTAGAATTGAAAATTTTGGCAAGTTGTAACATAAAGAGAAACAATCAAATGCCACAATTTTTAAACATTTAGGGTTAAGGGTAATTAAATTGCAATACTGTAAAATGATTTAATTTCGAAAGTACGAAATTTCGTGGTTTTGATAAAAAAGACCCTTTCGATGGGACATTAATTTGTGTTTTTGCATTTCAGGTCATAAATATGAGGGTCATCATTATTGTTCAATGGGATTTGATTTCTTGGTTGAAGATGAACCACGAAATCCATGAAATTAGATCCCCTACAAAACTTAATTATTTTACAGTACCAGAAACAAACTGGATTTTAGACCTTACATCACCGTGTACAATAAAACCTTAAAATTGATAAAAAGAAACCCTAAAATTACACTAAATCTTAAAACTGATAAAAAAGAAAAAAATATTGCGAGAAAATTGCGAACATATGCAATGAAAGTGTAGTTTGTTCCATGAGGTCCATATAAATCTTGCCAAGTGATATGTCCGTCACTTTCCATTAGGAATCACATTAAAGTGTACTTCATTACCATACCAAATTTCATCTAGTGACCAGGAGTGGTATTGAATATTGATCTTACGAGACTTAAGGATAACCAATCAGATCATGCCACATAAAACTGTTGGTCAGTATAGGCGAAATGATGGGTTATTCTTTAAATAAATATGATCAAATTGAATATGGAATACCACCACTGGAAATTTATCTTTCGTAAGCAAAAACCAGACTTCCTGCCGTATACATAGCAATTTTCTTCCCAACAAGTCACAGGATAAGTTACTATATTACAGTTTGTTACGGTCTGCTACAAACAATGCAATATAAAAACATCAGTTTTACATGTTTGAACCATGACCTTTGGTGACCTTGACTTCTGGTAACCTAGATCTTGATCTTCAATAACCGTGACCTTCAACCACTTGACCTTCAATCATCTTCACTGTTCTTGATTTTCATCTTTAACCAATGGTTTTAAATCAGATTTATTGTCTTTGACGTCATCACTTTCATTCTTTGGGTTGCTATGCAACAAGTATGTTATGAAATTCTCGTACACGACAAACGTAATACAACACGCAGGAGTGACCCTCAGTAACCCAGGCACTAATCCTTGATAAAAACCTCTCACACCCAATGTCCTGTAAAATGAAACAAAGCAGCTTAGATTCTGAACACATATGTTTTCACAAAATACAGGGTGTACATACCATGTGACTTTTTGGCTAAGCCAACAAGTAAAAATCTGTTAACAAAAAGTATGTTAACCCTTGTATAGATGGGAACAAGGTGCTCAGGTGGAAGCCTTGTTCATAAACAATACTGCACTCAGTAAACGCTTATGCTCCGGTGGAAGTCTTGTCCATAACAAATGGTCATTCAGGGGCAATAATTCTGTTGAAATCAGGGCTCAACACTAACACTGGTCCCCTGGTCCGAGGCCAGTGAAAATCAAGAAGGACCAGTGAAAATCTTGAAGGACCAGTAACTGTATTATTTACAAATTTTACGTTTTCTTTTCTGGGGGACCAGTGACCAAAAATTGTCAGTGTCAAGCCATGGAAATGTTTGATAGTGTTGCATTGCTTGCAGTCAAAAAGGCATGTTGTATTTCCACCCTGCATATAATTCTGTGAACTTATTTTGAAGTTTGTCTAGCAATATGAGAGTTAATATGAACCTATGTAACTAAGGGATGGTATTCACATAGCATCTTAAGTAAAAAATCAGAATTTTCTTAAAATCTTGAAATTTCTAAAGTTTATTAGCTAAACAGGAAAATCCACATCACCATTTTTATATAGTTATGAAGTTTAATGTATAGAGCTACTATAATTACAAAGAAAACAAGTGTTTCATTCAATTTATGTACACATTTTCTTATTTATTTCACATTTTGTATTGAGTTTAATGTGTTTTCGAAACTTATTGATCGTCCCACATTATGTTTTAATTTGTATAAAAGACTTAACCACAATCACATACCTGTGTGGCTAATTCACATATTATATTGTATGATCAAATGTGCACAGTCACAAGTTCAGTTGTACACAAGTGATTTAATATTATGCATTTGAATGAGAGTCCAAGTGACCATTCATTATTAAAGACAAGAGGACCAACTTGTCTCTAAATTTCTCTCTGGTTTTTTTTCGTAACACATCAACCTATCTAGGGCCAATGTCACACTTACTTAACTAGGTGACCATGCTTCATTAAAACAAGAGATGTTTGTAAAACATGTATGCCCCCATAGCAGCCTTGTTGTTGAAAATGGTAAAGGTCACAGTGACCTTGACCTACTGACCTCAAAATTATTAGGGGTCATGTACTGTTGCTGACCAATATCCATGCAAAGTTTGAAGATCTGAGGGCTAAATGTTCTGAGTTATTGAATGAAAACCATTTGGTCTACCAACAGGCCAACTGACCAAAAGACCGGTCGACATGTGCAAAGCAATATACCCCTCATCAAAGATTGGGGCATAATAAAGTCATAATTGAGACCTCTAGTGCTATGCATCAAATAGCTTTAAAAAATGTGACCTTGAAATCCGATGACCCAGTATTGAGAAGGACCCAGATTTTGTATAAATGGTCATTATAATTAAATTTCCTAAAGATAAGGCCAAAATCATGACCTCAAGTTAGTAGTCATGTGACCACACTACTAGTAAAAACAGGTACCGACGTATCATCAAACGTTCTCGTCAAGCAATAGACTTGATGAAGAGCAACCATTGTGGAGATATTAAATCACTGTTAAAATGTAATTCATGTATATTGATAGAAACAACCATTATGTCATTTAAACCTTTAAAATTGACACGTCCTTCGTTTTTAGAAAAGGACCGTCCAAACTTTTGAATGAAGGGTCTCCAGGGAACTCTTGGGTTATCAGGTCTAGTAAAACCCCTACTTTACAGGGAAATCTTAACAAACTGGAATTACAATGAGAGAAAAGAAAGACACAACACAGTCAATTTATAATCATTTAAAATGTATTTGATAAGACAAAATTTCAATAAAACATTCAGTAGTTTTTCAAAGGTCGTATCATAAGAGAATAAAATAATTAAGAGAAAATCCTAGTTTGAAATCACAAACACGGAAATAATTATACATACATGTATTTACACATAAAACATCAGAATAAATATCATGGAGGTGAAGAAAATGTATTAATACAGAAACAACTTTACAATATATAATTTATAATCACATCACCATATAAAGTAACACCCTCAATATAAAAATCATGTGACTATTTCACACAAGTTTATATCACACAGAAAGTGAAGAATAATGCTATCGGACACTCAGAACTCAAACCAAGTAGAGTATCACTTAAACACTACTCTAAAATAACAATCATATCTGCCGCAGTATTCATTATCTATCTTATTTAGTTAAAACAAGGATAGCCAATAATAATGCCTGGTACTGACCGAGAGTTTAATTTTGTGCGATCGGATCAGTTGCTCTTATCCTTAAGTCAAATAAGATCAATATTAAATCCTTCCAGATAGATAAGACTATGGGATCAGCTACATATCCACCAGGGACCAGCTAATATACTGCCATAATAATACTTATAGGTTTGTCCTATAGGCAACTTATATCTCTACCTACAATTGATTTGTCCACCCCCCTCCCTATGAATGGCATTTGGCTCAGTCACCATAGAATTTTGCTCTAGAAGTTGAACCTTTGTAATAATTCCTTCATGAGTTTGTCTCAGTCAATACAAACACACCTATGACACAGAGTGTTACATAAAGCATGAGTTTGTCTCAGTCAATACAAACACACCTATGACACAGAGTGTTACATAAAGCATGAGTTTGTCTCAGTCAATACAAACACACCTATGACACAGAGTGTTACATAAAGCATGAGTTTGTCTCAGTCAATACAAACACACCTATGACACAGAGTGTTACATAAAGCATGAGTTTGTCTCAGTCAATACAAACACACCTATGACACAGAGTGTTACATAAAGCATGAGTTTGTCTCAGTCAATACAAACACACCTATGGCACAGAGTGTTACATAAAGCATATATAATCTTTGGTATCAACAAACAAACGTTGGCTTAACCTCTGGTATCAACAAAGATAAGCTAATCCTTTGATATGACCAGACTAAGATAGGCTTAGTAACAAGATACAAACAAAGAGGTGCAATAAAAATCAAATTTGACATTAAGAGATGAAAAAATCTTTGAATTGGACATGAGATGTAATAAACACCAAAATTGACATGAAATGACAAATACAATGGGTAAATACAAACATTAAGTTACCTTCTATCTGAGATCATTTCTGGACTTCAAAGACAAAGGAAATACATCACTTGTAAATATAGACAGATTCTGTCAACATTGACAGAAGCAAAACTACCTTTACATAATACATCAAATACAATGAGCACTCTTAATTGAAATAAACCTGATCATCACAAACATCTTTTAGTATATCAACATCATCAACTCTATACATCCCTGTGATGCAACAAGGTTGTATGTCACTGTTTATCACATAAAAAATGTGATCTTCCAGGTGAGATAAAAATGTGAAAACAAATGACCGAACAATGTTCTCCAGCATGTGTGATAACAAAAGTGACGTCACCAGCGTGTTGCTGCAAAACATAATGTTTATACTTATATACGTTATTTCTGACTGTGCTTGGTCCCAGCAAACATAGTAATGTGATATAGAAAGAATATGTGACTTGATGTCCTGTATGATCAGCATTTCTTTCAACTTGTCACAAAAACTAATCCTTTAGATGATTGAAAACTCCACAATCTCCTGTGTTTTCTAGACTTGTTTAAGAAATATTGATCTCAAAAGAAAATTCATGATAGATCCTATAGATACTAGTCTAGAGCTATACTGAGAAATACAACCTTGTGGCATCGAAGGGACGTCTTGTCAATATCACCAATCTTAAGCTTTCAAACATATTGCACACTTTGCTAGTGGACATCGATTCACATAATACAGTCAAACTAGTGCTAAAGATCACTAACATACAAAGACCACTTCGCTGGCTTAGAATGAGAAGGTCCGAGCTACTACTTACGACCTTATAAGACTGTTACATATTTGAAATCTACATCAGAAGGTGCTTCTTATGAGCCTATTTTCATGAAAATCAGAACTTGTCATGTTGACCAAACTGACGTGTAAACAGTTCGTTTTACCATAGGTAAAGAATAATTTTCAGACAGTTTTCTTGTGTTTTCTCAAAATATCGATTTTGTACTTACGACCTTCACATTCTAAGCCAGCAACTTGCTGATACCATGGCTGTTCTATATAAACAAGTTTGACTGTATTCTGTGTATAAATGTCATACTCAGGCCACTCTGTACAAACTATATATGTACTATCAAATGACAGCTTGACCAGCAATAGTAGTAAATTATACAGCAAAACAAACGTCTCTACTCTGTACAGAGAAACCATCATTTGTGATTGACCTTCACAGTAATATACAAGCTAATGATGACAAGATGGCCCTACATCGCTCACCCGAAAAACACTCGTTTTGCTATATATCAAATGCAGCAAATAATATATACTTATAATTATATTGTAAATATAATTTAAATTACATAATATACTGAGAGTATACATTTACTAAAACAGTTATTGAGCTGGTAAGTCATCAAACAAATTTTGTGTAAAATAGTGGTCGGTCAGATCAATAGACTTATAAATAATAATGTAATAATGCTATATGTATTTTAGTTCCACATCAAAAATATATTTTAAACATTAATTACAGGGTACATAAACATAACACAATGTCAAACAAAACCAGGCCCAATCTCCTGAAGCATCTCAATCTGAGCTTAATCTCATCTCAAATATTGACATGTGTTTTTGACTTTCAAGTTTCATAATAGCTGGGTTCAAAATTGGCATCATTAAATACGAACACTATTCTATTAAGTCTACAGAATAGTAAAAATTCAAGAGCTCTTTCTTCAGATAGATCTTCAATTCAGACTCTGATTTCAGCACAATCTCAATAATTTTAGATTTATACTTGAGATGCATCAGGAGATTGGGGCCTGTGCAATCTATGGAATTTCGTTGTCAGATCACATGATAACAGCAACATGTATTATTACAGTTGTCTGGCCCTGTGTACTGTTTTATCAGATCACATTGATAACAGCAACATGTATTATTACAGTTGTCTGGTCCTGTGTACTGTTTTATCAGATCACATTGATAACAGCAACATGTATTATTACAGTTGTCTGGCCCTGTGTACTGTTTTATCAGATCACATTGATAACAGCACCATGTATTATTACAGTTGTCTGGCCCTGTGTACTGTTTTATCAGATCACATACCTCATACATTTGTATTTACATTCAACTTTAACAAAAAGTAATGAAAAACAGATATGAGATACAGCCTTCATGGTTACGGTAATTTCTACATGTAAGAAATCCAAACTATTGAATATCAGCCAATATACTTTGTTTTTTCATAGTTTACTTCTTTAGTAACATGCTTATTAAAGGGAGGCAAATGCATTATAAGTAAAAGGACTGTTTTCATATTTGTACAATCAATGCCCAGAAATCCTATGACAATGATTGTAGGCCAAGATTCTATGTTCCACATTTATAACTATCTTTGCCCACAAATTTGGGGGGATGACCAAACTGACAACAAAAGGTATGAATTTAAAATGACACACTTATGACTATCAGTATCTCACTCAACCCAAAATAAAGGACTACTGGCCCCGATCTCCCGGAACATCTCAATCTGAGCAAGATCTCATCTCAAATATTGACATGTGTCTTAATGTTAAATGTCAATGTGAGACTGGACTCAAATTAAGCATCACTAAACAAAAATGGAATTCTGAGTTTACTATAAAGTAAAACTTCAAGAGCTGGAACTTCATATATATCTCCAATTGTGACTATGATTTTTGAAAATCTCAATTTTGAGTAGAGATATCTGCTTGAAATGCTTCAGGAGATGGGGCCCTGGGTACTGTTTTAGGTACTGTTTTAGCAAAGCATTTACGGAAATCGTAAACTTACTGTCAAATTTTAATTATTTATAACACTTAAACCACTATAAAGTTTTGTAAATGGGCTTCCAGCACTTATAAAGATTCAGTTAATGAGCTCCTACAAATGATATATGTCTCGAATTTGCAGTTGTGAAAGAAATATGAAGAATTTAAATTTGACCGTAAGTTTACGATTTTGTAAGTTTACGATTTTGTAAGTTTACGATTTTCATAAGTCCTTTGATAAAACAGTACCCTAGATAGTAATGGTCAAGCAGATTGTGATATATTTCAGCCGATTCCAGTAGAATATGTGACTGCAGATTTCACTCCTCAGATAATATCAATGTGCAAAATAAAAGATAAAAGTTTGTAAAACAAATATGACCTCAAAGCAGCCCAATAGTCGAAAATGGTAAAGTTGACTGGTCACAGTGACCTTGACCTTAGACCTACTAACCTCAAAATCAATAGGGGTCATCTACTGTTGCTGACCAACCTGCATGTAAAGTTTGAAGATCTTAGGGCAAATCGTTCTCGAGTTATTGAACAGAAACCATTTGGTCTACTGACCGACCGACAGGCATGTGTAAAACAATATACCCCCTCATCAAAGAAGAATACAATAACAAACTAAAATATCTTGATACAAACATCTAACATATAAATGTAACAAGATTATCACAATGTTGAACACATATATTCATTGTTTATTGATTTCACAGTGGATTACAACTCCAGAGAATTTGACATGGTCCTGACATAAATACAAACATCAACAGCAGCTACTTGTATCTTGTCTATATTTATAATCCTAGTTGAGTGTTTTTATAAGCAGAGAGTACTAGATGCTAGATGCTAGATGTGTAATATAAACACAAATCTAATATACTGACATTGCACGATTTGCATGCGAAAATTCAATAAATTTAAAGCAAGAACCTCATTATATACATGCATAAAGGTCAAGATCAGGTCAAATTCTCCAAATTATACACACAGTACTTAATACATCAAAGGAATTTTAACTACATTTAGATTTATAACTCAGGCACACATTGGACCCTTTAAATGCAAGTACATTACAACACCAGTAAAGCAGCACCCTGGGATCTGCAAATATCAATTGTTTTGCAGAGCTTGCTGCTCTTCGGATATTAAACTAGGAGTATATATCAGCTTAGGAAATATTTTGAGTTGTTGTTGAAGAGAACTTGTCACTTTACAGAGGGCTGCTCTGGAGAGGTTATACTGTACAACTATACTTAACTTCGGCTTATATATATGTGTACCAGTAACCATAGCAATAGAATGTTAAGCTCCAAAACTTACTGTGAACTGTCTTAAAATGCCAGCTCTGACTAGTGGGAAATTTTAATCATGACAAAAACAAATGAAACACAATTCCTTCATACTATTTTTTTATGAATGTGGTGCCGGAGGAAAACACTGCCTAGTGCCAACATGGGAACACACTCCTCAGGGTGAGAAAATACTCCCCTGGGAACACTCATTTCAGGGAACACTCATCACAGAGAAATGCAACATTACAGCCTTCGACAAACTGTAACAGTCCATTGTGCAATACATAAAATTCAACAAAAGTCTGTAGATCCAGCCTACGGTCAACATTAGCATTGTATTCCTCTGTTGATTCACACTCACTTCTAAAGTATAACACAATAGTTCATTCAAATGTATAACACAGATCCAAAATATTCCAATATCACTATCATCAAATCCTTGATATGTGTAGAGCATAAGTTATGGCCTTTTAGATGTGTGTGATTGTTTATAATAATAATTGAAAATCTTTTAAATAATAATTGAAAATATTCAGACAGCGCCTTATAAAAACAAGTCTCTAAAGCGCAGTATACAAATTTCCTCTATTAAAATAGTTTTACTTCCTTCAAATTTTCAAATTAACATTCATGAACTTGTTACATTTTTGACTTTGTTGATTAAGAAGCAAATAAAGACCAACTTATGACCACTAATATCAATGAATTTGTATTGAATAGTGATAGCTGATCGAAGAAATCTTCAAGTTGTGCTCTATATAGTAAATCCTATCCATAAGATTCTTCATCACACTTGAGCCAGCTTAAACAATTGTATTTATGAATTGAAACTCACAATATTTCACTGTTGAGTGTAGACCAGTAGTCAGTCCTATGCTCGAGGGAATGTATAGTTCCTCGTTATTCCATGGGAATCCCGTTTGTCACATATTCATAGATCATGAATACGATGCATATGTTAGGGGTCACATGCCACAAGTAGATTGGCATCCCCTTGTAGAATCCCCTGGCCCCTTCGTACCTAAATATACAAGAAACATCAGAACAATATTGCAAAAATAAATCAAAGAAAATATATTAATAATAAATTTGTTCATAATAATCAAATTATTAATTTGCCTTAAATAAAATTTGACACATTCAATTTGCATACTGAATTATTCAAAGAATAAAACGGTCAATTGTTTGTTTATTGTAGCACGCCCAAGAAAATATATAAGGTAGGTCTGAATTTTTTTAGCTTTTTTAAATTATATTTTTCAATAGAAGGGCAAAGTAGTTTTAACCCAGCCAATTGTATGTCTTGTTGAAATAGAATTTCAAATCATTAAAATTTACCGAATGAAATGACCTTCATGTAATAGTGGTACAATGTTTTTATGGTTGTGTTGTTTTTTAGACACAGAAAACATCAACATATACGAGGGGTGATCAATATATTCGAGGACTTTTCATCTAGCAATTTCATATTGGAAGCAAGGCTTAAAGCCATTTAACATTATTCTGAGTAAGATGTCTCATAGCATGTTGTTGCTCGGAAATAATGTTAAGCCCGAGATGCTCGACGGTACGTGCTTCACCATGGTTACAAAAAGTGACGTCATCAAGTCAATAGTAATGTTATCATAAAGTCAATTAGAGGAAACATGAGACAATTGATTGATCTATATCAGCTTGAAATTTCATTACTCTAGTTCCAATATTTCAAAATTGAGAAGGAAAGTCCTCGAATATATTGATCACCCCTCAGACATCTTCCATTACTGAAGAAATCACTGATTATTTACCATAACTTCAGAGTCAGAATTCAAATAACTTTGATTGTTGTGGGTTTGTTAGAAGTCAACATGCGCAACTATATTTCAAGATTGAAAATATTCAAATATCGAGAAAACTGATTGACATTCAAATGTATTAGAATAGTATCGGTAGATCTTTTTATTCTTTGAATAATCAATGCGAAAAAAATTTGTTGTTGATTTAAAGCAATTTGTTCTGATGCACATGTACAAATATTGACTGAAACAATAAATTATTTTGTGTAACAATATTTTAATATTACCACAAGAATAATTTGTCTTCACCGTAACAATAATTTGTCTTTACAGTAACAATAATTTGTCTTTACAGAACCAACAATTTCACTTTACTGAACAATAATTTGATTTAACTGAAACAAACATTTGATTTGACTGCAATGATAATGTGATTCAACTTAAAAATAGGTTGCCTTTACTGAAACTATAATTCATTATAATAGTTAACCGTAACAAAATCTACATTCTACAGACAAAATAATTTAATATAACTGTAACAAAAATTTTGACTTTACTGCTTTAAAGAGGCTTTCCCTATAACTAGCATATTTTTCTCTACTATCACATTAAATGAGATAAATGTACAAAGCACTACCAATTATCATAATATGTCAGAAGAAAGTGTGCGCAAATATATCTCTGATAATGTCATAAATATATTTAAATCACCAATAATAATTTATCACTTCCAGCAATTTATTATTATGTGCTCAAAGGGAAACAACTAGTGACTTTTTTGGCTCGTTACGGAAATATGTTTTCATCCTTTTCTCGGTAATTAGTGGGAGCTTTTTTTTGAACATTTGAGGAATTTAAGCAATAATGATTCTCATTTGATTAATAATATTCCTGAATCAATTTAAACGATCAAGGTCAAAGGGAATGCCTCTTTAATAATTAAGAGTTATTTTACTAAACAAAGATACTTTTCCTTTACTGTGACAAAAAACTGACTAACATACGATAAAGTGATATTATTATTAAGTAACAACAATGTAAATTCTTGGTCAATAAAATTTTACTTTAAAATGTAATAAACTATAACATGATCTGACTTCAAAAGAATAACAAAAATAATTTAATTTTACTTTAAAAAATATGACATGATCAAACTTTTAAGAAGTTACATTGATTTGACTGTAAAAGAAAATGTGTTATAACAGTTGCTGTGCACGAAATCAAAGCACATAATTCATCATAATTCCAGTTTGTAAGATAAAAAAAAATTGTGGTCAGTTTTACAAGGACAAAAAATTGTCACATGAGAGTTGGGCTGGTACGAAAGTTGATACAAGATAAAAGTCACATTAGAGATGTGGTATATCTGTAGTATGACGTCCCACATACATACTACCGGATGTAATATTTTGTATTGCTCTAAATAAGTACAGTTTGAGCATGAATGGGATTTGTGTGTGGCTAAGTGTATACCAGGTAGTCAAACAGTCTCAATACATACACTAGTATTTGGAATACTTGACAACTTTAAAAACATTTGAAATGTAAATGTGTATACCCGTAGTTGATTCAATAAGTAATGCTAATGAGAGAACTATCCCATTTGAAAGAATAGCGGCTACAGTTAAATCAGCTATACCCAGTTAAATCTAGAAAAGCATAGTTTAACGGCCGGACGATAGTATATTTACAGCCGTTCTCATTTGACTTTGACAGGACTGTATCATATGTTGATCATAATGACAAAGGTTACAAAAAGGGTTTAAAAGGACAGTGTTGGTCACAGGAAAGAGACTGAAGTTATCAGTAATAGGTTACTAGTAACAAAGGTTACTTTGATTTTCACGTTTTTTTTTTATATTCCCTCAATTCCTAATCCAGCAAATAGACTCCCAATTGTTTATGTTTTACTCCAGGTTTGGATTATAAAGTAAACTCATGATCAGTTTTGACTGAATTTTCATTTATGCATAAACAAGTGTCAGTCAGTTAATGAAAGATTTGACGGAACTATGTAATACAAAATATGAGAATAATATGAGAGCTCTTAATGAAATTTCGGTTATGGAATGTTTATTTTCATATTTGACTATTTGTTTCATCTGATTATATGGGTTTATGGGGACCAAATTCTTACTTGTAAATCTTTTGTATAACATCGATAACACCATTATAGCTTGTATGTTGGTCTTGTAGACGTGCTCTGAGAACTTGGTACGGATAGGTTATAGAAGCAGCTATAATCTTGGATAGAGCAGCAAATGATAAATACTCTAAATTACCCTGAAAGTAAAACATACAATGTTATTCATAAGCAATTTACAGCAAATTCAAATTTAAAGCGTGAAATTCCTATGCCCGTCTTCTTAAGAATCTCTAAATTATGACCAAAAATGATTAAGTATTGTTATTTTTCAGTCCAACGTGCCCATGCAGGCAAGTGAAAATTTTGAGGACTCCCACAACTCTAACCTAATGACGAAGACCATCGGTGGCAAGCATGTGTTAAAGGCCACCTATGCAGACACAGAAAGACCATCGGTGGCAAGCATGTGTTAAAGGCCACCTATGCAGACACAGAAAGACCATCGGTGGCAAGCATGTGTTAAAGGCCACCTATTCAGACACAGAAAGACCAATATTACAAAATCAAACTAAGCTTATTGAGACTATATAATACAGACCACCTGCCAAATATATATGACAAGTTTCAATAAAATCTGACCAATGGTTTATAAAGGAGAACTAACATGGACAAACTTTGCAACAAAATTCACATACATGACTTCACCTGTACTGTAAAACTGTAAATATTTGCAGTGCATTAATTTTCGTTAAATACCCAAATGATCATGATTGTGAAATTAAATCCCCTCTATTAATTGACCTTAATAACATGCAACAATTAACATTTTTTCAATATTTTAAACCAACCAATTTATGAAACCATCAAATCACTATTTTACCAAATTCCACAAATTTTATTCCCTGCAAACATTAATGATTTTACTATTAGACTTAAATAAGCATACAGATGACAATATATTATGTAGTATTAACACAAAGCCGAGAGCTATTAACCTCAAAGTGACCTTTAAGTAAGACCTTGTCAGGGATTATTATGTACTTGTCTTAATGTAAGTCCACACGGCTTATCAGTTATATAACTGTATAAAAGAAATAAATTCAATGGGTCAGTAAGTAGTATATGTAAACTTGTTGATAAACAATATGTTTATAACCCCCCTCACCGCTTAATGTCACCCAATACCGGATTTAATCAGTTCATTGTCTACAGGCCAAGTTTGATGTACAGCTTTGCCAATTTGACATAAGCCTGACCTATTGATTAGCATAATTTAACAGTTGATATATTGTCAACGTTTACAACACCGATTGCATGTTTTCATAATTGGGGAGTATCACGAAGACACTCGAGATGTAATAAAAACACAAATCTGAAATACAAACATTGCATGATATTCAAAGCAAGAACCTTGTAATATACTCTTGCATAAAGGTCATGTTCAGGTCAAATTAGCCTAGCTATATCAAGACCTAAATGCACATACAGAAAGATAAGTATAGCACACTGATACACACGTGACGACTTAGAAGACTACCACTCGGTTAACGAACAGTTCACCATAATAAGTTAGGGATACACTGTTAAAGCGTTTAAGAAAATACCAAGTACCCCAGCCGAGGATCAAATAAAGGACCTCACTATCATTTGCCACCCTGGAATAGACCAAGTACCCCGGCTGAGGATCAAATAAGGGACGTCTTGATAATGTAATCTGTAGTTATGTCTTAAAAAAGTGATAAATCAGTACAAACCAGTCTATTATCTATAGGACGACCTAGATACTGATTGTATCTATTTTTCATCTCCTCATAAGCCATAAACTGTATAGCACCATGTGATACCCCTAGAATGCCGGGTACAAACCCCTGAAAAACATAGATAAGCATATTCATAACAAATGAAGTTTAAATCCTCTAATATTTACTGGTGACTACTATGTCAAATAAGAATTATTGTTATTGTCAAATGTTGTCATTGTCAGTGAAAATGAAGAAACCTTCCGTTTGACACCAATTAAAGACTATGAACACATGATTGAGACAGATTCTTATTGTTTATAAAGTATTTCACAGGTAATAGCCTTGAACTACTGTCCCTGAACTTGGTCTAGAACAAATTGAGTGAATATTAAACATTAATGATAAATCATTGCCCCCCAAAATAGAAAATGCTAAAATTAGAAGATGAATAGATGATAAGAATATATAATTAACTAGATGTAGATGATAGACAGCCGACCATATAAACAATGTTATTCTACCATACTGTACAGTGTTTTTTCCCTTTTTTTTTAACATATCCCATGGCTTTAGGATTGGGAATTTTCACGATTTGGCCTAAATTGGGAAAAGTACAAACTTAATACCCAAACCCTGTAACTCCAAAATGCGTACAATAACATGAGTTTTAACTTTAATTTGGTGTAAATTAGTGTTTTCATGCTCAAGTTAGTTGTACATGCTGTTGTTTTTACATGAAAATTGGTTAATTTATCACACCTTTATTTTATTTGTCTCTGAGTTGGGACTTTTTGAAAAAGACATGATTTTGATACGATGGGAACAAAGCCCGTATTTGCCTATAAAATCACCAGAAAAAAACCCGGACCATACATGTCCTTCTCTGTACATACCTTATACAACCCTCGAACTCCTTCATATTTATACAACTTCAACAACGTATCGGCAAGACCTTTGTACCTAATGGTACCTTTAGTTGACGATTCATGCTGTAGACATAGTCTCGTCTTTGCCACCCATATAGGATTTGTTAAAACCAGTGTCAGTAAGCCTGAAACATAGACATAAATAATAGGCACGACAAAATCAATCCATGAATATATACATAATGTATAACTATTCCGGCCTTTTAATGCATGTACGGTAATAAGTGACTACCTCACCATGTGATTTGGAGAAACAGAGCTATATAGGTATCATAATTTATAACATATTCAGTGAATTTTAATGATTAAAAGGGTGGAGCAAGTTAAAAGAATTGAGTCCATTTTTCTAATTTTGCCATCAACTTTTTCCAATCTAGGGACCTCTGATGCACACATGAGGCCACGATACTGCAAAATCATTAATTTTTGTGGGGGATTAAATTTCATGGATTTCTTGGTTCATCTTCTACCACTAAATTCAATCCCATCAAACAATAATTTTGACCATTTTTATTTATTACCTGAAATGCAAAATCCATGAAATAACGTCCCATCGAAATGTTTTTTTACCAAAATCATGAACTTTTGTCCAATCCAAATTAAACTATTTTGCAGTAAATATTTGAGGAGTACGGGACGTACCTGCTTCTGATGCAATCATTATATGTTTTGAAGGACCCAAAACTTTCTTGGTATCGCCATCCTGCATCCATGTCTTGATGGAATTATAACTATAAGAGAAAATGGTAGTTCATGTACATAGCTGAGCACTGTTTTATCTTTTTTTTTCCTTTTTTTTTTCGGGCCCACAAGGGTAACCCCATTTATTGTCCCCGTCTGTTGGTTTTGTGGGGGTCGGAGAATCATCCCCCACAAACCTTACAATATTCAACAGCATAATTAAACAATAAATACAATGATACAATGAAGCAAGTCAATAATAACAATGCAATATAGGGGACAATAGAAGGGGCTTTGGACCTTTTTCCGTCAAAGAGTGACAAAAATACTAACATGTTTCACCACCTTTATGTAATCTAGAGTATGACAATATTTCTTTTTTCTGTACCTATGTTTAGAGACAAATTTTTTTAACAATTTCCCAGCTTTTGTTTTCTATTTCTGTTTTATCTTAAGCATTTACGCAAATCTTAAACTTATGATCAAATGTAAATGTTTTATAATACTTTAACAACTATAAAGAGTGATAAATGGCGCTGCAATGCTAAATAAAGATTCAGTTAATGAACTCCTAGGAACAAAACATGTCCCCAATTTGCAGTTGTTTAAGAAATACGCAGAATTTAAATTTGAACGTTAGTTTAGGATTTCCGTAAGTCCGTTGATAAAGCAGAACCCTGTTCTGCAGCAATATATATTGTGAGGGTTACAGTTTAATTAACATTATGCAAGTTGTCAATCAATACCCTTTAAATAAATTTTAATGGTAAATTTAAATTACATTCACTAATCCAATGGATTAAATTGAAAATCTTCCCCAAGCAACCTTCGACAAACAATCAGACGGAGCAATCTCTGTTCTGGCGTATTAGTGAAATGACAATTGTTTCAAATGCTTATGGTTGTAACATTACATGTATATGTCAAATATGCAAATTAGAAACCCTGTGGATTGTAATACATGAAAAGGTTGAGTATATTAAAGTTGATAAACCACCTTCCATGGGGGAGTATGCTTTTCTAATTTCTATTGACACCACAAGGTTTGTTAAATTGTTATCCATGAGTCGGTACATGCTACAATATTGGTACAGTAGACTGTCAGACATAGTTCATACACAATTCTCACACCTAAAGGACTTTTCAAGGTAGAATTTGTATTTTCATTTTTCAAGGCCTCTTTTAAAACATTTACTTAGGTAAAATTGTATAGATTTGATTCTTTGTGCTGGATATGCTTGAAAATTATGGTCATCAGAACTACTGATTATAAGCACTTCATGTCTCCCACTCGCAACAATACACATACAAATATATAAATACTTTTAATTTGCCAGACAAATAGTGTTTCTTTGTATTTTTTATGTCCGACATCCAGCCATCAACTAATCCACAACTTATTTTTTCTGTACTGTATGGTGATTGGTCTGATCAAAGATGGGGGCATAATTAACAATGTACTCATAATTACATAATTAATACCAATCAATACTGAATAATGCACAATCTTATACTTACAAGGAGAAATAAAGACCCCAAGAGAGACCAGCTCCCCAAACATTAGGGGTCACACCCTGGTAGAGCCCTGTGAAACCACTTGTTGTAAATATGGATCTGATTGCGTGTATTAGACCTCGGTATTCTGGACGGTTTGACACAGCAACTCCATTATTGCCTCCTTGCACTGTAATACAAACAATAAAAGTAAACATCATAACATTCCTTTTAACACACACACACATTTCATCTGACATCATATTTTGATGCAATCTGCAAACTTAGTAAATAGTTTCTTCATTTATAGAAGACATGCTTGTGAGACAGCAGGGTAGGCCTCAGCATGGCTACATGCCTGTATACCAGGCCTAGACACTAATAGTGTCCTGGGAACCTGAGTACCCCAGATTTTTGTGAGAAACAAAACACCAACTCTGCCAGATAAACTTAATATCTTAAACCTTTTTTTCAAATGTCTTTTAATGAAAGTACCATGATAACACTTTAGATGCATTTACTTTAAACCCAAGAGAGAATAAAATTGTATTAGTACTACAAATGTATTAAAGTTTGATCCATTTAACTGTTTGGATCCCAAGTTTTAGTGAGGGATACCAGTCATAAAAGGTTACTTAGAACCAAGGCTTGCTGAATACTTTCTGTATACTTCCTAAATCTGCCTAAACTTTTATAGTTTATACAACATTATCATATATCACCTTGTTAATGTATGAATGATGCAACCAAATAATGATAAATACTGGTAATGCTAATCTGATTGGCATTGTGTTCATGGTGGTGTATTTACTGGCAGGAAATGTCATGTAACAAAGTTGGTACATTGCAAGTGTGACAAAGGCTTTAAATCACTAGTAGGCCAAGATGATGCATGTGCATAACTGCATATCACATTCATCCTTTTTACATGAGTGAAAAGGCCATATATACCAATCAGGTTTATATTTAGCAGCGTCGTGTGACCAGGTTTTGAAGTCACTATTCAAGAAAAAACAAATAAAATCAATAAAATGTTCTCAATGTTCATTTAGCTAGTTTGTGATAGAAAAAAATCATGTTTTTTAAATATTTCTCTGTAATTACTACACCTACAGGTAGGAAATTTTCCATAAATAAATGAAATATATCTACCTGATACAAACTGAATTTTCAGCAACATCAGAAGTGAGTTAAAAGGTTTGTTCATAAGTTCTATGTAACATATATATATTTGTAGTTTTGTATGAAATATAAAGTTAGAAGGCTTAGTACTTGCAACAGCCAATTTTATGGTCACATGATACGCCTTACAGTATATTTTGAACCTAACTAAAGTCCTAATTACTATAAAACATGCTAGGGTTTTAATTTTTCTCAAATAATTTCATAAAATAACATGGACCAGTGCTTTAAAATTTGACCAGTGCCTTGAATAGCACCTTTAAAATGTGTCAGACAGTGTTTGACTGTGTATATCACAACCTGAGTGTTGTCAGTGATTGACTGTGACATTTACAGCAAGAATAGGATCTGACAGTGATTCATCATGGAGCAGGTCCCCAGTCCCTCCCTGACTACTAAAATTGGCTGGGAATTTAACTCATTAAATTTAGAAAATACTTCATTTTTTCATGGAGGGACTCATTGATTTTTTTAGTTCAATGGAAAAGGACTCAAAGTTTACAAAACCGAAATGAAACACTGGATCATAAGACAAGCAATTTTACCCTTTTGCAAGGAATATAATTATGCTGATGCCATGTCACACATCAATGAGGTAGATAACAGTTTAGATATCAACAGTCAAGTAAATCGTCAAGGTACATGCATGGTCTGATATTGCATCATCAAAAATAAATTGTTTGCCATTTGCACGACAATGCAAAGTAAAACAACATGACAATGAAAAGCGACATTGCAATATATCATGTTTTTTACTGCAACATTAGAGATTACCAACAATGCCACAACATTTTGTTTGAAAATGATGTCCGTTGTTTGAGAATAATTGTCACATATTGTGTACTCTGAGAAGACTAAATAATTGTGCACAGAACATGCGGCTCATTACTGCAATTTGCAAGAACACACCTTAGTGTATTGAAACCTTCTAATTAATGTTTAGCTCATAAAATCAACACAAGTTAGTCAAATTGATTCAATACCCTGTGGGTGTGTCCTGGACCGCTGGACACACCCCGTTTCAACTTTCTGACCTGGACCAAACCGAAATTGAATGACGTCAATAACCCAATCCACGAGGATTTAATAATCCACTTTCATATACCTTGGAATCTTATTTTCACGAGATCAAGTGGGTGTAGAACTAAAGTTGAAACAACACCACCACTGATTCCAGCAACAATGTATTCCCATTTCACATGGTGAATCAATGACTTTGGCACGGGGCGAGAGGTCGGCGAACGGCTTGTTGAGCGATCCATTTTAAACTATGATCAACTCACACTAGCTATAGTCAATAAAGTCAAATAAGTAGAATTAAATTGTTCTAAGTTTATATTCATGTTTCCTTATCCACCGTCACTTATAATCCACACAAAATTGTGAATATTAAACTCCCGATTTCATCATCATCCTTTTATTTGACCATTCCTCTGACGTCACCGGTGTGAGGTGATTTACCATCGAGGTAGATTAGTCCTCCACCAAACGCACAGGGATTTGGGCTTGCGTTTTATACATTCATGTAGAATAAAAAATATTCATCAATATTTTTTAACTTTCAAAAATATACAAATAATTGATGTCTATTTGATGGTATAAATGTGATGGAAAGGAATGATTTTGGTCCCAGGTTATTGTGCGTGTGCTATATATAACTGCACCGTGCAGTATATTGATAGGTGTGCACTGTTATTTAAAAGGTTATTGCACTGGCCCGGTCTAATACAGTCATCGACACATGTATGCATCCCGTGGACCAACTACACAATAGTATATGTGTAAATTATACATGTATTTTATGCATTTGCTTAGAATCACGATAGAATATAAATTGCACGTCAATATATAAAAACATATTTAAAAAAAAAGCTTTTTACATGGCCTGTTGAATAAATGTATAGTTGATACATAATCATT
Organism: Spisula subtruncata; assembly: GCA_963678985.1. NCBI lineage: Eukaryota > Metazoa > Mollusca > Bivalvia > Venerida > Mactridae > Spisula > Spisula subtruncata. Next base: position 13,460,358 of record OY787676.1, read on the forward strand.
GTCTTATTTTTATAACACCCTTAAATTACATTATTGTTAGTTTGCCTAAAGTAAAAATAGTATTTTTCTAGAGACTAACACATATATAACCACTGGGAAATGGTCACAGATATAGCCGGACAAGCAGTGATCGTTATTGAAATATTTTGAACATGCATCAATTAAGACCTTGTTGGTTACAGTTATCATTAAAAAAGACGAGCGTTTACTGGCCAAGGATGTATAAATACTAATTTTAAACATATATGATTGTCCACCTTTAATGTTGACACTATAGTATAGTAGAAAACGTGAACTAAGACATGCAAACATCCATCACGTTATTTGTCTGTTGTCAAGGTGTTATTGTAGCTTATAATATATGATCGAAGTAACATTGTTGCATTGATAACACGTGTTTAAAATTTGGTTTGTAAACGTATTCTGATTAGACTTGATATATTTTCTCTTCCCTTGAGGCGTGGCTGTCCATCTTAAAGCGTGGCAGGTGGTGTTCTAAGTTTCGTGCATTATATAGCGCGTGTACCATCCATGTAGGAATTAAGGTTATAAAGATATACGTACAGCTCTGATTTCAACTCCCTTTAATTAAGGGTGCCTGATCCTAGACACAGCAGACAGTCAGTAATATACCAAAAGTAGGATAACGTATATTGAAAATTATTAATCTACTTTTAATGTATATAAATAGAATAGTCTGACACGGCTGATATTGTACATATATATTAAACCTATATAACTTTCATACGGAGTCCTGTGGTCCAGAATTCGGTTATTAACTTATTACAGTAAACAGGTACAGTAAGGCGTGTGTACGTGCGTTGTTGTTTTGTCCTGGCGTTGATTCAAGACAATCGTACATAACATAGAACAGATACAATAGATAGTTTCTTTTAAGTGTGTTTACTAAACAGCACTAAATATAGAACATTGAACGGTATTTCTTAAAATTAGGTGTTTATTTTCGGCGAAAATTCGGTCGAGAACGACTTATTTTCATATTTATACCTCTAGTAATAAATACATTGGATATAAACAGTTGTGTGTGCCATATACAAGAAATATACCTGTGAATAAGTGCACTATCACTAAATATCGCACAAATTCATCAAAAAGTAGCGAAAAAAGTGAACAAACGTTTTGTTGGCTTGAATTAAGTTTTCCTGCAAGAAAAGAGTAACGTTATATATACATTTTCTAGTGTTTTTTTTTCGAGTAGGTTACTTCAAATAGCTTCTTGGATACTTGCTAAACCTCTAGCAACACAAGTATACATTACAGCTTATGTTAACTTGTCTGCTACAGTTTGCAACATTTGTCTACTGGGTTTCCGACCGGTGCATGTCTTGTAGGAGACACCTAGTAAGAACTGCATGTTTTCATCGGATGTTTTGGAATAGGGCTATCCGCTCTACAAGTGTTCAAAGGAGTAGGTTATGGAAATACTTAATTTTGTTTATGTTTCGCCCGATAAAAACATTTAATTAGAATAAATCATAAACCAAATGAATTATTTATTTTTTCTGACTTTTTGGTGATTTAGAACCCTGAGTTGTGGTTACTTTATTTAGACTTGTAATTGTTAGACAGGTATAGTTGATTTAAAGATCTCTGTCACAACCGCGTAAACAAACATTCAACCTGGGCGATTACTACAGGTTTCTCAGGATTAAATTCTATCATCATAAATACACTTATATGATTATAACTCTAATGGTCCTATAGCGTAGTGGTTATACTTACTGCATTTAGTTATTTAGAAATAAAACATTCTAGCGGTTTTGACAGACATCTTTGAATCGACAATACATCTTTACACCTGCATTCATACTCAAGATGGCAGTACAGTAATAGTATATTAATACCTAATTGATTACCCCTAATTCTAATGATTTGAAACACCATCAAAACCCTATCTGGTCACCATGTTTATTAATATTGCAGTAACCAACACTGAGAAATGTTATGAGAGTGTGTGATTGAATAAGAAGAATACGGAAGAGCCTAATCCACAATTGGTAGGTTTACCTGTGTGAATATATCTGTGATGTATCTGTAATGTATTTGTGATGTATTTGTGATGTATCTGTAATTGTAATGTTTTAATAGTAATGTAATTTGTGTGTCGGCCACTAGATTGGAATCATTGGAAAAGCCCAGTCATGACTGTATTGTACAGTATTATATGTATTAATGTATGTATTGATTAACCTGTATATATTGTCATGACCTTGTACTTAATGTTGTTTATATTATTAATTGTAGGGCTTTGGTTGAGATTGAGGTTGAGGTTGAGGTTGAGATTGAGGTTGAGGTTGAGATTGATGTTGAGATTGAGATTGAAGTTGAGAGTTAATAGATCGTATTACTGGAACATTGTGTTTTGATCTTTTGGGCCCGAACCTAAAATCCATAGTGGTACCACCACAAGGGTAGTCTTACCACCCGGTACATCGACACTATTACAGGTATATTTAATTATTCACAGGCTGTAACCAGTATTGCCGTTTTAAACATTTTATTTAAATTCATAGTGGAAGATCGGGAAACTGAATGTGTCAGCCACGTTAAATAAAGACGTTGCTTACTTACTTACTTACCATGGAAAAACGAGGCACCGGTATACTTTAATTATTACATGTATTATAGTAGAACAGACAATTTTGTTTCAACAATTTGGTAAAAGTGGTATAGAGAGAGGTTATCAGTTATGCAACAGTTGCATCTACGGCCCTCCACCCTAGCTGGTGATGTGCCGGGAGTTTTACTTTTGGTTTGTAAGGTCCCCCCGCCCTGCTCAACGGTCCTGCCAGGACAGCTGATGGTAAGATAGCCAGTATTTTCCCACCCCCTGGCAACTAAATATTGTAACCGGGATATTAGTTCGGAGAAAAAAATACAACATTTCCTCGGCAGTGCGGGGAAGCTGGAAGATACAACACGACCGTTTCCCCGGCATCCCTGGGGTGGGCGGCGTGTATGCAACTGACTGGTGCATTCCTGTCATGAATAGTACGCGAATGTGTCCCGAACAATGGAAACGTATACACATGCATACGAGTCAATATATATTTTGGTAACAAAATCACGTCCTCGCACTTTTCATATGATTTTCCTCGAAAATGAACATCATTTATCATTTTAAGTGAAAAGGAGTGTGTTGGCACGTAAGGGTCATGACCAAAAATTGTGAAAGATTACTAGAAACTGATAATTTTATGGTTGATTTCCTTAAAAAGTCTACTTTTCCAATGTCCCTAATTCGAATTTTTGTAATGGTGCCAGGCATAAGAGAATACTATGTACTGTTTGTGTTGCTCTCAATTGCAATGTCAGTTAACTACTAATCCTGTAGGTTATAAATCAGTGATGGTATGCTATATATCCTGCTTTCTTATATCATGTTTTGCTTAATTTGTTTTGTCCCTAGAACCACGTTCCGTAATGTAACACTTTCCTTAATACGTCAAATACATAGCTATCTCCCTTCGATTTCAAGTAAGAGACATCTCCTGATTGAAGAGTACACATGTAAATACAGGAATTTTGTTTCAACAATTTGGTAAAAGTGGTATAGAGAGAGGTTATCAGTTATGCAACAGTTGCATCTACGGCCCTCCACCCTAGCTGGTGATGTGCCGGGAGTTTTACTTTTGGTTTGTAAGGTCCCCCCGCCCTGCTCAACGGTCCTGCCAGGACAGCTGATGGTAAGATAGCCAGTATTTTCCCACCCCCTGGCAACTAAATATTGTAACCGGGATATTAGTTCGGAGAAAAAAATACAACATTTCCTCGGCAGTGCGGGGAAGCTGGAAGATACAACACGACCGTTTCCCCGGCATCCCTGGGGTGGGCGGCGTGTATGCAACTGACTGGTGCATTCCTGTCATGAATAGTACGCGAATGTGTCCCGAACAATGGAAACGTATACACATGCATACGAGTCAATATATATTTTGGTAACAAAATCACGTCCTCGCACTTTTCATATGATTTTCCTCGAAAATGAACATCATTTATCATTTTAAGTGAAAAGGAGTGTGTTGGCACGTAAGGGTCATGACCAAAAATTGTGAAAGATTACTAGAAACTGATAATTTTATGGTTGATTTCCTTAAAAAGTCTACTTTTCCAATGTCCCTAATTCGAATTTTTGTAATGGTGCCAGGCATAAGAGAATACTATATATACTGTTTGTGTTGCTCTCAATTGCAATGTCAGTTAACTACTAATCCTGTAGGTTATAAATCAGTGATGGTATGCTATATATCCTGCTTTCTTATATCATGTTTTGCTTAATTTGTTTTGTCCCTAGAACCACGTTCCGTAATGTAACACTTTCCTTAATACGTCAAATACATAGCTATCTCCCTTCGATTTCAAGTAAGAGACATCTCCTGATTGAAGAGTACACATGTAAATACAGGAATTTCATTGGCTGACAAATAAACCTGCACACTAAATATATATATATATAGTATTTTAAATGGACGCCAGTTCCTGAAACACTTATCAAAGTTACGTTCATACAAATGTTTTACGGAATCAATAAAAGACCATTATCATGGGCGTAGGAGCGTCTTCAACATTGGGGGGGGGGGGCCAAACATTTGGCAACTTGGGGTAAAAAATTTTTTTGCTCGCTACGCTCGCAAAGTAACGTCCTTATGTCAATTAGTCAACACGCAATATTTGCACAAAACTATTCTACAAACAAACTGTACTCTTAAACGTTCAAAACACTCCTTTATCTATATACTAACTGTGAGTTTATGGTTCTGTGGTCATTTGGTTAAGTAATTACGTCTTAACTGGAAGTTAATCCGTTCAAGTATACACGGGTCCGGGGGCATAGCCCTCATGAAATTTTTCTAAACTATAGATAAATCTAGTGCATTCTAGGCGTTCTGATATACCTTATTTTGCATTCAAAAAGGACCTTAATGCAGGGAATTTAAGTTCTTACAAAAACACAATTAAGTGTTTGCATAAAATTTAAAAGGTGAAAACGTTTGTTTCAAACGCTTTATATATAATTGACAACGTCCCAAAGTCATATATGAGGGTTGGGGGACATTAAGAGTACAATTAATGGCACAAGTGTATTTTTGCAAACAATGGGTGATGAGGTATTTGAATATATGGACGTCGCGTCACAAGTTGGAGCTATTTTCAATTTCGCGTAATTTATTTGCCAAATGGTGCAAATGTAATTCTGTTTGTTTCAATAAATATAATATTTTATATATCAATCGAACGAAGAAAATCAGCACAATCGACCTGAATGTATATGTTTTGAGTTTTATTACAAAATCCCAAACTTTCAGGGTTCGAAAGAACCAGAATACGGTGAAATATCACTGTAGAGATGTAACATCCAATCTCGTTGGGCTTGAGAAAAATGTGTGGTGAGCAAAAACCATACGCAAAATTTCTATATTTTTTACGCAAAAATGATTCTTGAACGTTAAAAGTTGATGTCATTAACGTAAAAGAAAATGACATCATCATAAAGTCAACTATTTTGATTCTGTGTTGCGGGAACAGTTGTGTAGAGATTTCAAAATTACAGGACAATAAGTTGTTATTACACTGATAAAATTGTTCTGCAATATTTATTTTTAATAATTTGTCTTTGAAATTTCCTATAAAAAATACGTTTTTCATATATTATTAAATACGGTACTCATTTTAGATTTTGAGTCAAGGAATCAAAAATAATTTCAAATTTTCTTTGTCGCCCAAAAATGTCCCACCCTGTGCTTAAAACTAAAAACTGAATTAAACATGAAATTCGATTTGATCGAACGTGAAATTTTCTGCAAAACAATATTCGTCACTGAAATGATAAAATACGTTTTTTCCACGCTGTTGAATAGTATATTGTTTATCAAAATCGTTCAATAAACGATGAAGTTATTAGTATTTTTCAATGTCGACACAAAATGTCCCACCAGCAAAATTACGTACTAAGTAACGTCAAAATTTAAGTGTTTATGTTGTAGCTTCGATAATTCAATGCAAAATTGAAATCGAAATTTTAAAGATTGGTTCGAAAATGTTTTTTTTTATATACTAGGAAATGTACACAGTACTTTATTCATCAAGGGATTTTTTATTTTGAATTCTTTGTTCATTGGGGTTACATCAAGCCAGTCTAAACTGTACAAAGAGCATTACATCAATATGGTTAATTACGTACAAGTTATTTTGCCTAAATTTAAGTTCTGTAATTCCGAAGGATGCTGAATATACCCTTTATACACATAGTTACACAACTTATGTGTTTATGGTTGTTGTGTGCCCATGATTTAGTTATTCTGTCAATTGTACGCCTTATGTCCGTCATATTTAGCTAAAATAACGGCGTTTTTGACGTTACGCAAAATAGCTCCAACTTGTGACGCGACGTCAAGGAAGTTATTTTGCGAGCGAAGCGAGCAAAAAAAATTTTTGATACGTTTTTACCAAGAACTGAAGGCAAATTGCCTATAACGAGATATATTAGGTCGTAAATTATAATTTTTCGTCTGAATTATTGGGGGGGGGCCAAAAGATATGTTGGCCCCCCGGTCAGGCCCCCCCTGCCCCCCCCCTGCTCCTACGCCCATGATTATAAAAGTGTTTTGTAAAAGCAATACTTAAGTATACCATCGTTTGGGGCAATTGTATAACAAGCGGTGGTCGCGGGTGCTGGCTAATTGTTTAAAATGTCGATTAAGTATCTCATTTGACAATGACCATTATGATATTCCTACCAACTGTTTTAATGGTATTCAAAGTATATTTAGTATTGTAAAATACCGTTACATAGTTATTATGTTCTTAAGAGTATTGCTACTTGCTATAGGCAGCTAAAGTAAATTAGAACGAAAGCAAGTGTACATTCTGATACATAAAAGCCGTTTGATACCCACACATGATTTGCAACCGTGAGGGCACCATGAGGGGCCATGTGGGCTTGCAATATGTGTCCGATATGGGTCCCTTGATTCCTTCAGAAATGGGACCCATATGGGCAGCCTATATTCGTATGAGCACTTCAAATATATTGTAAATCAGAAATTGTATTTTTCTGCAAACACCACTCTATCCTCTGGTTTGCAACTTCTATGCGTACATAGTGTCCTTGCAGGAATGGGCTGTTGAACAGCTTCTTGTTTGTTCAAGGCGTTCTATATTATATATTTAGTTATTTACAAGTTCGATATTTACAAGCTATATATCACATAATTATAATATACATGTACATTTGTACTTACAAATGCATGAATAACAAAGTGCAACCTAATTTATTATACCACATATATAACACCCAGCCTTGTCCGAAATCGAAATACAAGCAAGGATTAATTAAGAAATAAAAATCTGTTCGCGTTTATTGTCGGTGAATAAAACACGGGCAGGAGTTCGGTTGCGGAAAAATTAAATCACGAGTGCGTAGCACGAGTGATTTAATTTTCCGCATCCGAACGAGTACCCGTGTTTTATTCACCGACAATATACAAGAACAGAGTTTTTATTTCGATTCTAAATACGATAATATCCCGCACTATTTAACTGCGCGCATTCCATTTTCACCCATTTGACATTGAACATAATTCCACGATGAAATTGAGTGGCTTATTAGCTGGTACAATTACCTCCCTCGTTAATGAAAACGACCTTCGTAATTTTCTGAAGGAAATACCACAATTTAAACATTGAAACAATTTTAATAACACGAGTATAAAAATATTATGGTATCTATTTTATAAAATAAAAAATATAAATGGATTGATTATCAGAAGCTTTAATAAAACTTTGTTTCTAGAGTACATTGGAGTTTCTAAAAATAGATTCGTCATAGATGTAACACTGGATTCTCGTGCAATTCGCCTTGTCATCGTGACTCGTAGTAAATTTTACTATAAAGTTTACGTTCATTCATTTATAAATATGTCAAGTGATACTGGGCGTAAATAGAAACAGCCAATTTGATAGGTATGTTTTATGGGGGCAATAAAACATGGTTCGGTTCGTTCTTTGTGTATTGGATTAATCCGCGAATCGTGTTAGAATGGTAAATATATATCAGACGTAAAATAATACCAGCATTGATAATCAATTAAGTATCAATTCTGGTTATAGCATATCGCAGACTAGTTTCAACCGGTTGAAGTTGCAAAAGTACTTTACTTTACTAATATTTCAATTCAAGGGAGGTAATACTTTTTTTTTGCTCTATATGGGCTTGCTCAGGAATAGCCCATATGAGGCCCGTATTGGCGGTACCCCATATGGATACCAGATGGGAAAGCCCATATGTGCTTGCCCAGGAATAGCGCATATGTGACCCGTATGTGTACCAGATGGGAAAGCCCTTATGGGAATGTCCAGGAATAGCTATAGAGCTAGCCCATATGAGACCCGTATGGGTACCCCAGATGGGAAAGCCCATATGGGCTTGCCCAGGAATAGCCCATATGGGACCCATATGTGTACCAGATGGGAAAGCCCATATGGGAATGTCCAGGAATAGCCCATATGAGACCCGTATGGTCATGTTTGCTGGGATATCCACAAGTTAGTTAAACCCAATCTCATTAAAATCAACCTTATATGGATGCGTAGATCTATGTCCCATAACTTTACGCAGATAGTGTAAGGTGTATGGAGCGATTGTTAGGATCTGATTTTAATGAGATTGCAAATAAACCACATTTCACGCGACCTTTTTTAAAGCCCCCCCCCCCCCCCGCATCATCATTAAATACGCACCTGAGAAGCCTATACTAAGGGAGACAATCGGTATCCGACTGTTATTTTCTTTATTTATGGTTGTTTCCCTTTGTACAAAAAAGTTGACGCACCACATCATAGGTGTCGCCACTGCACGTCCGCCATATTGTGAGAAACGAATGCTACAATTTTGTCATAGAATAAGAAATTTATCGATTGTTTTGCCGAACGTTTGGCTATTCAATAGCCACAATCTTCGAGGAAAATGTTTCCAATTCAACCAGGTAAACCCTGACAACAAGTTTTCACCTATTTGTTGCGTAGAATAGATAAAAAACAACCAATTTTATTCACCTACCCCAAACAATGACTAGATGAGACGAAAAAATGAGGTTGAAACATGCAGTGTGCAATGCGACTTTGGCGAAAGCACTGTATTGTTAATTTATTGCTGCCCGAAAGAATGAACTCGTGCGTGTGTTTGACAACAGAGCAAGTGCAAATACTCTTTATCAGGGATACAGGCAAAATCCTCACTCTGACACCACGACACTGGACATAAAATCTAGCCCATGAGCCGTCTAGGATGGGGATTATGTCCAGCTTGACAAAATTGAGCACTGGGGATTTTGTCCTACACTCAATCTGTCACACTACAGAGTGCAATACAGTCGCTTGACACTGATAAAAGGACTGTTTTGCTAAAAAGAACAAAACTCTTCCGACAGAGACTGAAATGATGACTATTTCAGTCTTGAAAAAACAAGTTTTAGCATATGACTAGTATAGTTTTGCTTTTATTTTAAACTTTTAGCTATATGAATATTGCAACACAGTGCAACTCCTAACTGCAATCGATTTGTCTAGAGACGAGATGGCAACTGCGACGTGAGGAGTACAACAGTTTTTTTGCATTGTTGGACTGTATTATAATGAATGACTTATTGTTGCCTTGTAAGAATAAGGTTGTAAGTTTTCCCCTCCTTTTGAGCCATCACTATTCTTAATTCTACATCACCAAAAAAATGGTTGTCGGTGGGAAAAGATATTAAAGTGATTCAAAGTTTCATATGATTCATTTTGTGATGCCGAGTTTGAATATCTATGTCTACAAGGTTGTTACTTGCAATAGCACTTGCAACCTCATTCTTCTAAGGCAAGGATAGCATGTTACAATGTACAGCATATGTACAACTTCAAGATCGAGGGAGTAATAAATGCATGGAAATACACTTATTGTGTTGTATATTAATTATGCAATGGGTTACAGTGGAGTCATGAGTTAGCTTATGAATTTAGTTTTAATGTACACACTGTATAGTTAAGTGTGTTGAGAGATTGTACAGCAGTTAGATGAATTCTGACAGGGAAGTATCCAGGACAAGAATGGAACAAGGTTTTACATTCTATTTGTTAGCATAAGTCTGATATTTATGCTTTTTATATCTTGAAGGTATAAACACAAGCGTGCAGGTGACCACTCAGATGAATGGCTCTGTCGGCGGTACGTAAGTTACCAGCCAGGGGCTCTTGAAGGGTTCATTAAAAGGGAGGTCTATGTCCTCATTTAGAAAAAGGGTTATTTCCCTTTATAACTTAAGGTGGTTCATATTGATTTACTTGGTTGAACACAAAGTAATTTATAATGTAACCTATTAAGTTGCTAAATGAAGAATATATAATATGCTCTCAAAACTGGATTTGTATTTAATACACTAGTACTACACAACTGATGTTAGGCTGTACTCATTGTAGCCAATACATTTGAAAAATTGTTTACTTTTTTCAGTCACACTACAGCATCATTGATAATAAACTATTCTTTCGCTTTTGTGAGTTTAAGATGACATGCCAGATTTTTAAGATGTTTAGCTTACAAATTTCAGCAGTATGGATTCTCTTAATCTATTTCATATTCTGATTATATTTTAGCTGTTTAAATCATTACTTTTATTTCATTTTTTTGTCTCATTTTTATGGTTTAACGTTTTAGAATTTTTCCTCTCAGCCAAATTTCCATCATGTCCTGTATCATTGATTCAGTTTTCCTTCTGTTTAGTTTGATTCTCAAAATTAATTATTGTGAGCAAGTCTCGCCATATGTGCTTTGTGCTTAAGCCTTCGGCTACCGTTTGTTTTGGCAATTAACTTTTTAATTTTGATCTTGTGATTGTTATGACACTGTGTGGGATAGAACCAGGGACCCCCTGCACTTAAAGCTGGCACTCTAGCTTTTGACTTATTCCCTTGTTTGACTCTCGGCATCAAAGTGAAAGCTGGCTTCCCCATTCATACTCTCCTGCAATGAACTTAAATAAATTAATTAGCATATTAATATGGACTTGCTTAATTCTAATATATACTTATTTAGTGTGCTTTTTCTTACCTTCATGTCAGACCCCTGTGGCAGATCCTAATGAATCTTCAATCTGGTTGTATCTTTTTATGCCTGCTGTTGAAAATTGGGGTTCATTGCTTTGCACATTTCACTCTGTTCAGTGACCATGTAATGTTTCACTTCTAAAGTAAAGAGACTTGAACCAGCTTCCACTATTGACTAGAAAAATCTTAGTCTGTAGAGTTTGGATCATGACCTCCCAGTGAACGGTTTCAAGCTTATTGATTTTGAGGTCAAAGGTCAAGGTGATTTTGAATTCAAACCCTTCAAAGGTCAAGGTCTCTGTTCTATCATGTGAAATGACCAATTAGCAATTTAGCTGCAACTGTTGGCATACATGTTTTACATGACTCTCCTGTTTGGTTGATTTCAATCTATGCTTATTATTTGTGTGTTTGTATATATTTACATGTGTGTTGGTTTATACAATATAACTATACCATACTGCTGAGTGCTGAACAATGATACAAACTAGAATGTGCATGCTCATGTAAGCTATCATCTGGTACATTGACTTATGAGGTTATAATACCGCTTTAATTATACCTCCCCTTCAAAGAAGTGAGGGTATATTGCTTTGCTACTGTCAGTTGGTGTGTTTGTTAATGGTTAGTATACTGAATAGTTAATATAATAATAATCAACAACTTGGTTAGTGACCAGTAAGTGGGTCTACTTGAATAGAAGTTGGGGTCCGACAGTAGGTAAAAGGTTGATAATTTACCATGACTTTTGATAAAATGTAATCTTGATGTCACTATCAAAATGGTTACTTGGTATTTACTTTTGTGTAGGATTCTCAAACTTCAATGAATGTTCTTATTTTCCTGATAATATGTTGATCTTGACCAGTAGATCACAATTATTCATATTGAGGTCAAAGGTCAAGGTTGCTACGTTTAAGGCTGGAACCTAGAGTGACTATTTATCATATACAAATCACACCTGGTATTTTTAAGGCTTTGTCTGCTTTCAGGTTTTGTATTCTCGGTGTACTCTGTATTGAATAGTGGAATTTTATGCTTTGAAACCATGATTTTCAGGCTTGAGAATAACTCATTTACAGGGCTTGACGAAAACTATTTTTGTTGTATGACAGTAAAGAAACATACAATTTGTAAACAAAATACTTGCTGGTCTTTCTTGATTTTCACTGGCCTAGGACCAGCGAACCAGTGCTAAGTATCAGGCCTGAATTAACTCTCAGTGGGGCATACATGTTTATACATGTCTCTCGTTGTTGTGGTGACTGCTTTGTTATGTGATTCAATCATCCATTTTATATAGCTTGCATCCAGCAGTCAATGTAAGCTCAGAAACATTAGTTCATATATGTCAAGTATTTTACCCATATATTATATATTAACTTGTTTCATTAACATGAATTTGCTTCAATAATATTTGGTCAACTGGTAATTAATCATTCTTTTGGCTAAAAATAATGTGAAAATAACACTAAAGTTGCTTCTTTTCTTCTGTATTAATTGTATTTTAAAGGTTAAACATATAAAATAAGGGATAATGAATAATAATTAAATGAATGATGGTATTTCTAAATAGGAGTGTCGCTCTTATTTTAGCAAAAAACTTCAAGCTTCTCTGACAAAAACAATTATTTAACTTTAATTAAAAATTGGTGTTCAAATTGAAGAAATTTGTCCCCCATATTCATGATAAATGAAGCAAGGCCCTTCCAGAGCCCTATGTGTGTTTAAGGGAACAGCCTTTCAAGAGAACATTACTTTATGACATTTTCATCTTTTTAGACAGCACTCCCATATGTTATGGTTCCAGTACTAATACATATATACCATTGCTCAGCATATCATCTTGTATCTATGTATGTTGCTAATCATGTTCTTGTACCAATCTCATACACTTATTCTACCTTTTAAGACTCATCAAAAGTTTTATCAAAAACTTTCTCTCATCGTTTTATACTGGATCATCATTCATGTAGGCTAGTAGTATACTAGACTAGAACAGTAAAGGTGTCTGCAAAATCAGTTTTACAGGGCTCTCCATGAAATTTAATGTAGCAAGGAATGTGCTCATTGTTGCAAAGTAGTTAGTGGTACTTTGGTGCGTAAATTGTGATTTGTTTATTTACCATTTAACCATTAATTTTTTATTATTTATGATTTGTTGACAAATTGTTGTAGCCAGTAGTGAATAAAGTCCCTGGTAGTCAGTGAAATAGTTAACCACTGGTGCTTGTGGAGAGCTCTGCAATTATCAATCCTCTTGCATACAAAATCATTTCGATAAATCATCCGTTCAAGTCTGTCTGTCACTGTCTGTCATCCGATCATTTTCATTGGCCAAGACCAGGTCATAAAAGCATTTTCATTGGCCAAGGCCGAAACATCAAAGCATTTTCATTGGCAAAGGCCGAAACATCAAACCATTTTCATTGGTCAAGGCCAGAACTTTAATAGCTATTTCCGGTGTTTAAGCCTTCTGGTGTATGTTCAGCATATACATGTAACACATTCTGTTTCAAGCTTACATCATATCTTGTCATGTCATGAATCATGATATTAGGTATTATTTGATACCATCAGATACCATCAGATACCATCAGATACCATCAAGTCACTGAGAGCATCTGAAGTCTTTGGAATGGTCATTCTGACAGGGGTCCTGAAATCTTATTCGAATTTACTTGTCTGTTTTACCAACTGGCATTTTGATAACTATATAGTGAATTATTGTCAAATTTCACTCGTCCGTACAGGCCTCAGGATTTCAGGACCCCTGGTCATACTGCGTTGTCATACTATTTTCTTTTGCATGTGGAGGTTGTTGGTATAATTACTAGTAATTATATAAATGTCTTCCACATCTAGTGTGTGAGTGAGAACTATTGGTTTTGTGGTAGATGTCTGTATGTACTATGTAAGACAGTAAGTAACTGTTGAAACTTCACATGAATACTAAATTATTTGGTACCCAGTCAAGTGCATAGTTGTGCCAATTGTGTCAATTTAATTTTAGTCAAGTCATTTGTCAAAGATTTTGGTTATCTGTTGGAGACAATTCTCGGTTTAGATTTATTTATACTTTATAGTCATGTTTTGTTTTTGTACGCCCGTTGAAAAACAAGACGTATTATGTGAACACCCTTGGCGGGCGGGCGGGCGGGCGGGCGGGCGGGCGGGCGTGCGGCGGTGTGTACTCTAGCTCAAACAGTTTTTGTCCGATCATCTTCAAACTTGCTTACAAAGGTAATGGGTGATATATCTAGGCCAAGTTCGATTTAGGCCAAATCGGTGCAGGCCTTCTTGGGTTATGGTCATTCTGTTACCAAAAAAATGTAAAATTGGCCTTGTCTGTACTCTCACTCAAACAATTTTTGTCCGATCGTCTTCAAACTTGGTTACAATGCTTATGGATGTAATATCTAGGCCAAGTTCAATTTAAGGCCAAATTGGTGCAGGCCTTCTTGGGTTATGGTCCTTCTTTTACCAAAAAAATCTGAAATTGGCCTTGTCTGTACTCTAAGTCAAACAGTTTTTGTCCGATCATCTTCAAACTTGGTGACAACCCTTATGGGCATATATATATAATATCTTGGCCAAGTTTGATTCAATGAAAATGGAATGAACTCGGAATTTTATACGCCGCATCTGACCCCATCAATGAATGAGAGAATGAATATAGGAAACAACTGATATGGTGCATTTGTCAAAACATTATAATATATAGTTTGTGATTATAAAGATTAGTTTAAAGATGATTGTTTCAAAATGTTTTGACATAATATGGGCTTTTATTTCATAATCAATAATTGTTGTCACTAGCACAACCAAGACAGGCATATTTTGTGACATTTTGGCACTCTTGTTTCATCATTTGTTATAATTAATGGTCACTTCTTCATCGCTATGTTATCGTATAATATTGTAATTGTAACTGTTGGGCCATAATTGGAACTGTTTTGTTTAGCTTTAACCCTACAAATCAATGAAAATGTCTCTCCAAATGTTGAAATGTGGTTAAAGACTGAAGTTGATTATAATGCCGGGAAACTGACAGCTGTATTTGACTGAAATAATGTTAACTGTTACGACCATCTATTCTTTTCCATAAAAAAATGCTGGGAAGTGGTTAGTTGACCAAACAAACTGTTTTCATGTTGGCCTGACATTGCAATACTTGTTACTCTAGATTGTCATATCCTTGTAGGCCAAGCAAGAAATATATATCCATTTCCTGTATAATTTTTATTATGTACATTTATAAAATCCTTAAATTCTTATCTTGCTTCATTAGTTCATACTTTTCTAAACATCCAGAAACACAGTGTACAATACAGTCATACTATAAAATGTAACTGCTCTTCCTTTGTCATGTTCAAATAGGTTAACTAATTGACTATGCTGCAACCTTTTCCATTCATTTGAAAGACAAAAGAAATGGTTGATTTTCTCTTAGATTTTCAAAATACTGAAGGGTCCATTCACTTATTGACTCTGTATCTATTGAAATAAAAGGACCAGATTGATTAAGATAGTGTTGCTTGGAAAGTTTTAGGCAAGTTAAAAAGCACTTGTACTTTGCGGAAACGAAGCCCTCGGGACATAATTGATTATCAGTACTTAAATATCAAACAGGAAATGTTTATGTTTTTTCCAAGGCCTTGTTTGTATCTCATTATGTGTTTAACTGTGTACACTTATTGCCATAAAATAACTAGACAATGTGCTTTTACTCACTGCACCCTATTTCATTTCATAACCCTTTTATGTGGCTAAATCTTCACATTTCAATATTTTATTTTTATTATAAATAATAAATAATCTTTATAAAAAGTCCAGGATATTAGTCTCATGATTTACTGAACATTGTCTGCCTCTAATGCTCTATAGTCTTGTGGTAGAGCTATAGTACCAGTTCTGCTTCCAGTGCAACAGCCTATGGTTTCATCCAATTGTGATATAACTGGGGGGGGGGTCAGGAATGGTGAGCAATAACTTTTGTTCTTTATCCAGCATCTGAATTTGTTCCTTTCTAAAATAATTAATGTGACATATTGTGAATGGCAATTAGTTTTACTTTATTATTGTAAAGCCATAAATACAATCAGACATAGCATTTTTAGAATTTTTTTGGATTCAATGTGAGGGTTTGGTGCAAAACTACTATATAGACACAGGACTAGATTTTAACTTTTTTTGGCACTTGCAATTTTTTTTCAGTTGCTTAAATTTCAATGGTTTATGCACTGGCAATTTCATAACTACCGGTAGCTAATTTAATGGGAAGGACGATAAGAATGATAACAGATACAAATGATTTAGCGGCTTCCGATTATTTATACTAAAGCTTTGTACCGAGCCCTCATAATTATGGGTCTAATGAAACCTATGTAGTAATAGTATTTAGGGCATGGATACCATTAGAATGTAGTCATCCCAAGTATATATTTATGTGTTTTAACTGTCCTGTGCTGGTATTTTTCCTGTCTGGTTAGGAGAAGTCCACATGTTTCGTGATTCCATTAATTTGATTAAATAGTCAACTATTATCAGACATCCCGAAAGTTGACCAAATTGGCCCGACATTATGACTATTTTTGTTTTGGAAGTAAAGAAAGTTTCTTCTTGGGTTTGATGTCCATAGTCACATTCTGTGGTATTGCTACACTGTTATAGACATAGGAGGAATACCAGTGTTTGATTTTATAATAGGAGATCATGTAGACAAAAGAAACTTACGTTTTATCATCATCGGTATATTGCTGGCTTAGAATGAAAAGGTCGTAAGTACTACTTACAATCTTTTTAGAATGATACTGCCATACATATTTAAAATCTGCATCATAAGGCGCGTCTAATGAGCCTATTTTCATGCAATTCAAAACTTGTCATGTTGAAACAAACAAAGTTGAAACGGCTTGTTTTAACATACGTAAACTAATGTGCACTTTTCCGACAGTTTTTTTCTTGTTTTCTTAAAATATCTATTTTGTAGTTTAATAATTTTTTATGACCTTCTCATTCTAAGCCATTGATATGTTTGTTATCATTTACATGTATGTAGTCATTTTGTAGTGTGTAGATTCTTTCAACAAGATGTTGAATGTCATTTTTTCCTCTGTATTCACATAACATGGTGTAAACGTGTATCATCTTCTTGTTTTCATATATCCAATGAAACACTTATTTTGTCTCTATTGTTTATTGAACTTCAGCTGTGTATGCATTGATCATTCATTAAGACTTTTACTTTATTATAATTATGTACATGTATTAAAGCCTTGTTTTATTGTGATGGCAATTTACTTTAGAAAGCATGTGACATGTATCCAAAGTTTCTGACTCGCCTATTTCAGAGCTTGAATCTGTTTAAACTAAGCCTGAGACTGCGGTTTTCATATATAGAACTTCTTCCATGTTCCTCATTTCTACATTATTGATGCTAGCAGCCAGTGAATAGGTCTAGTTGAATTACTCTAGTGTGTCACTATGTTTCTTATATTCAGACAATCACTTGTACTTTTATATCATTTTTATGGTATGTAGATCACAGATCACACGGGGTCACCATTATGTAGGAGGTATTCATGCATCATGACCAAATCATCTTTCAACAATCTATATCATTCTTCATGTTAAAAACGTATTTCTTTCTATCTGCTTTCAGAGCACAACATATTCATCCGATTCTATTAATTTTGCACGCTTACTTTATACATATTATAAATCTTGTTTAAAACTTGGAAGTCAATGAATTTTAATTTATGAAACGGGGCGATTCACAAATTCGGAAGTGTTCATTTTTGGTGTTCCCAGACCTGTGAGGGGTGAGGGGGGCTTGGGGTAGGGTATGTAGACTTTACCTTGCTTGTGGTTGATATTACAGGGTATGTATACTTAAACTAAAGACTGAAGTTAAAGACAGATGCTACACTGTTGTGAATAAGATATGGGGTCAAACCGTTATCTGCCCTTACAGATCTTTTTAAAATTCTACAGCCAGTTTATTTTATAGAAATGCTCTGTTTCAGGGGATATTCAGATTCATTGAAAGTCTCACTGACTATATGTTATGTATATCTTTAAGAGTTGCAGATATTTAAAGCCCTCTGGGTCAGTGTGTAAAATCTATCTAAGATGCCTTTGGTTGTAATATATTTCTGTTTCATTGTGTTTCTTCATTTCTCTTGCAGGTCATTCACCATTTGCATTCCCACCAGTTACATCAGATGGTAAGTCAAATAGTTGTGCTTAAATTTATTTTGGGGCTTAATGACAATTTTCCTGATTAATCCAGAATTCCTGAAATTACTCCAAAAATACTGCCGCATTAAATTTTCCTGATTTTGAATTTTGCCCTGTTGACACCCCTGTACGGGCAAACCCCTGTAAGGACAGGAGTACTACAATTCCAGAACAATCCCAATTTGCTCACTAAAAAAATTGAGCTTTCCTGAAAAATATTAGTTATTTGGGGATTTTTTATTAAAATGACAAAATTATTGTAATATCAAGTTCCATCAATTGAATACTGTTTCGTCATTTTTAAGAATTTAAAAAATACAATATTTTGCCTTTGTAAGAACTTGAAATTACATTATTTTGTTTTGGTAAGAATTTGAAATTACTATATTTGTTATTTCACTCTTAGAAAGAATTATGTTGTCAGTTCAAAGAAAGTTATGATTTCTCTGAGTAAAACTTTGAGAAAACTTTTCATCGTATTATTATTAAATTTAAAAACTCAATGAATGATGTTTTGTGTTTCTTAGTGCCCCCACCAGCTCTACCATTCACAGCGGGTCTACCAGAATTACTACAGCAACCTGGACCACAAGCACCTGGTGCACCTGGTGCGCCTGGCCCGGCTCAAGTTGACTTTATATGTCCACCGAGACCTAACACCGGAGTAGATGGTCGACCTATACTTCTCCGAGCCAATCATTTCCAAGTGAGAATACCTAAAGGTTTCATCCACCATTATGACATCTCCATCACACCAGACAAATGTCCTAGACGAGTCAACAGGTATACTCACCTTTCATTTATCATACATGAATGTCAATATTCTTGATTCACTGTAAAAAATATATCTTTAATTTTTGTGGGGATTAAATTTAGTGGATTTTGTGGTTCACCTTCAACCACAATACTAATCCGAACGAACATGGCTGTTAACCCTTATATTTATTGCCTGAAATGCAAAATCCCTGAAATAACGTCCAGTCATAATGGTCTTTTTTACCAAAACCTTAGCTTCAATGATTCTGTGATCTACTTAAAAATGTGTTTTTGCCAAATAGGTATGGATGGGGTAAGGGTATTTCCTCCTTTATGTTCTTGGAACAGTCACAAGCCTCAAGTTTGAATGATCTATTTTATTCCACCATTACAGAGAAATTATTGAGACAATGGTAACAGCATACCAGCAAAAGATATTTCAAGGAGCCAAACCTGTATTTGATGGCAGAAAGAACCTATATAGTCGAGATCCACTCCCTATTGGCAAGGATAAGGTAAGAGTGTGAACAACTCCCCATCAGTCTGTCACAGTGTGAATTATCAACACAAATGTTTCCCATAATATTAAGGCCAAAAAAATTGCTTGTTTCTCAATCTGCTAACGACTTTGAAAAAAATAGGCTCTGTAGGCAGGGAATATTTTGTTTTTTCTTTAATCGGTTATTTGGAAAAAATGCTCAGTTGACCTTTAAAATACTCACAGACACCTTCCTTTATGAAGATATACATTACTGTTTACTGATTTAAATGTTTGTATACCAACGAGTCATACTTTAATATATTCATTGATTCATTTGCCATAGCAATAATACAGTTGTGTGTGCTTAATCCCATGTTTACTGTTTATTGATTTAAATGTTTGGCATGTCAATGAGTTATACCTATATATATTCCTCGATTAATTTGTCATAGCAATAATACACTGTATGCTTAATTGCATACTTACTGTTTATTGTTTTAAATGTTTAGCACATGGGTGAGTCATTCCTAAATATATTCCCGGATTAATTTGTCATAACAATAGTACAATTATGCGAGTTTAATCATATGCTTAGTGTTAATTCATTTTAAATGTTTATCACATCAATGAGTCATACTTAAATATATTAATTGAAATGTCCAGACTGATCTTTCTTTGGGTAAAGTGAAAGAACTCGGGTATATCTTCATGTATTGATGCAATTATTGATGATAGTTTGTGTTAAGAGTATGATTTGTCTAATCATTTATTATCGTTTATTATTAATTTTGTGCTCCAAATATGTTTAGTGTTAATAGATATATATCTTAAGTACATCAATACGTCACATTAAAGTAGTTATTTTAAATAGATGGTTAAAAAACTGACTTTGCAAAAACAGAACTGCCTTCTAAAATGTATTCTCTGTATTACTCTATTTGCAATTGTATCTAATTGCTCTGTAATTTTCTATTTGTAAAATAATTACATGCTTTTTACTTTACTAGTTTGCATGTGTATAGTATGAGTGTACTGCGTTTGTTCATATATGAGAGAATGCTTTATGTTCCTTGTAAGTGTTTTAACATGACATTGTTTAAAGGGTGTATGGCTGAATTATGGTTACACATGACTGGTGAGAAAGATAATATATTAAAGAAATACCACCATAACGGTATTTCCTGACGTGTCTTTATCATTAGTATATTTTAGATCATATAAGGAAGTACTAGCAATCTTTTATAAATTGACATATGAACTCAATATTGAATCGATTAACCAGTTATGATATTACAAATTAATCTTTTTAGAAATGTATTATCTACATCTATTTTACCTCATATGCAATACTTTCCTTTTCTACAGGTTTTGTTATTTATTCTATATAATCAAGAAGGCAATAAGGTTTCAATATAGAATCGATTAACCAACTATAATATTGCAAATTAATTAAACTACATGTATTCCTATTGAAATGATTTTTCCCACAACCATTTTCCCTTTTATTCAATCGTTTGACTTTCAACATATTTTTGTTATTTGTTATATACTCAATCTTTGTGACAATGTTTGTTTCTGTATCTATTCTTGCCTTTCTGGTTCTGGTAGGGGTCATCTCACAAATTATTCTATACAAATCCAAATATGGGTGATATTTCTATTTTGTCTTTAAATTGTAGAGGCCTTCAGGGTACTTTAAAGAGACTCCAGGTTTTTCAGTACTTAAAAGAAGCAAATTGTGACATTTTGTGTTTGCAAGACACTCATTTTAATGAGGATCAACTGAAAGACATTTATACTGAATGGGGATCGGAGTGTATTTTAAGCAGCTGCTCCTCCAACTCCAGAGGCGTCGCTATACTTTTTTCGAAACAATTAGAATATAAAATTCATAACATAAAGTGTGACAAAGATGGAAATTATGTTATACTCGATATTAATTTGGGGGAAACTAAATTGACTTTAGCGTCAATATATGGGCCTAATACTGACAAACCATCTTTTTATGAAAATATTTTTGAAGTAATTGATAGTATGGAAAATGAAACCTACATGTTATGCGGTGATTTTAATTTAGTTTTAGACCCTGAGTTGGACTACTGTAATTATAAACATATAAATAACAAACTCTCGCGTCTAGCACTATTAAATGAAATCCAGAATAGGGAACTTACAGATCCTTTTAGATATAACTATCCCGATACAAAACGATACACATGGCGAAGGACTAATCCATTACAACAGGCCAGACTCGATTTCTTTTTAATATCCCCGCTTTTATTAACGAATGTTTCTGATATACTAGTTAAACCAAGTTTTCGATCAGATCATTCAATTATAATCTTGAAACTCAACTTTTCAAAGTTTAAACATAAATGCGGTCTATGGAAACATAACAACTCGCTGCTAAACGATATAGACTACTTGAATGTAATCAATGAAACAATCAATGAAACTATCAGACAATA
Source organism: Spisula subtruncata (assembly GCA_963678985.1). NCBI lineage: Eukaryota > Metazoa > Mollusca > Bivalvia > Venerida > Mactridae > Spisula > Spisula subtruncata. The sequence goes on from OY787676.1 coordinate 13,482,408, forward strand.
TGCTCTGTCTGTCTACAATATCGATACAATTCTTGAAAATCCTCCCTTGGACATACAATTTACAATAAATGACCAATTATTTTTAGAAACTTTACTTATGGAAATACGCGGAAAGTCCATCTCTTATAGCTCGTATAAAAAGAAAAATACAAATCAAAATGAAATTAATATAAAAAAGAAAATCGAGAATCTAGAAAACCCTCTCTTAGAAAAAAATATAGACACGTTAAACCAATTAAAAACCGAACTGAAGAATATTCAGGAAAGTAAATTAAAAGGTTATATGGTGAGATCGAAAATTGACTGGGTTATAAATGGAGAAAAACCAAGCAAATTATTCTGCAATTTAGAAAAATATAACTATACAACAAAAACTATCAACAGACTTGTTAAAGCTGACGGAACCGAGTTAACCGATCAAAAGGATATACTGAACGAAGCATCGTATTTTTATAGAGAACTATATTCTAAAAAACAAAACGAGATAGACTCGGATATTTTTAACAATTTTATACACGATATAGACATACCTAAATTGACAAATGAAGAATCAAACTCAATAGAAGGTTTAATTACATTAAACGAATGTTCAGAAGTCTTGAAAACTATGGCTAATAATAAAAGTCCTGGAACGTCAGGATTCAGCTCTGATTTTTACAAGGTTTTCTGGAAAAGAATTGGTATTTTTGTCTGCAAGGCGCTAAATGAAGCTTTCTTATCAAATTCATTAACGATCACACAAACTCAAGGAATAATAACATGTATCCCAAAAGGTGAAAAACCAAGACAATTTCTCAGTAATTGGCGTCCAATTACACTTTTAAATAGTGTTTATAAAATAGGTTCTGGGTGCATTGCGAATAGATTAAAAAAATATCTTGAAAACTTAATAAATACTGACCAAACAGGTTTTATAAAAAATAGATTTATTGGGGAAAACACAAGACTTATATACGACTTAATGAAACATACTGAAATAAATGATATACCTGGATTATTATTACTAATTGATTTTGAAAAAGCATTTGATTCTCTATCGTGGGAATTTGTACAGAAAAGTCTAACTTTGTATAACTTTGGAAATGATATAAAAAGGTGGTTCAATGTATTATATAAAGATAGTGTTTCAGCTATTACACAGTGTGGATTTTTATCCGACTTCTTTAAAATACAACGTGGTTGCCGTCAAGGTGACCCGTTAAGCTGTTACATCTTCATATTGTGTGCTGAAATTCTGTCCTTGAAAATTAGATCAAATAATAATATCAAAGGTATAAAAGTGAATAACGTAGAACACAAACTGTCACAATTTGCAGACGACACAACAATTATCCTTGATGGCTCTTCTGAATCTCTCAACGAAACCTTGAATATATTATCAGATTTTACATATCTCTCTGGACTCAAAGTAAATTTTGATAAAACCAAAATAGTCTGGATAGGTAAACATAAATATAGCTCTAACACCATCAAAACAAAATGGAAACTGTCTTGGAATCAAAGTAGTTTCGAGATGTTAGGAATAAAATTCCACGTAGATCTTGAAAAGATGATAGAACTTAATTATACAAATAAAATACTTAAGATGAATAAAATATTAGCAAATTGGAAGCGACGAAACCTAACTCCCATCGGGAGAATCTTAATAATTAAGACTTTAATACTATCTCTTTTCAACCACCTATTTACATCCCTTCCTAATCCTCCTTTTGAAACTATTAAAACTCTAAACGATACATTTTCTGAATTCGTTTGGCAGGGTAAAGCTAGAATAAAGAAAGAAGTTTTGAAACAACACTATTCACGTGGAGGATTGGGAATGGTGGATATATTCGCATTTATATGTTCTTTGAAAATCTCTTGGATAAGGAGAATTATACAAACCAATAGTAAATGGATAAATATAGCAAGTACGCTATTTAGCATTGACAAATTAATAAAATGTAGCACTCGTTACCCTATACTAATAGTAAATACATTAAAAAACACATTTTGGAAAGATGTGTTTAAAGCGTTAGTTAAGTATAATGAACATCAACCACTTAAGGAAATAGATTTATTAGCTTATCCTTTATTTTATAACCCTAAAATCTTGGTAGGGGGCAATACTATATTTTATAAAACCTGGTATGAGGCTGGAGTGCAAACAATAGGAGACCTTATGAATGAGGACGGTAACGTACTAAGTCTAGAGGAATTCAACCTGAAATTCAGTCTCCAAACTAACTTTGTTCAATATTATGGAGTAAAACTATCTGTAAATAAATGCCTATCAGAATACAAAAATAAATACAATACAATGCTTATTAAACCATTCATTCCGCCGTGTTTCAAAGACATTCTAAAATTTAAAAAAGGTACACAACCTATGTATGATATAATGACACAAACTCAAGTAATGCCATCGAGCAAATCAAAATGGATGGAAAAACTAAATATGAATTTTGATGATAAAGATTGGTTCGCAATTTTTGCTATACCGTTTGAAATTACAAGTGATTCTAACATTCAGTGGTTCCAATATAGAATAATACATAGAATCCTTGGAACTAATTCATTCTTATTCAAGATAAACATTAGGCAAAACGAACACTGTTCTTTTTGTAAAACATCATCAGAAACAATTGAACACTTATTTTGGCACTGCCCAGTAACCACACAATTTTTAAAAAATATGTGTTTGCATAATACAACTGTTACAAACTATTTAAATAGAGAAAATTTTATCCTAGGAATACGAGACAAAAACAAAAAAGCCTTAAACCTCTTATTCTTCTACACCAAAAGGTTCATCTATAACTGTAGATTAAAAGATACAGTTCCCACTATTAATTACGCTAAACACTATATCAAGTACCAATACAACATATTAAAAGAAATAGCTATTAAGAATCACACCATCAACAATTTTAATGATAATTGGAATGACATAACCGGACTTTTCATATGAATCTCCAGATAACACACCTATACAAATAAACAAATAACATACCCCAAACCGGAACCAGAATATTATAAGAAAAATATAAGAATGTCCCATTGTCAAAGTTGAGTTCTTACCATTTTCCCTAAAAACTGAGGAGAGAGTGTTGGTTTATATGTATCATATACACCAACTATTACTATACATGTATTTTATATAGCAACATGTTTACAATGTGTAAAATTGTTTAATATTTCTGACATTCTGTAAATTTGACAGTGCAATTTAATTATGTGTAAACAACTATACATTATATAGTATCATAATTATGTACTAATCCAGGTATTTACTAACTCAGAACTTGTAAGGTGTGTACTGGGATGTCCTCGACCCAGACACACCTATTGACGAGGAAAATAAACTAATACTCCACCTCAAAAAAAAAAAAAAAAAAAAAAAAAAAAAAAAAAAAAAAAAAAAAAAAAAAAAAAAAAAAAAAAGATATACAGAAAGAACCAAAATGCCCTGATAGAATAGGTCCAATTCAATTTTTTTCAAATTTGTCAAGACGAAAACACTAGGGGGCCAACAAACAGGGTTGGTACGGGTAGTGGAAACAAGCAAAAAATGTTTGCCTAATATTACCTGATAGTATCTATCAATCAGTCAGACTCTGAGCAGAAAATGAAATGGTTGCCTTTATTTAACTTGTATGATAGTGCTAGCAGAGTCTATCTCTCCCCTTCCCCTATCTCAATGCAATAAATTCTAAAACCAGGACTGGAACTGAGTTATCTGGAATGAAAAACTTCAGTCATTGGACTTATAAAGAAAAGTTATAAGTTATTTGATGAAATAGTGTTTGACTGTAAGTTATGGTAATTTGCAACAAATATATCTCATTCATTCTTAATAAATATTTATATTCATATACTTTATTGTGCTGGGTTCTCACTGTGTAGCCTTAATATATTAAAATAAAGCCATTATCATTTCACTTTTAAGTTATGATATAATTTGAACTAAGGTCACAGATTTTAATACATTGTCATTTTTGAAAGGACATGTTTGGTTTAGGGGAAATTTTGCTGTACTGCCTTTCAGGTCACATTATGTTAGAAGAAATGAAAATACATAAAGGGGCCCATAATGGCCCTATGTTGGTCACCAGTCATTGTGTGAGCTACCTTGGGCCCAAAAGTTGTTGTTAAACTTGTTTGTCCATTCTTTATCCCTAACAGTAATTTTTTTTAAAATCATGTAAACCTTAAAATGTAAAAAAAAACTTTGACCTTATGTTTATCAAACATTGATTATTTGTACAATTGTAACATGTATTATACATTGAAGGTAAGTACAATGCATACTGTGCAAATGTTCCAACTAGAACAAATTATATGTCTTAAGGATATCCAGGTCTAATAAAAAATCTCCTCTTGAAGAGTTCTCAATTTCAGTAATTTTATGACAAATTGACTGATTTCCTGTAGGTCGTGGGTTCAACCCCCACTAGAGCCAAAATATTTTTTTTCTTTTTATGCCCCCGTATCGATAGATCGGGAGGCATATAGTAATTCACCTGTCCGTCCGTCCGTCCGTTCGTCCGTCCGGCCAGGTTAACCCAAATTGACCGTTTCGTCTAGCATTAAAATGGCTTGCTACAAAGTTTTCAAACTTGCATGGATGTTGTATATGACCACTCTCCACGCGCCTGTATCACCTGACTCCATTTTGACCTTCACCTTTACCTAATTTTGGACTTAGACTTATTGAAAGGTAAAATTCTTGGTTAACCCAAATTGACCGTTTCTTCTAGCATTAATATGGCTTGTTACAAAGCTTTCATACTTGCATGGATGTTGTATATGACCACTCTCCACACGCCTGTATCACCCGACTCCATTTTGACCTTCACCTTGACCTAATTTTGGACTTAGACTTATCTCCCCTTTAGTATTTTTACAATAAAATTTTGTCTGGAGCGTATCTTCAAAACTATTTAACGTATTGACTTGAAACTTGAAATATAAATAGATGGCAACTTGGAGAAGTGCATTGACAAAGAACCATAACTCTGTCTGTCTTAAATTTTGAATTATCTCCCCTTTAGTGTTTTTTTATAGTCAAATTTTGCTCTGAGTATATCTTCAAAACTATTAAACATATTGACTTGATGGCAACTTGGAGAAGTGCAATGACCTAGAACCATAACTCTGTCTTAAATTTTTAATTATCTCCCCTTAAGTATTTTCAGAATCAAATTTTGACAGGAGCGTATCTTCAAAACTATTTAACGTATTGACTTGAAACTTGAAATATAAATAGATGGCAACTTGGAAAAGTGCATTGACAAAGAACCATAACTCTGTCTGTCTTAAATTTTGAATTATCTCCCCTTTAGTGTTTTTTTATAGTCAAATTTTGCTCTGAGTATATCTTCAAAACTATTAAACATATTGACTTGAAACTTGGAATATAAATAGATGGCAACTTGGAGAAGTGCAATGACCAAGAACCATAACTCTGTCTGTCTTAAATTTTGAATTATCTCCCCTTAAGTATTTTCAGAATCAAATTTTGACAGGAGCGTATCTTCAAAACTATTTAACGTATTGACTTTAAACTTGAAATATAAATAGATGGCAACTTGGAGAAGTGCATTGACAAAAAACCATAACTCTGTCTGTCTTAAATTTTGAATTATCTCCCCTTTAGTGTTTTTTTTATAGTCAAATTTTGCTCTGAGTATATCTTCAAAACTATTAAACATATTGACTTGAAACTTGGAATATAAATAGATGGCAACTTGGAGCAGTGCAATGACCAAGAACCATAACTCTGTCTGTCTTAAATTTTGAAATATCTCCCCTTTAGTATTTTCAGAATCAAATTTTGACAGGAGTGTATCTTCAAAAGTGTTTAAGATATTGACTTGAAACTTGGTATATGAATAGATGGCAACTTGGAGAAGTGCAGTGACAAAGAACCATAACATCTGTATCACCAGATCACACATAAAGTCGATCAAGGCACTGCTTTCAAATGTGGCATTATTCGTTTACCATCATAAGCCCCTTATAGTTCAAAGTCATGTAACACTATCAAACATTTTAACTGAATAATGGCCCCTGATTGACTTAGCTTTTTATGGACATGGCTTCCACGGGGGCATAAGCGTTTATTGAACGCAGTCTTGTTTATTTTATTTTTAGTAATAAGACAATGTTTTGGCTTCGTAACATCACTTTATTGTGTAATTTGGAGAAAAATATTTTTTTTCTTTTTTTTTTTTTTAATTTTATAGGAATTTATATATGGTAAACAGATGAAAATTGGGTTACTAAGGATTTCTGAAATGTATATTTTCAAAACTGCTCGGTAAAACCTTTTGAATTTTTGTTAAAACATAACGCACACATTGAAGTTATTTTTGAAAAAAATTCAATGGTGCCAATTGTTTAGATCATATTTTATTTCCATTTATCTATAGGGTACTTATTTGCAATATGCAAAAAAATGCCTTAATTTCGAGGAGGGTGGGGTTACATTTTTATTTTTATCTTCTTCATTATTAGACCAAACATCATTTTTACACTTTTGATTGAAGAAATAATCATTATCATTAATTTTAAACACACTTTTGTTTTTATTGTGTTATCTGTTGGAGATTTATTTTATTTGTCATGCGGTTGCCTCCATTTGTTTGTGCAGTACGTTCTTACGCTGGGTGTAGGGAAATCAAAATAGCAATTACTCTCTTAAATGACAATACATGTGTTTTAAAATTCACATGCAGTTGTCTTAATGGGTATACAGTAGAATAAAACTATTTAAAATGCATTCCTCAACATTTAAAAAAAAAGTTTTTACACCCGGACATCGTTAAACTATGTTAATATAGCTTGGCGAATATGACACGAGTCTGACCTTTTGATAGCAGAATTTAACAGTTGATATCTTGTCTATATTTATAACCCCCGTTGTATGTTTTCATTATCAAGGAGTATCACAAGACACTCGAGATGTAATACATACACGTATTAGAAATACCGATATTGCACGATTTGCTTGCGGGAATTGATATATTCAAAGAAAGAACATTGTCATATAGTCATGCATAAAGGTTGAGATCAGGTCAAATTCGCTAGGCTATAGTATTGAGAAACAGTAGAAATCAATAAAAAAAAAATGAGAAAAGATCAATTTATATGAACTGAATTTCATTATATGGTTCATTGAACTTAGCAAAGCAGTTTGTTTAGTAAGAGCATACATTAATTGTACCCAATAAATTTTGTGATTCATATTTTAGAACAAATTTAATAAATAACATTCTGAGTGAGAATTAAGTTTCACTTTCTTGTTAGAACTTTTGCACAGTATATGTTCATTCATCATTATTCATTTTGTACAAGAACGATTTTTGGTGTTTCTGTTTTTCCTTAGATTGAGCTTGAGGTAACGTTGCCAGGTGAGGGGAAAGACCGAGTGTTCACCATACAAATAAAATGGTTGGCGCAGGTCTCCCTATACTCCCTTGAAGAAGCTCTCGAGGGCCGAGGGCATCTCATCCCTTTTGAGTCGGTGCAAGCCCTTGATGTCATTATGAGACATCTGCCAAGTTTAACGTGAGTAAACCAACATTGTTTGACGCCTAGCCAGCAAAAGTTACAAACTATCAGTCGCCCCCGCCTGCCCCCCCCCCCCTAGCACTTACATACTAACAGCTTGTCTTGTCACCTCTGGTAACGTGGTGTTTGTTTTGTTGTACATTTTCCGTAGGTGGAGCTTGAATTAACCCTCCCGGGGGAAGGCAAGGATAGAATTTTTAAAGTAGCTATACGATGGCTGGGTCAAGTAAGTCTGAGTGCTCTTGAGGACGCCCTCGCGGGACGCTCACAGAAAATCCCTCTCGAGACTACACAAGCTCTTGATGTGGTTATGCGTCATCTACCCAGTATGAAGTAAGTCTTGAATGAGGTACCCACTAGTAATATCGGGCGCAAACAAAGTCTATCGTTGCTTATTTCCCATTTATGAAGCCTTGGTATTAAACCCTACCTATTTTACTCCTGCTGGTTAGATTATACATTGTGAATGTCTTGTGTATAGTTTGTGTATAGTTTGAATGTGTAACACTGTATGCCTTCTGTTTATGTTATTAAATATACTTAATTTATCTTATGATTATGATGTATATGTAAAAGGGGTGTAACGGCACGCTTACCTCATGGTATGATACATACCGTCATTTTTTCTAACGGTTAGGTATATTTCGTTATGATACAAAATTCTCTAATAAAAACTTAAATACTTATTATACATATTTTAAGTGACAATGAATTTGTTGCTTCTATATCAGCAAATATGATGTGTCTTTCAACTATTTTAAATTAATTTTGACAATATGAAGCATATCTTAATCAAATTAAAACAGGTGATACATGGTAATTGTTCATAATCAACAGGTTGTCAGATATTTTTGTTGTCTGAATGTTCTGCTCCTAAAAAAGCTTAATACTAAACGGTACCGAAATTTGAAGTATTATAGCGTGAACGGTGTGGGACTGAAGTCTACGGTATTTCGTGTCCTGTGGTATACCGTTACAGCCCTAATTTATATACAACTTCGTCACAGCGGCTCTCTGTGGAGCAACATCCTTTATATATTTGAGAAATGGCATTAAAACAGAATCAATTTGATTTACATCAATTAAGTGACTATTGAGCACTGACATACCTGACTGTGAATTATGTATTTGACTACAAGGTATTTAAGACTCAATTTTCATATTTTTATAGCAGGGGTTCTATAATTCCGGAATCTGGATTTCCAGATTAGCAGCTGGAGAAAGAATGATCTTTTCTGCACAAAATAAAAGTTATTTGATCAAAATAGTACAATTATTGGCAAAGTTATGGTCATTTGAAGTTCCATAGGCTGTATTTGAACTATAAAACAATGTTAAGAGTTATAAATAAGGTGAAGGGATGTGAGCTAATGGCACCTGAAACAGACTTACAACAGATTTTCAGGATTGGGCATTATGCATCTGTAGAACCCCTGATATAGTCACTACTGTGGATTTTTCTTGCATGAGTCTTATTGCATGTTTTGAATTCTTGAGGTTTATTTTATGATATTTCAATTATTTGATATGTTCTATGTCCATACTGTGGACTTGGCTTCGTATATTTCTTATGGCTTATGATTACTTTATTTCTCTCTCACTAATTATGCTATATCTGACAGGGGTTATATAATTCCGGAATAATGTGGAAATCCGGATTATCTGCATAAGATAGAAGTAGCTTGTCTGCACAAAATAAACGTTACTTGATGGAAATATTCAAAGAATTGACTAAGTTATGGTCATTTGAAGTTTCATTGTCTAAATTTTAACAATACAGAAATGTTTGAAACCTAGTTAAGGTGTAGGAATTTTTTGCTTATGGTATCCTGAACAGAAATGTGAGTCATTTTCAGGATTGGGCAGGATACCTCAGTAAAACCCCTGTTGTATAACAATTCCTCAATTTTATTTCATGCTTACCGGTGGTTTACGGCGGAATAACGGTGGATTATTCCCCGATAATTTCACTGTTCATAATTTCACAGTTCATAATTTCACGACAAACGGGCTATTTTTTAAAATTCAAATTTCCTTGCCGTCAAAAATAAAATAATAAGCATTTTCACTTGCTCTCTTAATCTTTAACCAATAACACAACATTATATGTACATAAATGTAAAATAAATGGACGAAATTGAAGCCATTGCAGAAGAACTATTTGATTGCAACTCGACGTGTGCATGGCGGGAAAACAACGTCACGCAAAACATTTCAGGTATATAGTGGAGTATTTCCATCATTTAAGCTATTTGAAGCATGAAATAAATAGAATATTAGTATTTTACCGTGTATGATCGTTTGATAATTCACCTTGTGAGCAGCTGACTTATATTTTCACTCGTGGCTACGCCACTCGTGAAAATATTACATCAGCTACTCACTCGGTGAATTATCAGCCGATCATACACGGAAAAATACAAATATCCTCTATATAACACTATCTCAAAACAACATCACTATCTCCCGATTCTTATTTTGCTCTTCAATAGGACTTTTCCGAAACTGGTTTGTCTCTCTCTAGACAGCCAATTTAAAAGGAGGTAACCTAGTTTCTGGGTAGGCCACCATAGTGTATTATGGGCATAGCACACACATTGCATGTGTTATTTCACACACTACTTTCCTATTTGATATTCACTGTATGATTTATTGTGATGTCATACAACTTAACTTGTATGACTTATTGCTGGAGAATATATCTGTGTGATTTCTGATCACTTTTTGACTCATTGAAAGACTATACAATTCAACATGTACGCCTTATTGTGTTAAACAGTAGTTGACTCATTTAAACACTGATATTTATTGCTGATAAGATTTTCAATGATCAATACAATTTTAATGTTCCACCAAAGTATATTATTTCAGTAAATATATTATTTCAGTAAAAATAATATTTAATGTTATTACAGCATGAATATGTTTCTAAAAAACCAACAAACAGATTTATCACTAACTTTAGTTTGACCAAATTGACATGAGACATTAGCAAATTTCATAACCTTTCATCTTAAATTACTGGCTAGTACTTTCAATAAAATAAGCATTCTGACGCATTATTACAACATACAGTTATTATAGATTGAAACCTAATATTGAGGCTGAGCTGTGACTGCACTTTCAGCAGTATACTTATTATAGTGAGTAGGCCATGGTTGCGACTCAGATGTTAGATTCTATCTATACCCACAAATATTTTGTTGAAGTTTACATGTGTTAAACTATTTTGTTAGATGTTATTATTATGTATCAGAATATAAAACATTAGGAAAATAAATTATAGTCAATTCAATAAGTAATACTAATGAGGGAACTTTTGCATTCAAAAGAATTGGTGGGATTACCTTTAACTCAGGTATACCCAGTTAAACCTAGATAAACATAGTTTACCTTACAGGCAAGTTAATGTTTACAAACCGTTTTCATTTAACTTTGAATGGATTTATACTTCAGTTATACCCCAGTTGGACGTTCATTCTTTTCACCACCAGAAGGTTACGATCACCCACTAGGAGGAGGTAGAGAGGTGTGGTTTGGTTTCCATCAAAGTGTACGACCTTCACATTGGAAGATGATGTTGAATATAGATGGTATGCTTATTTTTGTTATTTTTAGCGAGACTTTTTGAACAAAAAAAGTCAAGCTATAGTATGTGACAGGCTCGTATGCATGTGTGTTGGTTAAGTTTATTGTCAAGAGTCGCTTTCTCAAATACTATCAAATGAAACTGAACATTGTTATTTACAATCACAAGGGGAGTCCATATTGACATGACTGATAACCCTGTGACCTATGTTTATCGAGTTATCTGCCCTGGTTACTCTGAACTTTCACCCACAGATGAGCAAGTTGAGTAGAGCGTCCAGCACTCTTGTTAAACGTCTAATTTTTTAGCATTTTTCCTGAATTTTTAGATTTTTAATAACAAATTTCCCCTTCCTTAGTGATCCAGGCCCCGATCTCAATTTGAGCAAGATCTTATCTCAAATATTGGCAGGTGCCTTTACGTTAATTTCAATGCAAGTGAATTGTAAATTGGCATCACTATACAGAAATAATTCTGTGTTTATTACAGCATTATTTCAAAAGCTGGAACTTTAGATTTATCCATAACTCAGACTCTGATTTTAGCAAAATCTCAATTTGAGTTGAGATAAAAACTTAAAATCCGTTGCATAAGGAAAGCGCTACTGAGTGCCTTAATTCAGTTACCTCCATTCAGTGAAATACGGAACACATTGGTAACCTTCCATGGAAAGTGCTACATATCATTTTGCATAGGCAACAGACACATGATCTGCTATGATTTGTTGTCTAATATATATACTTGCGTACTTTCAGTGTCGGCCACAGCATTTTACAAAGCTCAAGCAGTGATTGAATTCATGTGTGAAGTCCTAGATATGAAGGATATGTCTGAACAAAAGAGACCACTAACTGATTCTCAGCGAGTCAAATTCACAAAGGAAATTAGAGGTATAGTACAGTCTTTGTCTATTTTGAAAAGTGGAATTTCAGGCTTTGAAAAACGTGATTTTCAGGCTTGAGAAAGATTTCTTATTACCAGGCCTGATTAAAAGGAGATGTTGTTAAATATTTTTTATTAATATAAAAGTTTTAGTAAGTGCTTTGGATTTAAAACCTGGCAATTCAGGTTTGATTTCAAGTCTCAGCAGAGGGTGAATAACATCCAAATTTCACAAACCTGATCAATATCCTCTTGGCTACTAATTTTTATGGTCCAGGGGTGCTTGCATGTCAAATCTCATTGGTTTATATCAAATAGTTGAAAAAATATCGAACTTCAAAAATCCTGATATAGGTGTCACACCGGTGAATTTTCTGCCATTGAAATTAATACAAAATGACCCAAATTCGCATCTCTACCCCCATTTCACTGACATTCCGGGTGATTTTCTGTGGCCGTTTCCATAAAAAGCAATCCCTGTCATCCAAAATAAGCTGAAGAAAATGGCATGTCGATAGTTTTGTTTTCGAGCTACTGCAGGGCTTCTGGAAGGACAACGCTATTTTCCATGCCCCAAAAGCTGACTTGACCGAAGCACACATACATTGTCAGTCTCCAGCCAGGGAAAGATAATTCAGAAAAATATCAATTAAACACTCTTAAAAGTTAGCATGCAGGTCACATTTGAGCTACATTCATGTAATTTGGTCAACAATCAGCAGTTTCCACATTAAAACAGTGCTTCAACAGACATATATCAAATTTTTGAAAGGGACTATTTTAGCATACTACGACCCGGAAGTACTTTCCACAGGTGTGACACCAGAGTATACCCCTTTCCAGGAAAATATGACATCTATGCCTAGTTTGTTCCGATGTATGAATAGGTGTAAGGTTTCTGGTTCCTTCGGGAAGGGTAAGATAGTACTGGTTAGAATACGATCCATTAAAACGGTGACTGTATATAACAGAAAAATTGTGAAGAAACTGTGATACTGTAAACCAAGAAATTTATTTTGTGCAATTTAATTTCACCGAGTTTGCTTGTTGTAGAAAAAAAGTGTTCAAAACATTAATATGGACATCATCAGAGACTTTAAAACATGAAAATTTGTAGTAGCAATTTTGCCAACGATTGACAAAACGCGAAAGTTAATATTCGCGAAAAATGAATTGGTTTACAGTAAATCCGAATAAAAGTAATGATAGTGTAAGCAGTCTTCAGCATGTATGGTACGTCAGGATGTTATAGGGAGTCCAGGATAATGTAATCAGTCTTCAGCATGTATGGTACGTCAGGATGTTATAGTACGTCCAGGATAATGTAAGCAGTCTTCAGCATGTATGGTACGTCAGGATGTTATAGTGAGTCCAGGATAATGTAATCAGTCTTCAGCATGTATGGTACGTCAGGATGTTATAGTGCGTCCAGGATAATGTAAGCAGTCTTCAGCATGTATGGTACGTCAGGATGTTATAGTGAGTCCAGGATAATGTAATCAGTCTTCAGCATGTATGGTACGTCAGGATGTTATAGTGCGTCCAGGATAATGTAAGCAGTCTTCAGCATGTATGGTACGTCAGGATGTTATAGTGAGTCCAGGATAATGTAAGCAGTGTTCAGCATGTATGGTACGTCAGGATGTTATAGTGCATCCAGGATAATGTAAGCAGTCTTCAGCATGTATGGTACGTCAGGATGTTATAGTGCATCCAGGATAATGTAAGCAGTGTTCAGCATGTATGGTACGTCAGGATGTTATAGTGAGTCCAGGATAATGTAAGCAGTCTTCAGCATGTATGGTACGTCAGGATGTTATAGTGAGTCCAGGATAATGTAAGCAGTCTTCAGCATGTATGGTACGTCAGGATGTTATAGTGAGTCCAGGATAATGTAAGCAGTCTTCAGCATGTATGGTACGTCAGGATGTTATAGTGAGTCCAGGATAATGTAAGCAGTGTTCAGCATGTATGGTACGTCAGGATGTTATAGTGAGTCCAGGATAATGTAAGCAGTGTTCAGCATGTATGGTACGTCAGGATGTTATAGTGAGTCCAGGATAATGTAAGCAGTCTTCAGCATGTATGGTACGTCAGGATGTTATAGTGCATCCAGGATAATGTAAGCAGTGTTCAGCATGTATGGTACGTCAGGATGTTATAGTGCATGTATGGTACGTCAGGATGTTATAGTGCATCCAGGATAATGTAAGCAGTGTTCAGCATGTATGGTACGTCAGGATGTTATAGTGCATGTATGGTACGTCAGGATGTTAAAGTGCATCCAGGATAATGTAAGCAGTCTTCAGCATGTATGGTACGTCAGGATGTTATAGTGCATCCAGGATAATGTAAGCAGACTTCAGCATGTATGGTACGTCTGGATGTTATAGTGCATCCAGGATAATGTGAAATGTGGGAAAATTTGGAATATGCCATGTAGGTTGAAAAAGCAAATGTGCACGATTTGTCAGTGCTATTTAAGTATAAACTTGACCATAAGGGTTTATTTAAGCAACCAATTTTACAACAGTATACCAATGCAGCTAATGATTGTAAATATCAACTTAATCTGGATGCACTATAGCTGGCCTGTATCATGTAGTTACAATGATTATGTTACAGGTTTAAAGGTAGAGATTACACATTGTGGAACAATGAAGAGAAAATATCGAGTATGCAATGTTACACGTAGACCAGCTCAAACACAGTCGTAAGTAAACTAGATTTGTTCTTTGTTCCGATTATTTATAATCAATTAAGTCAAAATCGAATCATTTGTGGCTGATAATGCATTTATTGACTTATCAAAAATCTCAAAATAGGCTAATGTAATGATAAATATAGTACAGCAACTGAATAAACCTTATTTGATTGGATTAATTATGTAAACAAAATGTGTGAATACTTGTGTACATTTATAACTTAGTGTCCTGGTTATGCACAAGCTTTTGAATTTGAGCTGACCCTGACTTTTATGCATGAATATATTACAAGGTTCTTGCTTTGAATATATCAATTTTCGCAAGCAAATCATGCAATATTGGTTTTCCAAATTTGTGTTTGTATTACACCTCGACCGTCTTTGTGTTACTCCCTTACAATGAAAACATACAACCGGGGTTATAATTACAGACAATATATCAACTGTTAAATTATGCTAATCAAAAGGTCAGGTTTGTGTCAAATTCACCAAGCTATACCCTTGCATGAAAATTTAAGAAGAGTGTTGATTTTCCTCCTCATTTGAAGTTCTACAATTGTGTAACAGGAAAATTGTTTAGAAACAGCTTTTAATCCAAAATAACTACTTTATATCTTATTAACACTCCACAGATTTCCTCTACAACTTGAGTCTGGTCAGACTGTAGAATGTACTGTAGCGAGATATTTCCTGGAGAGATATAAGATGAAGCTACAATATCCTCATCTACCATGTTTACAAGTTGGACAAGAACAAAAACATACATATCTACCACTAGAAGTAAGTAATAAAGTTAACAACAAATTCCCCCATATTGTCGTTGCTATGGTGACCCATTTCTAAAAAGATCACATATTTGGAAAAACAAGGGATTAGTGAATAAAAACATTAGCTTCTTTTCTCTTAATACAAATATTCAGATTTATTATATGTTATTTTAAAATAAGAACTCTATTCTTAATAAAGATATATTTTTAGAACCTTTATGTCAAGAATTAATAAAATGCTGTATTTCTGAAATGCATATTAACACATAAGACTTCACTCAAAAACTGGATGAAAGGAGCTTGTTTTTAACGTCTGTAACTTTGTAAATTGATGTTATATTTTACACAAATTTTCAGAAACTATTCATAAGAGTCTTGTCTTTCATGATTTAAGTTGTTCACAAAGTATATGTATCATGTATGGTTCTCATTCCCTGTAAATTTTACATTTTTCTCTTATATTGCAGGTGTGTAACGTGGTTGGTGGACAACGCTGTATCAAGAAGTTGACAGACAACCAAACATCCACCATGATCAAGGTTTCTCAAATGAGTTGCCTTTAAATCACAGCACACATTTAATGAATCTATTTCTATGTTGTTCAAATTGATCTAATGTCCCACGTTTTATATGTTTTTCATGAGCTTAAATGTTGCAGTAGACACACTCGAGGCTTGCCACTAACTTTTTTGGTCACTGGACCGACAAAAAAAAATATGTAAACAAAACAGCCATTGGTCCTTCCTGGACTTTCACTGGTCTTAGTGTCGAGCCCTGCCACTCCCTTTAATTTTTCAAACAACTCGTTTTCAACTTAATTTCAATTTCTTCCCTGGCCTGCATGATGTTCGAAATACCGCTATTCTTTTGAAAGTTTTGTTTCTGAAACCATTTTGAATTGACAGATTTGATATTTGGATGTTTGAACTTGTGTTGAAATCAATGATGGATGTTTTACCATGATATACCACTCTAAGACCGGTAGTTTCTCAAAGACATGTACTTATTCAAAGACATACATTTTTTCAAAGACTTGTAGTTTCTCCATGACCTGTACTTTCTGAACTATGATATTTGTGGTCACAAAAACGGAAAAAAATAGTATAGTTAATTGACTGGTTCAGGTTTGGTTGGATTCTGAGCTGCAGCGAGTGAGCGAAGCATTTGGTTACAATATATTCTTCTCCATCTCTCAATCAGACTTATACATGTTGTTTATTGCTTGTTGAAGATAGAGTTAGTCCTATTTGGTTACTATAGAACAAAATACTGGAAGTACAAAGGTGTTTCCTGGCTTTCAGTGTTATGTAGAGCAACGCACCAGGGGTGTCCATTTTCCTAATTAATCTGGAATTCCGGATCTATTATTTCATTAAAAACAATTTCTCTGGCAAAAATAAAAGTTATTTGATGAAAATATCTCTTAAGAAATAGCTAAGTTATGGCAAATTTAATCTGCTCCAAAGGATTTTCTTCAATACAAATTGAATTAAATAAGGAAATTATGTCATTGAATGCTTTTTGTTCAACACAACTGTTGGGCCGCATCTGATTTTCAGTTGGGTCTTTTTGATACCCCTGCAACAGACTTTGGTAGCTGTTGTTCAGTGACAGTGGTTAATGATCATTGGCACAGGAAAATGTTTAAGGTGTTGTTGAGATATTCAATTGTTGTTCACGTCATTAATGTGTTTATGTGACTTACTGGATATTTACTTGGGTCACCTGGGTCGTGATTTATTATAAATATCCACTTGATATCGAGGTATTGGAGTGGTTTAGCTCATGCTAGATGTGTTGGCTCATATACATTCAGTAAATTGACGTTTGAATTGACTGGGTTTCAGCTGTTCTTGCTCAATATTTTGTAATTAGCTAGTGCAGTAGATTCAAATAAGTTTGCTTCTTTGAAATACATTGAATCCAAAATAATTATTTACAAATTTTTGTTACCAAATATTTTATTTGATTATTAATATTTTTTTTTATAATACTCATTGAAAGTATTTTTACGTTCACACTTGTAAAGTTATGGCTATGCCTATTGTTTCAAATTGCTGTAATATTGCTTGTAGCTTGGTAAAACATTAGGTGAGGTTTTTGTGGCGACAAACTTATGTAGTTGGTAGAGGTATGAAGCTTAGTGGACAGGAATTTAGGAATTTTAGGTTGAACGATATTTCCAGAGTTACTGCCCTTTGTTTGAGACATTTTCGTCGCAAAATATCATTAGTATGTGGTTTGTGTGTGGTATGTCTGCAGTATTCTTTTGCTAATATAGACTTGTGTGCTGTGATTTGTTGCTTCTTTGTTGATATTGTAAATATTTTACATTAGGCCATTGTAAATTGATTTTTAGATTATCGTCTGAACCTGTCATAAAGTGGGGAAAGAGTTGAAGAATTTTATTTTCTGGGAAAAAAATCCCTGATATATTGTTTGTACTTGACTTTATTTCGAACTTTTAAACTTGAAAATAAAATTATTGAAAATAGGAATTAACAATACTTTGATGGCTATGGTCGATTAATCTTCAGGCTGCAAAGCTCAGGATTGATAATTTTTATTCAGGATAACTGAAAATCCTGTAATTTTCTATGAAAGAAGAGGAACATTCCCTCATTTACAAATTTGGTCAGACATGTTAGAAAACTTTTTGTAGAGCCTGGGAAATCAATTTAATTAAAGGAAATTAGAAATGGTTTGGGGCTTCTTGAAACATTGGAAGTTATGATGCAGGAATTGATAATCGAGAAATTCAGTTTTTTAAGCCTGATTCAAACATAAATCATACCTAAATCATAAATATATAATTATTTTAATTAAAATGATTGTTTATAGGTTATAGCTGTGTATATGTAAGGAGATCACTTAAAGTTTATTTTATCAGAAGTATATTGGTGCTTACGATAAATATAACACTTAAGATAGGATGCCATGTTCTGAAATAAACAAATACCCCCATATATTTGGTGGAGACATAAAAATCTGTTCCTTGGCTTAATCTGAACTCAAGTTTACACTTAAAATACTTAGTAATTACCAGCGCTGAGTCACAAAAGGAACAGATTTCTAACAACAAAAGAAACAAGAACTATTCTTTGTGATTTATCTTAAAATCAAACTATTTGAGCATGTAGCTGGGGTTGTACGTTTGTTGGTATTGAACATAATGATTACCTGTGATTGTTTATATTTCAGGCTACAGCTAGGTCCGCACCTGACAGAGAAAAGGAGATCAATAACTTGGTAACTATTACATGTTTATTACCAAAAATTTTGTTATCAGTGTTGTCAGTTTTCTGGATAAATTTGGAATTCCGTTTTTTACAAGCCAAGATTTAGTACCAAAATAAAAGTTATTTGATGAAAAGGCCTTGAGAATGGCAAAATTATGGTCATTTTAGTCAGTTCTGAAGGAAGTTCTGAATAAAAAATGATTTGAATATGGAAACTATGTGTTTGAATGCCTCTTGTTTGTCAAAAATGGTTGACTGCATACGATCTTCCTGATTTTAAATTTGGCTCCATTGACACCCCTGGGTTATTCAATTTTAAAATTCAGTCTTTATGCTTCCTTGAAAAAAGATTTACAAGTCCTAAATGTGGATTTATGATAAATTTAAGTTTCATATATGCTTTTAATAACAATTTGTGAAACAGATTTTATATAAGGATGTGCTAATGGCACCGGAAACAGAGACCTGTGCCACTTGTTTACAGGATTGAGCATTAGGCCTCAGTAGAATCCCAATGGCATATAATCCATATAATCATAGATATAGGGTATACGTTGACTGACGTTATATTCTTATTGTTTCAGGTTAGGAAAGCCAATTTCAATTCTGATCCGTATCTACAGACATTTGGTATTAGTATAGTTCCACAGATGGTAGATGTTCACGGGCGTGTACTTAATCCACCCAAGATACAATATGGAGGACGGGTGAGTGTGAGTTTAGATATCACTTCTAATGTCCCGGGACTCCCTGCAAGCATCTATCTTAACTCCCCTATTATTATGCCCCACTTAAGCACAGGTAAAAGTATCGTTGAAAACAAAAAAATCAAAACGAGAATTTTTTTTGTAAAATTTATATTTATAGAAAAATATAAAATTTTCAATTTTTTTTTTTCGTTTTAGTCTTTATCATTGATACAGTTACCTGTGCCCTTATCAATCTTTGTTGAGGGGGCTATATTGCTTCGCACTTAATAGTCGGTTCATAGATCAGTTGACCAAATTGTTTCCTTTCAATGACTCTTGAAAGAACGTTTTGTCCTAGGATTTTCAAACTTTACATTGAGGTTGGTCAGCAACAGTAGATACACCCCTGTTGATTTGGAGGTCTGAACTGAAGGCAACTGTGACCTTTACCATTTCCAACCATTTTACTGCCATGGGACAGACATGTTTTACAAACATATTTTGTATTCTATATCCTTACAAATTACTTCACCTAAGTCCTTAATTCCCACGTGGTGACATTAAATTTAGGTCTTTATGCAATATTTTCATAAAGCATGGAGGTGGTTTTGAGCTGACGTCTGTTTAAATATAACTACAAGTGAATTTAAACTGTTTATAAGATTGGTATGTACTTGATAGCATGTAACATTGTACAGAGTATATCTACGAAGCACAAAAGATACTGGCAAAGTATAAAATAGGAATGTAAACAGTTAATTATTTAACTGAATGTTCTGTCATGAAACGTAAATGTATTATGTATTTCTGCCATTATCGATTTGAAAAATTGACCTCAAATTTAATGTTTGACCCACTGCAGTGAGTCTTAAATGTCTGGTCGCCTGGTCGCCTGGTCGGTTTTATACGGTACAAATGCATACCAGGGTAGTATCTAGCGATATGGATGTATACACATGCTTAACACTTATTTGAATTGAAAATAGATGCCTTCAATTCAAATGGCATTAAAGTAAAAATATGTGTACAATCATGGCTACCAGTTTCAAGACAGTTTCAAGGCTTGTGTGAAGAGTATCTATTCAATCCTGGCTATGCCCCTGCATACCCAAATAGGTTGTATTTGATATTCCATACAAAATTAAAGATTCTTATCCCTATGTATTTGATTTATTTTGCTGTTAATATATTTGTGTGTAGTTTTCAGCAGGTATAAAACTATGTTTGTTCATGTTGGATTCCATGGAGCACATATCCTACATACTTTGGGTGGGTGTGGACTTGCTTATACCACATGACCTAGTTGTTACTATTTTTCAACTAAAGCGCAGGCAATTATCAAGGGTGTGTGGTTTGACCTTTTTCGTGACTGGATTTAAACGAAAGCTTAAGCCATTCTTAAGGGTGGTGTGGTTATGCTTGTATCACAAGACCTGTATGTTACTATTTTTAGACTAAAGCACAAGCCATTCCCAATCAGGGTGTGTGGGATATGCGAGGAAAACAATTCTACAGTGGGGTTGAGATACGCGTCTGGGCCATTGCCTGCTTCGCCCCACAGAGAACTGTCCGTGAAGATGCCCTAAGGTGGGTACATTGTATACAGGCTATGTCCTGGTAAGGTAGTGTGTAATGTTTTGTTTGTGCAGTTTCTATTCAGCAATGAGGACACTGG
The DNA here is from genome assembly GCA_963678985.1 of Spisula subtruncata. Lineage (NCBI taxonomy): Eukaryota > Metazoa > Mollusca > Bivalvia > Venerida > Mactridae > Spisula > Spisula subtruncata. The sequence goes on from OY787676.1 coordinate 13,503,507, forward strand.
CTTTGTTTCAGATCCACCTCCCTTATCAACATTTGTCTAAGTATTACTGGCTTTAACAGGGGTTCCGTTTCATCTGGGGTTTGACCCTGTCCAAAAAGGCACTTTTTGACCCTCAAAATTTGGGTTTGGGGTCCTTTTTTTCTTAAAATTATGGGTATATTTTATATTGAATGGTAAAATTATCAAAAATGACACTGCAGATTCAGAATCTGTTGGACCCCCTGCTTTAAGGTGATTTTGAGCTTTGTCTTTCTTGCCAAAATTAGGTTTAGTTTGGACAAGGGTCAGGTTGCCTTGGAAACTGCACAAACATAACATAGATTAGATTAAGGTAATAAGCTCTGTGTGTGACATGTTTACATGTCTTCTGTAGACTAAGACACAAGTGATGCCTAGTGACGGTGTCTGGGACATGCGCGGCAAACAGTTCTTCCTCGGTGAAGAGATACGTACATGGGCTATCGCCTGCTTTGCACCGCAGAGAACTGTCAGGGAAGATGCCCTGAGGTTTGTATCACCTGCAAGCATGTTGTTATTGTTCTGTCAGCTGAGGTGAAAATACTCCCCATGTCTGTCGTTTTCTAGTTACCCTCCTATATAAGCATTGTCTGTGAATGGACAGGTAGATTTGATAAATTTGCCCTAATAGCCTAGCAGGGGTGTCAATTTTCCTGATGAAACGAAATTCCAGATTTACATAACCTGATAGGGCCGTGATTTCTGACAGTAAAAGTTGTTTGGTGAAAATATCTTAAGAAAGTTATGGTCAATTTAATCTGTTTTGACAGAATTTCTTAATAAAAACTGATACAAATATGGAAACAATGTGGTTTAAGGCCTCTTGCTTTGTCAAAAAACGGTTGACTGCATCTGATTTTCCTGACTTTCCTGATTTATGTTTGGCTCCGTTGACACCCCTGTCTATTGATACAGTGTCTGATTCAAGTAGGAGAAGTCTGAGGTTCAATTCCTGACGATGACATACCCAAGTCTTAAAAACTTGTGATATGATTCTCCTGTTTGACACAGCATAGTTAGTTCCAACCAGCACACTATGTCAGGATAATGTCACCCAGTAGTCTCCATAATTATGTTCACCAATGGGACTTATAATTGTATTCAGTAGGTAGTTTTGGTAAACTTTCGTAACTTCCTCATAAAATGGCTTCCATTATCATGTTTTCCTAACTCTTTCACAGGTTATTAGGGAGATTTTTTCTTCTCATGTGGGAGAATTTTGGGGGGTACTCCGGTACAGGTCGTACAGGGTCTTGATCTGTAGGTGTGATATTCCGTTGCTGTGTACCGTCCGGAGTTTGTTGTCCTGTCATGTTTGCTTTGCTACATGTGTTTGTTTAAGCCTAGGTTTCACTGAGCATTTAATGCCTCGGCGATATTCTCAGGAACAGGGATTCTACAAATTTTCTAAGGACTTTCCCCTAGACCACAAGGGCCCTTTTCCCGATGCCTTCAGATGCCTATTTATTAAATCATAGAGTACATCGCCAATGTAAAAATGCTCAGTGGGACCTAGGCTTTAGTTATTACATGTATGAATGATTCTCGCCTAAGAGCAAGTATGATATGAAAGTGTTAATAAAAGTTATTGATGTAAAAATTTATTGGCTAAAACATGAACATTTGAAATTTCGTAAGCTTAATTTTAACTATAGAACAAAGTTTGAAACAAGAGTTTTGGTGATTGGATGAGTGCAGATGGCACATGAAACAGACTTGCGTCGTATTATCGGATGAGTTGATTAAATACTTCGATTGAATGTGGGAAAATTATTTACTTGAAATTGATGAAAAAAGGTTTTTAAGTTTGCAAACATGGCCCATTGGTGGCTATAACAGGTTCTACGATTCGGATTGGCTGCATTGGGAAGAACTATCTGTTTTGCACAAAATAAAAGTGATGATGAAAAAATTAATAGAATTGACAAAGTTATGGTTATTTGAATTGCCATTATCTGAATTTTATCATTAAAACAATGTTTGAACCCTATTTGAAGTGTAGGGGTGTGTTCTAATGGCACCTGAAACAGACTTACAACTAATTTGAAGGATGAACATTTTGCTTCAGTAGGACCCCTGGTTATAAAATAACCCCACTAACATCGTATATTATCTTACAGAAATTTTACACAACAACTGCAGAGAATATCCAACGATGCGGGTATGCCAATACTAGGTCAGCCATGTTTCTGTAAGTACGCTACGGGACCAGATCAAGTAGAACCCATGTTCAGATATTTGAAGAATACCTATCAAGGTCTACAAGTGATAGTCGTTGTACTCCCAGGAAAAACACCAGTTTATGGTAAGTAATAACACAATATTCTTTGGCATGTTCTCAGGGCTCTTACAATTTAGCTTGGAAAAAATTACAAATTCAGATTTTGTTGAAATGTTGAACAGTGTTACATGGCATTGACAATGTAATGTCTTTATGATTGTAAACAAGTATGGCAAGTTTAAAAGCAATGCCTTGATGGAAATAAAAATATTTGAGTTTCAACAACTTTAATGTTTTGGTTAACATTTTCGCACAGACAGTCAGACAGGACAATCACTTATGCCTAAGAAACAAGGAAAAAACACTAAATATTTCTTGTTGTATTTGTAGCTGAAGTAAAGAGGGTTGGAGACATCATGTTTGGATTAGCTACCCAGTGTGTTCAAGCCAAGAATGTTAATAAAACTACACCACAAACATTATCAAATCTCTGTCTGAAGATAAACGTGAAACTTGGTGGAATTAACAATATATTGTTACCCAGTATACGGTAAGTTGTTAACATGTCTTTACTTACATCTGCATTCAAATATTGCATTCTGCATCTTATTATGTCTTCTACATAAATATAGGGGCTACTGTAAAATCATTAATTTTCGTTGGAGATTAGTCTGTGGATTAAGTGGTTCATCTCAACCACAAAATTTAATTTGACCCTTGTATATATTGCCGGAAATCACAATCCACGAAATAACGTCCCATCGAAATGGTGTTTTTAGCTCACCTGTCACAAAGTGACAAGGTGAGCTTTTGTGATCGCTCTTCGTCCGTCGTCCGTCCGTCCGTCGTCCGTTCACAATTGCTTGTGAACACACTAGAGGTCACAAATTTAGCCTGATCATTATGAAACTTGATCACAATGATCATCTCCATAAAATCTAGGTCAAGTTCGATATTGGGTCATCTGGGGTCAAAAACTAGGTCACTAGGTCAAATCAAAGGAAAACCTTGTGAACACATTAGAGGTCACAATTTGAGCCTAATCTTTATGAAACTTGATCACAATGATCATCTCTGTAAAATCTAGGTCAAGTTCGATATTGGGTCATCTGGGGTCAAAAACTAGGTCACTAGGTCAAATCAAAGGAAAACCTTGTGAACACATTAGAGGTCACAATTTGAGCCTAATCTTTATGAAAATTGATCACAATGATCATCTCTATAAAATCTAGGTCAAGTTCGATATTGGGTCATCTGGGGTCAAAAACTAGGTCACTAGGCCAAATCAAAGGAAAACCTTGTGAACACACTAGAGGTCACAAATTTAGCCTGATCATTATGAAACTTGATCACAATGATCATCTCCATAAAATCTAGGTCAAGTTCGATATTGGGTCATCTGGGGTCAAAAACTAGGTCACTAGGTCAAATCAAAGGAAAACCTTGCGAACACATTAGAGGTCACAATTTGAGCCTAATCTTTATGAAACTTGATCACAATGATCATCTCTGTAAAATCTAGGTCAAGTTCGATATTAGGTCATCTGGGGTCAAAAACTAGGTCACGAGGCCAAATCATTGAAAAACCTTGTGAACACATTAGAGGTCACACTTGAGCCTAATCTTTATGAAACTTGATCACACTGATCATCACTATAAAATTTTGGTCAAGTTCGATATTGGGTCATCCGGAGTAAAAAACTAGGTCACGAGGCCAAATCATTGAAAAAGCTTGTGAACACACTAGAGGTCACAATTTTGACCTTATCTTTATGAAACTTGATCACAATGATCATCATTATAAAATTTAGGTCAAGTTTGATATTGGGTCATCTGGGGTCAAAAAATAGGTCACGAGGCCAAATCATTGAAAAATCTTGTGAACACACTAGAGGTCACAATTTTGACTCTATCTTTATGAAACTTGGTCACAATGTTTATCTCTATAAAATCTAGGTCAAGTTAGATACTGTGTCATTTGGGCCAAAATCTAGGTCACTAGGCCAAACAGGTGAGCGACCCAGGGCCCTTTGGACCCTCTTGTTTACGAAAACCACTCAATTTCATCCCGTTGAAATTAAATGATTTTACAGTATTGATTCTCGAGATGTTAATTCTCAAGATTTACAAAACTCTAACTGATAAAGATTTAAAACATTTTAGTCTTTCTAAGCAAATCTAGTATGTTTGTATATATTTAACATTGGGAAAAATATCTTTGTAAATATTTCGACTTAAGTTAAAATATTAGGCTGCACATAGTTCCCAGGAAACAAAAATAACCCATGTTTTCTTTTTGATTATTGAAGATACATTGTATTTAAATAATGCTTTCAAACTATGTAAAATGGATGATGTTGATTCAGCTGATATAAGAAAATTCTAAGTTTTCCCTTAAGATGCTGTATGATTACCCAGGGTTCTCAATAAGTTAAAGCTAGTAGGCCCAAAATGATTTTCCAACAGGCCTGATAAGGTCAATGCAATAATTCAATTATTTTGTTCAAATTGTGTATAATTATCACATTTTCAGCCAGCCGAAAATGACTTTAAGCAGTCAATTTGGCCTGCAGCCTGTTGTTATTTAGAACCCTGAATATCACTTCTGATTTGTTTTTAATTGATTTATATCTAACGTGATGATTGTGTGTTGTAGACCAGCATTGTTTCGGTTACCTACTATATTTATGGGAGCTGATGTGACCCACCCACCAGCTGGTGATAAATCTCGTCCATCGTTGGCTGCCGTAAGTGAGACCCAGGACATGCTGATATATATCTCATATCTTCCTCACCAGTCCTCAAACTCTACATAACCTACTGCAGTATAAGGGCTGTGAGGAGTTTGCAATGATTGCCTGTAATGTGTATCTAATTTCATAGAGAATTTATCTTTGACAGGGTTCATGAATACTGCTGGATATATACTGGATGACATAATGAATGTTCTCATAATGATTCTATCATTCCTTTGATGCTAAACCTACAGACTTGTTTCTCTGATGCTAAACCTACAGACTTGTTTCTCTGATGCTAAACCTACAGACTTGTTTCTCTGATGCTAAACCTACAGACTTGTTTCTCTGATGCTAAACCTACAGACTTGTTTCTCTGATGCTAAACCTACAGACTTGTTTCTCTGATGCTAAACCTATAGACTTGTTTCTCTGATGCTAAACCTACAGACTTGTTTCTCTGATGCTAAACCTACAGACTTGTTTCTCTGATGTTTCACCTACACACTGTATTCATTCATGTGAATTTTATACCATTGTTGTTTCCTTCTGTTTGAGAATGTATTCTGTATCCACCTACCATATGGCTGATGCATCCGTCTCTATGCAACACGACAACTTCTTGCTCCCTTCATCTTCTCTCTCTGCAGTCCATCTTTGTACCATTTCCTGTTGCATTTTGTTTCTCTTTATTATTCCTCTGTAGGTCAGTGGTTAGTGCGCTTGCTGGGTTCAAATACGAATGGAGGCACTCAAGTGCCTGCCATATTTGAACATAAAGCTGACTGGCAAATATGCTGAATGATCATAATTATTACTTCTCTTTCAGTTTTCATCAGTTTATGTTAGAACTTATATCTTCCATAGATCTGTCCTTGCCTGACCTACTATGCTTATATTCAGCAGTATAGACATGTGCTGTTGTGTATTACAACCTTCTACTATCTGAACATGTATGTATGTCTTCTTGCATGGTTAGTTGATATGGCTATATTGTTTACAGTCCAACAGTATTCCGTGAGCCTGTCATCTTTCTGGGAGCTGATGTAACTCATCCACCTGCTGGTGATGCAAGTAAACCCTCTATAGCCGCCGTAAGTATGTTAGAATGACAGGGGTTCTACAAATCCAGAAAAATGTGGAAATCTGGATTTGCTGCAGTAAAAAGAATGTAAAAAACTAAAGCTTTTTCACCAATGACAAAGTTACTGTCATTTGAAGTTTTCATCAGCTGAATTCTAGCAAATAAAACAACGTTTGAACATAGTTTTGGTATGGGAGGGTGTGCTAGTGACCATCAAAACTAGATATAGTTAACATTCTGTCATCAATTATTGGTTACTTGTGAAAAGCATTCTTATTAGGGGTGTAACAGTATGCTCACTTCACGATATAATACGTACCGTCAATTTTTCTAACGGTTCGGTATATTTTGGTATGATACAATATTCTTTAACAGCAGCTTAAATACTACAATTTTTAAGTGACACTGAATTCATTGCTTCTATAATTTTTCAACTATTTTAAATTAATGCGACAATTTGAAGCATATCTTAATACAATTACAACAAGTGATACATGCTTATTATACACAATCTGTCGGCTGTCGGATGTTTTCGTTCTCTGAATATTATTTTGCTCATAAAAAAGCATATACCGAACTGTACCGAAATTTAGAAGTATTGTACCGTGAACAGTGTGGGACTGCAGACCGCGGTATACCGTTACTGCCCTAATTCTTATGGTACCATAATTCCTTGTATTTAGTGGATGATTTGAAGAATTGTTTTGGGAGTGATAATGTACAGTGGAACTTGTATTAAGGGACCACCTTAGGGAAGGTCTGAAACAGTCACTTAAACGAAGGGTTGTTTAACACTTGTTAATGTTTGAAAAATTGAGTGAAGTTAACAAATTTCCTAATTTTAGATACTATTTAACTTCAATTGATTAAATGAAGTGTACGTAAGTTTTATTGTGATTCAATGCTCGCCATAGTCATACAAACATTTTAATTTTATGATTTTGATAAACTTACTTACACATTGTAATTAAATTTCTGATCAATTTTGCTTTCACATGAAGAAAATTCAGGGTATGAATATTATACTATGGACTTACAGGTTGTTGCCAGTATGGACGCTCATCCCAGCCGTTATTCTGCCACCGTCAGAGTTCAACAACATCGACAAGAAATTATACAAGAATTAGCATCTATGGTGAAAGAATTGCTCATTCAGTTCTATAAATCAACATGTTTTAAGCCAACCAGGATTATATTCTACAGGGATGGAGTGTCGGAGGGACAGTTTCAGTCAGTAAGTAGTTTGCTGGGGTTTGATTCTATCTCATTTTCACTTGGAAATCACTAAGTATTAATATGCTATTTTGAACAGGTAAGTAGAGGTCATTTGCAGGGATGTCTATTTTCCAGATTAATCCAGAATTTCTGGGTTTACATAATTTTATCATGAAATAGCCATGATTTCTGACCAAAATTCAAGTTATTTGGTGAAAATATCTTGAAAATTGGCAAAGTTATGGTCAATTGATTTGAAGGAATTTCTTAATAGAAACTGATTCAGATGTGGAAACAATGTGGTTGAAAGCCTTGTGTTTGTCAGAAATGGTTGACCGCATTTGATTTTCCTGATGTTAAATTTGGCTCTGTTGACACCCCTGCATTTGAAATTTGATTACCTGAATTTAAACAATAACTTTCTAGTGTATAATTGTACCATATATTTTTACAGGTGTTGTCTCATGAGCTTCGTGCAGTACGTGAGGCGTGTATGAAACTAGAACCCGAGTATCAACCAGGTATAACATTTATCGTGGTACAGAAGCGTCATCATACCCGTCTGTTCTGTGCTGATAGGAAGGATCAGATAGGACGTAGTGGTAACATTCCTGCCGGTACTACCGTAGATGTTGGTATAACACATCCCACTGAGTTTGATTTCTACCTGTGTAGTCATGCTGGTATCCAGGTAAGCTCTTACACACTTTATGTATGAATATATTACAAGGTTCTTGCTCAGAATATATCAATTTCCGCAAGCAAATCTCGCAATATCTGTATTTCGAATTTGTGTGTGTATTACATCTCGAGCTTCGTCGTGATACTCCCCAATAATGAAAACATACAACAGAGGTTATTAATACAGACAATATATCGACTGTTATATATAAGCTATATAACTAAAAATTGTTGAAAAATGGTGTCAAGCCAGAAAAAAAACCACTAAATGCTATGTATGGCTATGTATGTATGTGTATATTATGTATTATGCCAAATAAACTGATGTTATGTTATGTTTACCTACAGGGTACAAGTAGACCATCACATTATCATGTACTATGGGATGATAATAGGTTCACAGCTGACGAGTTACAAATGTTGACATACCAATTGTGCCATACGTACGTACGATGTACACGAAGTGTCTCAATCCCAGCTCCAGCATACTATGCTCATCTAGTAGCATTCAGAGCTAGGTACCATCTCGTCGAGAAAGAACATGACAGGTTTGTTGTTGTTGTTATAGTGCAATATTTTATCTATATGATCTTGCATAATCTAGATGTCATTATAACAGGGGTCCTACAATTCCGGAATAGTCTAGAAATCTGGATTCTTTGCTGCATCATTACTCTTATCATAAAGATTCATTGTTGAAAATAAAAGTTATTTGATGAAAAGATTAAAAAAATTGATAAAGTTAAGGTCTTTTGAAGTTCCATAATTTGAATTTTAACTACAGTAGAACCCCACCTTACGATCACCCCGAAATTACGACCACCATGCTAATACGGCCATTTTTTGAAAGAACTGATTTTTTCCCTCTTTGTCTAATGGTCGTTAGTCCCAAAATTACGACCACCCCGCTATTCCGTAAGGCGACAACTTTTAAAAAGAACAGACGGTGGTCTTATTAGCGGGGTTCTACTGTATAAAACACTTTGAAACTTAGTTAAGGTGCAGGGAGGTGTGCTAATGGCACCAGAAACAGATTTACGACTCGTTTTCAGGAATGGGCATTATTATTATTATGCCCTGTTATAAGCTCACACTTGATATGTGGGGAACATGATTGTGTGCCTCATGTTTAGGAAGATTTCGACTCTTAAGAAAAAATGATTTCATATTTCAGCATGTAACACAAGCTAGCAGTATCTCTAGAATGACAATCAATTCTTTGCTTTTACTATGAACTTGCTATTCTCATCTTGGTTTATTACTGTACCTTCTGATTGTTTGCATTTTGAAATTTCTAGCAACATTAAAGTTTCAAACAACTGATAAAAACATTGATTTGTCTGGACATATGGACTATCAGCCCTGATTACTTTGCAGATAAGCCAAAATTTTATGGGAAAACTGCATGATTTTAAAGAAGAAGTTGTCCTTAGGGTCTTAGTGGTCCCTGTTATATGAATGGGTAAAGCTGTGATAAATCTTTTATTACTGCTGTTATAATATATATATATACATAGTTTGTTATATGCGTGATATAAAGGACACTATATCTTATCTATGAAAAAATCTTGTCTGAATTCTTATCTTATTATCTCTCTTTCTTGTATCTTTGCAGTGGGGAAGGAAGTCGTTATTCTGACAATAGCGATGAACGTGCTCCATCTGTCATGGCACGTGCTGTCACTGTGCATCCAGACACTGTCAAGTACATGTACTTCGCATGAGAAATCTGTGCAATGATTATATACATATATATTATATACGTCAGTACGACAAACTCAAACTGTCAATGTGAAATACTTCAACACTTTATGCTGTGCATTATTGCAACCATATGTTTGACATGTATGTGTATACCAGTGCATGGCGAGCTGTAAACATTCAGTATATAGTGATCTATGTGATATATGGCTGGCCAGGGATTATACGCTACTACACCACTACACCGGACGTGACCGGAGAGTATACGGCCAGCAAGATGTATATATGATATATGTATATACTGAGTAATATTCATAGCATCTCAAGATCTCACTATCTCCTTGCATTATCTGCAGCGTTTTCGTGACTGCCACTGAATGCAACAATGGGTGATAATGATATATATACTTAAGATGGGAGCAGCAATACTTTGTTGTATTCAAAGTCATCGTATATAGTGAATTCCACTGTTTTTGAGCGCGGGAATTTTATGTCTTTTCAGCCGGGAATTTTATGTCTTTTCAGCCGGGAATTTTATGTTTTTTCAGCCGGGAATTTTATGTTTTTATTGTCTTATTTCATTGTTTTTAAAATTCATTTGTGTTTGCTACTAGTCAACCTTATGTAATCAACATGATTTGAAGTTATAATGATGTGTTGATGGGAATAAAACTGGAGTAATACTAACACACTTCATAAGCTGTCCTCTTCACGTCAGATTTTCATAAATAGCATTCATGCATACTTGAAAAGTGAATCAGAATTCCATAAACAGTGCGTATACTTTAATTTCAAATCAGAATTTTATAAAACAGTGCTGATACCATAAATTAAAATTGTAATTTTGGTGCCTTTATTTTGAGCTCACATCAGAATTTCGTATACAGTGCAGGTTCCATGAATTTAGGTCCTCTTTGAAGTAATCATGTAAAAAAAACACCTAAATTTAGACTATATTTTGTTAAATAAATACAAATTTTGACAATTTTTCAAAAGTGTTTATGCACTGTATACAATCGTGAAATTTCTTTGTCAAAATCATGCTGTTGATCAACCATTTGTGTTAATTTAATCGTGTATTTTATTCACTAACAAAACAAGCAGATATATTAATTGGACTCTTTATAAGTTAATATACCTTCTTTCAGGCAGCTCTATATATCCTTCATCTCAAATTAATAACTTGTGTCCGTTTTATGATTGTGAAATTCTCAATTTAATGGATATCCCAATGCCTTCGTGTGATACTCTATTCTAGATAATAGCTTTTTATGTGTTTTTGTATTCACAAGACAAAGAAATAAACTACGCTGTGTTCATAAACTCAAAAAAAATCTTAAAAATTGGTTTTCGATAAATTTCATTTTTGTCTATATTTGAAGGACTTCTAGAAAAAAAACTTACGAAAATCTTCGTTTCTGTTTAAGATGGAAATCTGTCTTTGGCTGTTCTCTCAAAAAAAATTGATGAAAATATTTAAAGAATTGACCAAGTTATGACCATTTGAAAGACACCACTTATTTAGGCCAAAAAATAGTAGTTTCATTGAATTTTATTGCATTTATTATAAACCACTGGAGTGAGCATTAATTATTACTACATTAAAAAGGTCCTCAACGAAGCAATATGTAGATATTCCTCCGAATATTTCCCCGTAAGGATAAACAAAGTGTATTAGTATTTATATAAGTTTTGGTGTCGTTAATTGTGATACAAGTTGTAGTGATAGTGTTTGTATATATGAGAATGTGAACATGTGATTTTAATGTATGTGTATATAAGTGTGTATAGTATATGAAGGGCTCAGTGCAAAATTATGGTAACAATGCGTATATTATAGTGTAGTTACCATTGTTTTGCACCGAGCCCTCGATATGTGTTTATTGTATGCCTTCGAAGAGTGATAGTGTAAATGTAAAATGAACGCTTTCTTGTTAAAATAAGTATATTTTATGACAAAGCTAAGCATTATTGTACATCGAAGAAACCAGTCAGCGGGAATGATCTGCCCATCACTGATTGCCTCCCAATAAACCATTTCGTATCAGTCATCAACCAAATGTTTATGATATGATAACAACCAATTTAGCTCGAGACAAGATGGTGTATAAGTTATATATATCCAGTCAAACCATAAACTATCATTACTACCAAAGTTACGTACTGGGTTGTTGGAAGTCAAGTATAGGAAAAACCAGTTGGAAATATTACCAAATTACCAAAATCTCCATTGTGGAAAATTACCAAATTACCAAAATCTCCATCGTTATAATGTGTGCATGTTAATTGATATTATCTCAGTAAGTTCTGAGACTTAAGGTTTGAGCCTGCGGTTGGTATAAACCGGTGAAGAATTGTAAGAATTGTAAAATGATAGGAGAGTGGAGAGTTTTCCATTTGAAACTGCAGATGGCATACACTGTTGACCTATTAAAATAGTTATTTGCATGATTATACAATACCAGGCCATGTCTGTTAAGTTACTTCATCAATTCCATTATTGCAGGATTTAGGCATAAGAATCTTCAGAATTTAATTGAGCTATCTTTCGCCAACAATACCCATTTTCTATTTTCAAGGATTCTGTTTTTTATTTAATGAATTCGGGAAAAGTGTTCTGTTTAAGAAACCTTAAAACTTCTCCGTATTGTTAGTTGTTCAGAAGCGTTATGAACTTAATGAACGGGAAATGTTTGACAAGTGTGATAATTACATTTGACTTTATTTCTTTTCATAATTTGTATGGTACGGTCTTGAACGTAATTGACAGACAAATGTTTCTCAAGCTTGATAATTGTGTGATTTAATTTTTTTATCATGATTGTTTGTAGACATTTACTTACTCTATAATATTTCAGTAGTGAAGGGAGTAGTCGACATTCCTCAGCTGATAGTGACGATAGAAACGGTGGTATTATAGCTCGTACCGTTACACTCCATCCGGATACAGTTAATGTCATGTATTTTGCTTGAAATATCTAGTAGCAACATGGCCCAGCAACATATGTAAGAAGGTCTCAGTATTTCCTGATACTTGAGAAGTGACCTTACAGTAGTTTTTGCTGTTATGTCAATTATGATAATTCCCAGGATGAATTTTTCATGATTTTGTAATTGTAAGTCCTGATATCACTAACATCTTAATTTTGATATTTACAACTCAATGTGTAAATTCTTGAAGAGGCATAGTGTTTCAACCTGTTTTAAAAGTATTGTTTATGCGTCTATATTTTTCCAACTCCTAAAAAGTAAAGGTTAAATAGTCAGAACTTGTATTCACAAAGCATCTTTAAGTTAGTGGAATATTTAAGTATGTTTGACAATAATTTGAAGTAAAAAATATTGTGCTGCTGGCATATCATGCAAATTGAAGAATAATGTTTTTCTTGTAATTATTGCAGCCCATTTTACAATGCTTTAAAATGCTGGTATGACAATTAAAGAACGGTTTAGATCTGAAAAACGTTTGTTTTTTGCATCTTAATGCTTGGCCATTCTAATTTATCCCAATAAAATGGTCAATATTCTCCAGCTTTGAGGGAATAGAAAATCTGAAGTTTCATACTTGGGTGCTTTGTGAATGGGAGACAAGATGTTGGAAATTTGTTTGTGTGAGTGTTAGTAAAACTTTGATATAGTTTATGTTATACAATTATATTAATCATGTTGTAGATTTACCAAAATGGCGGGAATTTTGTATTTGTATATATTATTATTATTGTATTTATATGACAGCATGTTATACTTGCCCCTACTTGTCACAGTGTTTTAAAATTTGAAACATTTCATTCTCACAATATTTCATTTTTTCTGCCTCATCGTTTTATTATAGTCCCATACATCAATATGTGACAGCAAATCTTCCCTTTGGTACAACAAGGCTGTATCACACTATACACTGTATAATGATATACAACTTTGTTGCGCTTAAGGGAGGAAATGCTGAAACGACAACATACTTAATAACTCCATCATGTCTCAATTATGCATCAATTCATGTTATCGTTCTATATTTCATTTAATTGGTTCAAAGGTCTTGTCTTATATATTGTTTCAAAGTGTGACTTTTACATTACTAGTGCCGGCTTATCTGTTTCTATGTGGAACAAAAAGTTAATAAAGTGTCAACATTATAGCTATGACTACCTTATTGTAATGCCTGAACTGGGCATCAGTAAAAACTTGATATCTTGTTGAGTTTGATTAATTCAGTTTTAATTGATTCGTGATTTTGGGGTCAATTTTCACTGTGTGCCATTTAAGGGTCGAGTTGCATGGGGTCCCGTCACTGAATATGCAAACTTTTTGGATTATGGCTATACTGATGTTTAATGTGCTAATGTGGTCAAGTCACTGAAATGGTGCGAGAAACTAATGGTAAAAAATTCCATTTCATTATTTTGACTCCTTATGAAAATGGAAAAAAATGATAAGCTGAGCAGTGGTGTGATATTGGTTCAAAATATGTAACAAGATAGTTGTTTTACAATATTATGATCAGTATTACGGTATTAAATGGTCCATATTTAACATTGGTATAGATAAAGTTATGTTAGCACAGTGGTATTACGCTAGTTACTTGCAACTATTTATGGAAATGATTTGAAAAATAGTTTTGGTTTTACATAAATTGTTGCATTGTGATAGTCATCCCCGGTGTTGAGAAATTATGATGATGTGTCAATTACAGTATGAATACAAAATTGACCATTCAAACATATAGTCATAATCAAACTATAACAGAATCTTATATATACCTATTGCTAAATTGGTAAACAAGAAAACTGTTTGAATTCAGATAAACAAACCTCGTTTTTCTCACACATTTTAGCACCAATTTTATATCCTGGTTAGTATATTAGTTAATCAAAAGTCCTTGTTTTGAATGAAGGATCTGCATTTGATTAACGTTGTTCTTACAAGTTAAGTGTTCATTGTTGAAATTAGCAATTTTGATTTGTCTCATGGATTTGATCCATTCACACATTAGTCAAAGTAACACACACACTAGGGAGTATCATGTTTGTGTATATTGTGACAGATTGTCTGATGTATATAGTATTATAATTGTTCGGGGAAAAGGTTGATTAATACAAGGATCAGGTTGCAATGTCCATGTGTATTTAAAGATTGTGTGCATACAAATCATGTTTTACCGTATATAGAGGTGCCCTTTTCAAATCACTTTCATATATTTTGCATTTATCATTATGTTCTTCATCACTTCCTGGTGATTATTTGTTTTCTTAAAATCCATACATAAGAATAACCTACCATGTTTTGATGTAAAAACCTTCATCATCAATATTTCATTGTACACTTCATTCTATTCATACCGTCTTTGGATCATGTTTTCAATTTTCAATTTTATTTTGTTATAAAACAATGTCATTTAATCATGCTATATCATTGGTTGTCATGTTAGCCATTTATTCTGCATTTTGTGTGTGTGGTATACCCAATGATGAAAGCTCTTGGTATACCTGTTTTACTCCACATGAAATATTTTATCTGTCTGTTCATACTCTGGACAGTGTCTTGTGTTTCTGCTGTATAACAAATGTTTAATTATATTTTCAAATATCACATCTTTAGATGTTTTTTCTACTTTCTGGCTAACACTTAAGCCTACACAAATCTCTGAAGAGAATTATTGTAATTTTAGAGAATAATAAAGGTGACAAGATGCTATCAAATGATCATTAAACCATCAAAGTTTTGCAAAATGATAGGGTCTATAATTTGGCCATATTAAAAGTAATTTGTGGCATGAAATCTTACCTAGTTATCTACTTCTTACTTCATGTGCATGTAAACTTAATCACCTTTCTTATCTCCATTTTATTGTCATAAATGTTTTCTATTCAGCGTCATGACAACCATATGTAAACAAACAAAAAAGACTCGTAGATCAAAACCAAAATATTGAAAAAGGAACGGATCAAAATAGTGAAATCATTATTTTAACGATCAAATTGTTTTAAACTGTCAAGCTTGGATCAAAGTGTCGTACAAAAACTGTTTGGATCAAAATCTAGCGTACCGGACAACATAGCATGACGGACAATTTTAAGCATAGCTCAGCATTGATTTGTATTTTGTTTGATTTTCGTCATAATGTCTTTTAATGTTCATATTTTTTAACTGAAGTAACATAGCATTGTTACCAGTACATTTTTTTTCAATTTTGTGTGTTATTTGTATCAACATGTTAATCAGCTCTGTGAACTGAGTACTCGAGCCCTGTGTTGATACAGTGTCATAGTTCCAGTCTAACTAAGGAAACTTGGAATAATACATACCGGTACCATGTCCTCCAAATGTGGAGATGTTGTCAGTGCAGAAGCACACATGTAATACTTTGTCCCTTTGGTGCAACAAGGTTTATATCCTGTAGCCTTGTTGTATCAATGTGATGTCTTGTTGTATCAATGTGATGTCTTGTTGATAACTCCATGACAACAAGTTATTCCTATCACCAATATAACAATTTAAAAATTGCTGAGAAATAGCGCTAAACCCGAATATAAAAAACAAGCAAACCAAAAAAAAAAGGATTTAAAACCTGACCTGTAATGATGAACCATATTGTCTTTGTAAGATATTGAAAGCTGGGTCTTCAGTTTTTAAGATTCAAACCCGAATAAACAAACTTAGCAAACCAATATAACATTTTGAAAAAGAAATAAACATTCAATTTGAAATTATACCATTGTTTTGTACTTAATACCAGGTGCATTTATTGAACTACTGTACATAATATAGATCTTCACTATGGAATCTAGATTCTGATTGGTCAAAAGAAACTGAATAATTTTATTATTGTCTGATATTGAGATCTGCAAATATTCATTTTATCATATCATTTATACTCCCAGATACAAAGTTTGTATCGGGCAAAATTTATCTGCACTATTATTGTAAAGCAAGAAATTATTTTTCGTGATTTAATTTCGCAGAGTTTGTGTGTGGTAGAAATTCGTAAAATTAAGTACATGTAGTCATGAAAGAGTTCAAAACGTTAATATGGACATCACAGTGACTTAAAATACCGAAAATTTGTAGTCGCGAATATGCTGATGATAGGCAAAATGCGAAAGACTTCAGTATTTTTAGTGAAAATGTTGAATTTGGATGAATATTTATGTTTCTTATTTTTATTTATTTTTGTGTGAATACCTCTGATAGATTCAGGGTCCGACTTGTACAATTTTATCAACATGTTGGGTGGTTGTCCAATTAAATATGATTGAACTAGAAGGGTAATAAAACCCCTGGTTATATACTGGTATACAATGAGACCATGTTGTAAATGATATTTTATGTATTTAAATCCATTTGAAATATTCATACCATAGAAAGTGGAAAATCTTAAACTTTTTAATAAGGATTACGCTTTCTTAGCTGACATGCTTATTTGGAAAAGACAATAGCCTTAGCCAGAATCTTTAATGCCGACATAAATATAAAAAATAAAAAGTATTGAATAAGTATTTCTGTGACACTATTGGCCTCTTTATGCATTGATTGTTGCCAGCTTTAAGATACTATAACTGATCAGTTAAAACATGCTCTCAATGTATGTGTGTATACTGTTCACTATAACTGATCAGTTAAAACATGCTCTCAATGTATGTGTGTATACTGTTCAAATTGATTTTTGTGTCCCGCCAAATATTGGGGGGGGGGGGAGTAATATTGTTTTTGTTTCTCTACTTCATGTATCAAAATTACCATTACATGCTTGACAGTGTATCAATAGTGGGAGAGAACTGTCAGGTCCGTCTTGGGCGAACACCATTAAACACGACAAGACAGTCAAGTCTGACATTGTGTTGTTTTAGACATTCATTAAATCATTATTTTAAACTGTTGTCTATCATGAGCATACTGGAGTTTTGTTGAGTACTATAAACACCGGGGAAAGATATTTTACATGTATTTTGCCATAAAATATGTTGTACATGTATGTAATGAATTTTTATTTTTGATTTTATGACGAAAGCATATATAGATATAATAATAAAATATGTGTATAAAGATGTAAATGATAAACTAGTTGTTATTTCTATAATGTGTTGTCTAAGTGTAGTATGGCTGCTATGGCAACCTTCAGACAGTCAGTTGCATACTGTTAAATCATTAATTTTCGTGGGGGATTAAATTTTGTGGATTTCGTGGTTCACCTCAACCACAAACTTTAATCCCAACGAACATTAATTTTGATCCTTGTTTTATTAACTGAAATACAAAATCCACGAATTCAAGTCCCAACGAAATTGTCTTTTTTACCAAAACCACGAAATTTCGTCCCAACGAAATTCAATGATTTTACAGTATCAGATATTGTGGAGTTTGATCAAGTTGGTCCCGTGGATCTAGTACCTTGTACTTCCTTGTCACTCCAGGGATCTGGGTTAAATATTGGGTGAGGCAGCTTCTGTGACATGACATTGTCCTGAACGTGTTGAAAAATTGTCAGTTGCTTGAGGAAGTGCACAGTCAGTACAACAGTGGAGCTAGTTTAAAACGAAATCCTAGAGACTTAGAAATTCATTTAATTATATCCAATTTTGGCTATAAATTTCTGTATCAGTTCGTTGAAATTTCATTAAAATAATAATTATTATTAAAGTTATATGATTAAGGTTATAAACTATGTCGTTATAAAAAGTATATTATTATTTTGCTTTAACCAATATTTTATTATAAGTGAGTTCTGTCGTATAATGTAAACAATACTATTTAAATACTGTTGATCAATCCAAGATAAACAATCTAATAGACTTATTGACTGTCATGGCGAGCAGTGGCCTAGAAGTATGGTGGGGGCTTTGATCTCAGTCTGCGCCACTGCTTGATATCTCTGAGCATGAACAACCTACATTCTTCAATGGACTAAGGTGTGATTTGTTACATGTTTGATATTCCTTGGAATCTCCCCATTGACACCCAAATGCATGTTTCCTTAGATAACCCATTGACCAATGGGATAAAGTGATACAAGGAACTAGAGTAAGTTAAAAACAAGACTTGTTGACACGACATAAATAATTTATTGTACATATAATAACATGACCTAAGCTAAATAACAAAATCAGTATAAAACTGAAAAATTCGCGATAAAACTAATCTTTTAGCAAGTCATGCAAGATTTCAAAGAGAACTTTTAGATACACAGTGAGCCCAGTGCTGTTCACATGTTAAAACAGTTAGAAACAATGTCAAAAATTCATTAAAATGCATTTTAACATAGAAAATATTATTTTAAAAATGCCAAAGCATCCATACTCAAGGCATTAATAGTCATTAATAATTAAAATCTTATACATGTATATCCATCTTTACAGTAAATCGACAGTGCCATTCGAAAATACCGTATGACGAAAACCCACTTCAGAAGAGGCAAAAAACAGTTTTTTATGCAAACTAAAATTCTTTCACAAATCATTGAATATAGACTATATTATATATTTCATGCACAAAACATTTTATTGAATAGGTATCGAATAATAAATATAATGCAATTGCTGATATATTCGTTCTTTTTTAGCCCCAAATAAAAAAGAACAGTTATTCGGCATTTTCTTTTTGTGATGATTTGATGGTCTCCCATTAGCTTATTTACCCCAGATAAGACGTAATTAAGGGCGGGAAAATGCTATACAGGAATAACTAACGATAAAAAACGGCATTTTGATTATTCGGCATTTTCGAATGGCACCGTCGAAATGGTCATTACAGACAAATACATCTTGTCAATGAATTGCATTCAGTTGAAATATAGAATATTTTCTATAGAAAACATGGACGGCAATATCTATGAAATATCACAGTGAAATATTCATACCAAGCAAACAACAGGAACCTGCCTTCTATATAAAGGTGTTATACAAAAGGAGTATAAACTAACATACTTAAACTACAGATTACCGGGCAACCTCTCCAGAGCGGCTGTCCTTCAATAGTGCCCTTTCCTGACTCAGGAGTCCTGAGCAGCATAGTCATTTTGTTCAAGAAGGAACAAATTATGGGTACTTTTACCTCTCTGAGAAACAACCTCTGTACAAGAATCAAGTTTATGATTCACAAAGGGTGTTGCTCCTTCCAGGTTATACTTACTACAATCATAAACAGACAGACATGTGCAAAGCAATATATCGCCTTGTTATAGACGGGGACATAATAATAAATATTCAGACACTTGGTTGCAACATTCAACCAAGGTACATGGATATTTGTCATGAAATGGTTAGAACCTTACATGTTACATTCACTCTAAATGCATATATTTATGGCTAGTGTATGAAACTTTCATTTTAGTAGACTAATAGAGCTTACAAATTCATTTTGTTCTGAACTTACTATGATGCAATGCTAATAAAAATTCAGAATAAACCCTTTACCTTATATATATATGTGACAATTCACTTCCCTATCCCATATCCATCAACAAATATTAATATAGGGGGACAATCCAATTACAGAAACGGACTGAAACACATCATGCAAGCTCAGACATTTCCGTTTGTCTCTGGATAAAAACGAGGTGATCAGAATGGGACTGAAACATTTCATGTTGTCAAGGGAGATCATTTATAGAAAAGGGAAAAATGTAAATCCTTAAATCCATATTAAAAGCAACAACATAATAATAAAATTATCAAATAACAATATGAAGAATGTAAACAACATTAAAATGACTGTATCATTGGCTAAGTGCAAAACTATGGTAATAACATCAACTTATATTGGCACCTACCATAGTTTTGCACTGAACTCTCAGTATGTATCACTTTTGACACAAAAGTAGTCAGTGATTTGTAAAACATCATTACATGTACTGAACAAAAAAATCTTTGAAACAATGGTGAGATATGAGATGTAGTTAATGTATAAATGTGAATTGTTAATGAATTCTGTTGGTCAGTAAACCTTGGGCATCTTCTAACAAGTTTTCTACTCGTTCTCTCTGAAATGACAAAGAAAGAAAATATATACACACATTGCACATAGCAGCCCAATACTTCATGATGATATAGTTGAAAATATTTATATAGCGCTTTATATAACAAGTCTCTAAAGCGCTTAACACGCGAAAGTCAGCTAGTTGACAGTTCATTAAAAGTTTAAAACAATTTCACTTGATTCACTGATATGCATTTTTAAACAGATGTGTTTTTAGAGTCTTTTTGAAGACTGTCAGAGAGTCAATGCGCCTGATTTCCACAGGAAGACCGTTCCATAAGGAGATACATTTGGATTGGGCTCTACATACACAGGTCCTAAGCCAGTGAAAATCAAGTCATTTTGTATGATACACCCTCATGCGTTTGATTCATGGTACAAATTATGTATATGATGAATTGTTATATTTAAAGGAAAGTTTGAAGTAATTAGAACATACAATTAACAGTAAATAGAGCAATTTTCCTGGAACTTTTGAAACGACCCTCATATGTAAGCAAATTTCTCAAAACCTCTTAATCTCTTAATACCTGTCTGACCCTGAAAGCAAGTATGACAGCCACTGTAAACTTGCTATATTTATTGGTATAATTATTCATTGCATATTTATTTTCATTGTTGAAGTTATCCTCGAAATCCATGAAATTAAATATCACATGAATACTGCAAATTCATTAATTTTTGTGGGGGTTTAAATTTCACGGATTTGTGGTTCACCCTTCTTTTTATTACCTGAAATGAAAAATCCTCCAAATAACATCTCATCAAAATGGTCTTTTTAACCGAAACCACAAAATTTTGTCTCATTGAAATTATATTATTTTACAGTATACTTACATCAAGTTTATCCAAACCGTCACCTTTATCTTTGGTATCAGGATAGGCCGGTACTAACGCTTGTAGACGTACAGCTTTTAATGCAGTCGGTTGACATGCTATAAGATGACTAATCTCCTGAGCCTGAAAACATATTTAATCATATATTGGTATAATGGATATATCTTAATAAAGAGGATGACTTCGTTTTTACACAGCTATTATGGTTTTGTTATTAATCTTGATTTCATGAAAAATTATAATAAGTTTGATACATGCCAGATCTCCCGCATTATGCGCTTGTCTTGCACATTTGAGACTCTATTTATGCGTTATCTGAGGCAAATTCATCATGCAAGTGTCACGCATTTCTCACACATACTGGAACCTGGATTTTTTTATTTACATTATGAATGGATACAAATATACCCTTAAAACATTACCTTCTAAATAATATACATATTTTAAAACTGTTTATGGTTTACGAATTATTATTGTGAATATGACATATCAACGGCAATATGTGTGAAACTTAAGACAAGAACCTTCCCTCTACATTGTATATGGATCTTACCTTACTTGACTGGTATCTTAACCTCATGATTCTTAGTCGGTTCCTGGCCTCCGCAGCCCTGAAAGTAAACAAGATCAACAATCAAATATCTCTGTTAGTTATCAACTGATGTAGGTAGATAATACTACTCAAAACTTATTTTTCTTTACAATAAAAATAGTAGGGGCCTTAATATTATGACCTCTTCACCAAGAAGAAAAAAATAAAATGAAAGTTACCTCTATAAAACCAGTCCCCCATATTACCAACATTGTTTTCCAAAGTTAAGTGTAGAAATAGTCCCACTATTAAATCACAATCAAAATATCTTCCCTCTTGGAAGGATATGTTATCCCTACATAAAATGTGATAAAGAAAAAAAATAGTTTTGAGAAGTAACAAACATTTAAAAAAAACAGTGCTAGGCTAACTAGATGAACTAATATATATACAAACAGTAGAGTACTAACTTCAATTGTCCAATAAGTTTTTCATGTTTTTCTCTCTCAATCATTTCCTCATCTGATGGCGGAGCATTATCCCTGAAACAAGAAAGAATGTATGATACATTACAACCTCTACAAAGTTTCTACTAGTAGAGCAACAGCCTCTCTACAACAACAATTTCAACAATTCCCTAGCTGATGTTTACTATAAATGTAACCATGGTAGAGCAACAACCTCTGTTCAACAGCCAATATTTGCAGCTGCCAAAGGGATGTTGCTCTACAGAGGTTGAACTATACTAACAAATCAATACTGACAAATATCTTCTAAGCAACGTCCAAAATGTGTCCAAGACAAAGTATGATGATTCAGAAAGTTTATAATGTAAAACAAAGTTAAATACATACTGCTGAAATTGTTTCTTCTTTTCAACAAGACGTTTAGCTGCATTAGCCTGTGACTCAGCCACATCCTTAGGGGGGTCTTCATACTATAAATAAATGTGATTAATGTGTTTGTAAAACCAAATTTGAAAAATGGTGGCAGGTATAGCTCAATTACAGATCACTTAAATTGGAAGAGCTTAAAACAGCCTGGGCCGGTATTTATAAAACATCTTAAGTGAAAACTTAAATGTTTTGACGTTAAGTTAAAATATTGAGCTGCCCATATGTCAAAAGAAACGAAAAATAGCACATGTTTTCTATATGATTACTGTAGCTCTTTACATAATGCTCCTGAACAATGTAAATAATTGTTAACATTAGTTTTCCTGTTTAACTGATACACTTTAGGAAAATTTGAGATTTTAAGAAAATAAAATTAAAGATGCTTTATAAATATCGGCCCTGTTTGTAGAGCATGAAAAGCAACAGACTTAATGGTTATGTCACATATTAATGAAAATAAGGCTGTGAATAATTCTTAATTCCACCTCTATGTTTGGCCGAATGTAGGTCAAACACTCAAGTATTATATATCATATGAATCAATTTTAACTAGCTGCTGAAAAAGCAGAATAAAAACAAACTGTCAAACTATCCACCAGTAGTGAAAAACCCCATTGCAGGGAGGTAGATAAATTAAGACACTTACCGCTAGGTATTTACTTCTCAACTGAGGGGCCATCTTCTTTAAGTCCCTTTCTTCAATTTTCTTTTTGTTACGAGGCTTGTTATCGCCGTCATCTTCATGCTGAAATATAGGATATGCTTTACAGTCTAAGTAGACTATAACATTCAATGCATTTATGCTCACAGAAGGTTTTATATATATTTGTGAAACTATGTCATCCTGCTCTTTTAGGCAGTCGCGGGGAATGCTTCATTCGCCGATCGGTCACTTGGGGTAACTGTTTTGGCATATCTTTGTAAAAGTAGGTAATCAAGGTCTTTCATAGGGGAACTTGGGCTTTTAATTTTGTTATTTTGTGTTACTCTTACAAAATACTATCCTTTATTTAATATATGTGCAGTGAATGTGGAGACTCGTATCAGTTATCAGAGCTACGGCTAATATTTACTGGGAATGGTGGGTTCAAGTCCAATGTCTGGTGCACTGTACCTCTTGTAATTACTTTAAATAATATTAATAACCAGAGTTAGCCAAGACCAGAGGGGCTATCACCTTGTTTCCACATCTACTTCAGAGCAACAGCTAGTCTATAGTCTAGTCAAACATTTTTGACTTTGGGACTATTGTCATACGTGGAGATAAGTCAGAAATTAAAAAATCTCCAAGCAGACAGCCCCTTGTCTAGACTATAGTCACTTGATGCACCAGTAAAGTACCAAACCCTAGTGAATAGTCTTGGATTTTTATCTTTCCCGCAATGCCAGGTGAGTGCTGGGCTTTTGTTCCGTACCAAAATAATGGGGAAATACAGTAGTGACTTTATTTCGCTGCATGGTTGAGGGCAGGGTTTTTTTACCTTAATTATTCGCTTCTGCGGTCACCGGCAGGATTTTACATCGGTTTGAAAAAAGAGTTGAGGCCAGGATTTCAATTGACTTGTGCATTCAGTTGCATCCACGGACCCCATCTCCGGGGATCCTCGGGGATAGCTCAAAGCAGGGCAAACGGCCATGTTTTTTCTCCCAGCTTCCAATATTTATAATTGTCAAGGCTGTGGGGGTGGGGGGGGGGGGCTTGACAACCCTTGGAAGCATAAAATCAAGGCCCCTCAGGTGGGTTGGGCCGTGGATGCAACTGACTGGTGCATTACCCAACACCACTACACTCATATTAAATTCATCGGACGTCGAATTTAGTGGATAAATGCACAATATCATTTCCCAGTTTCAATGTTATTGTTTTGAAAAATCGCAAAACAATTCATAAAATTGAAAACTTGATTGTGTGGCATTATTTCCGTCATAATCGACCGTAACTGTGTAATTTATATGTATTTTGTTATATCATATACTCACAGGCATTGTGGTGGAATTTGTTTTTAACCCGAGAAAAAGTGTCGTTTGTTTTAAAAATTATTGTCAAATTTTACATGGAGGCCGCCATTTGTAATCAATGTTGCATAGCAACTCTCGCATAACACACGACGATAGTTTACGATACGCGGTCCTAAAACCACGTTTAGACAGCGGCCCAGGAAATGCGTATCTCCGGCACTAAGCATTGACCAAAGCGCTATGTTCAAAGTTCTCACTGATAGGTCAAAACAGTATTCTGTTGTATATACATAGCTTCTTTAAAGTGAATTGTTACTTACGTTACTCTTGAAAAATAGCAAAGTTAATCAATAACAAAAGCGTAACAGTACAGTATAGTAGGCTAATTCGTAAACTTTTCCATGAAAGATAATTATGCAGCTGTGATTCTTAGACGATTTAGGACTTATAACAACTAAAATCAGAACTTTTTACCAGCTGAAACTAAAATTCTCTGAATTTGAACAGCTGAAGCTTAGACTTTCGGAGGGGGGGGGGGGTTACTTTCTATCTATCTTGAGATACTGCCTAACACCTAGATATAAGCAATTGACTTTTAAAAGAAGAAAATAACACAAAACACTGGTGTATAAAAAAGTAAGGGCGGAGTTTGCCCACTGCCTGCTTGAATGGCTGTAGACCAGTCAGTGCTGCAATATGCAGGGGTAGCCTATTCCATAGGACTGTGATATGAGGAAAAAATGAATACTTAAAGAGTCCGAGTTGGCATGTACTGTAAAATCATTTAATTTCGTTGGGACGAAATTTCGTGGTTTTGGTAAAAAAAGATTATTTCGTTGGCACTTGAATTCGTGGATTTTGCATTTCAGGTAACAAAACAAGGGTCAAAATCAATGTTCGTTGGGATTAAAGTTCGTGGTTTAAGTGAACCACGAAATCCACGAAATTTAATCCCCCACGAAAATTAATGATTTTACAGTATTCGGCGGAGACTATAGGGATGCACGCCTTGGTTGGGACTTCGTCTGTTTTAAGGATACTCCAATCAAGGATGTTTTATTAATTGTAGTTCTGCTACACTGGTGTAATTTGAGTAATCATGTTTACTTTCACCCATAGTGTAATAAATACGAGAGTTGATCAATATATTCGAGGACTTCTCTTCTATTTATTTTAAATATTGCAACTAGAGTAATAAAGTTACAAGCAGCTGATGTAGATCAATGATTCAATTATCTCCTGTTTCCTCTAATTTACTTTATGCTAATGTCGCTATTTACTTGATGACGTCACTTTTTGTAAAAACCGAGGTGAAGCACGCACCGTCGAGCATCTCGTGCGTAACATTATATCAGAACAACGGCATGCTATGAAAATTAACGCGAAACTTGTAAAATCCTAGGCCTGTTGCTAACACACGAAATATCCAACAATGACGTTTCATAGTCGTTCCGCAGGCAATTTTGAATTGTCTGTATTGACAAAATTTGCTGTCATATTATAGTGTTCACGTAGACGCATATATGTGTCGTGTATCAATTGTCAAACCCCATTCTCATCGTCGGGAGGATCTTGCTTTCATTTCGCCGGGCACTGCTGTCCCACCGAACACCAAGGGAACCCCTTTTTACCGCATTCCTGTCAATGCTCATGGTAGTGACCTTTTTCCTGCTTACAACCCGGGTTCGCTCAGGGAGGTCGAAGTCGTGGTTCCGGTAAGATTCGAAATTCAAGTTAAAGTACAGTGTACTGATAGTAAGGCCATACCAAATTGCATTTTCGTTTAGCGTCCACCCTAAGTTCGACAACCTATCTAGCTATACTGAGACAATAATCAAAACACTCGAAAAACATCAAGTAATTAAACGACTTCATTGTTCATTATTGTATAGCTAACAGACACCCAAGCATTACCGATCATAATAACCTACTGCAATAACTGAAAACTTTATGGTGTGAATCCTACTGCTGTGTAGGGGTTGGGGACATGATGGCGAACACGAATGATAAGTATGAAATTAAAAATCAATATATCAATGGAGTTTGAAAATATAAGACGCTATAAACTTTGTTGTTTTTTTTCCTTCCCAAGATGCCTTAACCTACCCGACGCTAAACGAAGAAACGATTTAGTTTGGCCTAAAGCCACCGTTCATTTTTTTATGGAAATGACCACATTACAGATGACTAATTGACCATAATAACACTTGGTTCAGAAGCATATTGGAGCATACGTTTCCGCTGGTTGCAATATCATTTAACTTTCATAACGTGCCGCAATAGCATTATTTTAATGCCTATTTTACGTTGGAAATAGCGGTTTTATTGAACAAAACAATCAGTCATCAGCTGTGTGTAGGCATGAAGTACCAACGGATGATGCCCTTTGAAGACTCCGGCAAGGAAAACCGGGTATTATGGTGTTCTTGAATCTGCTGTCAGCAATACCAACACCAATTTTGAGATTTTTGATCAGTTTGGCCGCAACTCCGTTAAAACTAGAGCAGACAGGGACAAATTCCTGGTTGTCGGGGATATGCATTGATATAAGGACTTGCAACATACAAATGATAATTTATAAATATGCGTAAATAAATATTTACGGCGATTTTTCTTGGTTCAATCGAGCGTTTATTTACCAAAATTACTGTTCGCGATACCAAAATGTGACGTCACAAACCACGTGATTGTGCATCGTGAATTTCGTCTCCTAACGGTGAGTTTTTTCTTGATTATAAGATCGTGCATTTAATATGGTTATATTATATAGCCTAAAGTATATCCCGTTTTATTTAAGAATACCCGGGCCTATATTAGGCCTACAGCAAATTTTAAGGGTTCATCCTTGATTAAAATTGGACAAACTGATACGTCCCAGATCAATAGAAATACATAGGGCAAATAACGCCGGTCCAGCAAGGCAATATGATAAGTTTCGTTCAAAACGAAGAAGTCGGAAATGCAGAGATCTTATATAAATTATTAATCCAATAGTAGGTACCACTTTTATTACCCCACATGCTGTGACAATCGCAGCGGGGCGCGTCATAAAACAATTACCAATGTGCAAATTAAATATGTGTATATATATATTCTTTATTTACGTCTCATTCATGTACATTTACACATATAAAATTTCATATCATAATAAAAACATATCAAATGTACATAACCATTCAAAATTGAATTACAAGAGACATTAAGGTACTACAATTCTCATATATGAGTACCACATTAACTTAAACATATTCACAGTATAATATTATAGGAACTATTAAAATATCACATACATATATATATATATATTAATAAGACTAAGAAACTGTTGTTAATGCGTTGTATTAAAAATGTGTTAAAAATGATTGATATAAGAAAATTGAAATTTGTAAATAGGCACTAAAGCGCTTATTAAGGAATATCTTAAAATATCAATTATCACCCCGGTCAGACCGTAGATGAACTGATTAACAACAGTCTCTTAGATGGAAGTAAAACACTAGCAAATATTAAAATTGTTTTACATTATTCACATAAAATACATTACACACGAAAATATAATAAGAATCATACTTTATACATAGTACAAACATAAATAGGATCCATCCATAGGACCTTAATCTGATTACCTTTTTATGAAAACACACTATTTACAAATATAAAAAGTTCTTCGTTTTAAAATATCGTAACAGGTTTTGGCACTTATCCTTATCATATCAGATGAGTTAAAAAAGAAAAAAAGTTTATCATTTCTAGACATTCTTATAAAATTATCATTCAAGTCAACCGCTTTATTGTACATATTCTGTCTAATGTCATCATATAAATGACAATCAAATAAAACATGAAATTCATCTTCAATGCTGTCACAGAATGGGCATTTACGGTTGATTACCGGAATACGCTCATATCTACCGGTCTCTATACGTATAGGGGCAACGCCGCAGCGAAATTTACTATAAGCCGCCCTATGACTAGGTGGCATAATCAATTTACAATATTTCTCGGTACATAAATCTGTTTTAAAAAGACGATATGTGCGTAACTTATTGCCTCCTTGCCCAGACGTCCCTGTATCAGCATTGATAGATTTATTCCAATCCAAAATGTATTTTGAGAGTAAAGCAGAAGTGACTTTGTCAACCAAAGCATGTTTAGGAATATACACTTCAATATCACAGAATTCACGCAAATCACAGACAGTAAACATATTTATCACAGTGTGGAACCAATTTTTACATGTTGTATTAGCTAAGGAGTAAGCCCAAAGTGCAATGCGTTTATTCACACGGTTATTTTCCATACACGACAAGCGAGACCAAAACAACGATATAGATTTCCATTGCCTTATATTCGGGGCAATCCATGCCATTTCTCCAACTACAGCCGCATTTGGTGTGTATCTCCCGACACCGAGAAAGAAACGCATTGCATTTATACACGAATAAGATTTATGACCCCAAATAGCGGCACCGTAACTAATAGTAGGCCACACAACAGAATCATATAGTTGCGTATAAACGTCAAACGGTACACCTCCGACGGATTTGCATTTGGCTATAACAAGGCTAAGGGCGCGACTTGCACTTTGGGCCACACACTTTGCTGTGATATTATAATCCAAGTGTTCACTCAATACTAGACCTAAGTATGTATACTTATCAACAATATCCAACTTATCTGTACCAAAGTAAAACTCAAATAAAGTTCTATGAACAGACATTGGACGAAAATGAACAATTTGACTTTTCTGACTATTAATAGACATACTATTCAAAGAACACCAATCCTTAAGTGCATTTAGTAAACGCTGTAAATCATTTTCATTTTCAGCAAGTAAAACAATATCATCAGCATACAGTAAAATACATATTTTTTCTGTACCACATTGAACACCAATATCGAATGATTTGAGGTAAAGTGCTAGATCGTTAATAAACAAATTAAACAAAAGAGGGGATAAAATACACCCCTGACGTAAACCTGACTTTACCTCAAACCAGTCAGTACATAAACCATTTACTCTGACACACGATGACACAGAACTGTACAGAGACTGTATAGCTGTTAACATTTTGCCTTTAATGCCCAAATTAAACAATTTATTCCAAAGTAAGTCTCGATGAATATAGTCGTATGCTTTTTTAAAATCTATGAACGTACAAAAAGTTGACAGTTTCTTTCTCTTTCTAGTATCTATAATATTCGTAATGGTAGATAATTGATCAATAGTGCTACGTTTCTGTCGAAAACCATTTTGCTCATCGATGACAATGTTATTCGAATCGGCCCAGTTTGATAGCCTATTGTTCAAAATATTACAATAAAGTTTATACATCGACGATGCTAGTGAAATTCCCCTATAAGATAATGGATTCCTAGCATCTAGACTTGCAGATTTTGGTATTGGGTTTATCACACATTTCCCCCATAGTGATGGAATGGTACCGTTACTAAAACAAACATTAAATAAAACATGTAAAAACATAACAGTAGTATCATTTTTAAGTGCTTCAGACGGTATGCCATCAATACCACAGGCTTTACCGCTTTTAGCAGTATCAACCGCTTTTTTCACTTCATGTACAGAAATATACTCATTAAACGTTAAAGAATCACCAATGTCATTAGAATTATTAGGAACATTAATATTTTGCATATTCGGATTATTAAAAAGATTTGAAAAGTCAGATCTCCATTTTTCAAGAATGATATGAGAACGAGAAGACATAGTCCCATCATCAAGCATAACCTCATCCGGAATCGTTTTCTTTTTTCTTTGGCTTATACCAATTTTACCAATTGATTTCCAGAATTTTGACGGATCAACGTTACAGTCTTTTAGCAGTTCCGTCTGCATGCTATACCAATGACGACGCTTTGCCTTCTGAACTTCAGTGTCAAAATGCTTCCTAACACGGACATATGTACTCTTAAAACTAGACTTGTATCTTTTATTAAAACAACGTAACCACTTCCTTTCGGCTTGTGATTGTTCAACCCATAACCTAGTCAGGTTCTCATTCCACCAAGGTTTACCAGGACGGTGCTTTTTGGCTGTACTTGATGTTGAAATAGTTTTAAAAGGAATATTAATGTACATATCATTTTTAACAATAGAACACCAGTCGTCATAAATTGAATCTATATCACTTTGCGTACGCAAACCTTGTTCCAATTTATCTATGGTATTGCTTACATTACGAAGTACATCAATGTTACCAAGAAAATTACTGCTAAAATAACTACGATCAAACTTATCATATGAGTCATGTACAATATAGTTAACATCGTCGTTTGTATGTGTTGAATATTCACACTTAACATTCCATGATAACAAGGAATGGTCAGGAATACTAGTTGGGGCAATTTGCATAAGATTACCACATTTGTTTATTACATCACATGTTAAGCTTACATTAAAATCTGAGAATAGATCTAAATTT
Organism: Spisula subtruncata; assembly: GCA_963678985.1. Classification (NCBI taxonomy): domain Eukaryota; kingdom Metazoa; phylum Mollusca; class Bivalvia; order Venerida; family Mactridae; genus Spisula; species Spisula subtruncata. The sequence continues at coordinate 13,534,797 of OY787676.1, forward strand.
TCATGACATACAATACAATAATCAACAACAGATGCACCTTTAACAGAAACAGAGGTAAAGTTATTAGTTGTGCTGTTCCTACCATTTAGCATACACATATTCGTATTGATTAAAAAATCTACGAAGAGTTCACCATATGCATTTGTAGTAAAATCAATAACATCCCGGGCAGACAATAAATCTACACCGGGAATAAAATCATCAAGATTTCCGGTCCGACTATTAAAATCACCACATACAAATACCAAGCCATCGTTCTGGTAAGAATATACATTGGCTAATAAGTGGTCATAAAAGGCATTAACATCAAACACCCGAGACGAATTTTGTGGTGGCAAATAGCACACACAAGGAAGTAAAACTAAGTTTTCCGTTTTATGAGACATTTTTAGCCAGAGTATACCTTCCGATGCATTATCTAAAATACTAATATCAAACAAATCACATACAGTGTTTTTTATTAGAAAACCAACACCTCCAGAACCAGTTCTTGCGTTGACGTGAATGTTTTTCCGGTTGAAACCAAACCATCTGTACCCATCAATATCGATACCATTATTGTCTGTTAGGTGTGTTTCAGCAACACCCAATATATCTAAATTACTATTAAAAACACATTTCGATCTTAAAATAAAATTGGCCGATGTCTCATCGAAATTCCATCCTTTAATGTTCCAAAACCCGGTAGAGAGCTAATACTGACGTCTGTTCTGGCCACCGTGATTACGCCCTCTACCACCATCATTTCTCGCCCCACGTCCTCGATTGTTATAATTGTTGCCATTTCGGTTATTGCCACGAACCTCGTTTTCAGAAGCGTCTCTTCGATCACTATTTGGCACAGTAGGCCTATTGCCCCTCTGATTTCCGTGGCTATTACCTTGAGTAGTGGGAAATCGCCGTATATTATTGTCATTATGACGATTATTGCGCACCCTTTCCTGTTGATTAGTGGTGTTGCGTTGCACAACCCGTGAGCCACGAACAATCAAATTACTATTTCGAATCGAGTTCAAAATGGTGCGGAAATTGCTTGCCATCACACGATCGGCTGGAGATTGGTCATGATGGATGAACACATTTTCATATTGTTTGTTATTCTGAAGACGAGACTTGCTCTTCATCACCTTACGTTTCTCCTCATGTGATCTCATTTTGACCACAACCACACCTGGTTTTGAATTAGATCTGGAGACTTTTCTTTCTGCACCTTTACAGGATACGCCCTGAACCTTAAGCACATCCTTGATGAATGCATTTACTTTATTTGCAGTGTTCTCATTTTCAGTCTGAGGAAGATCTCTTATAACGATGTTTAATGTGATATCGTCTGTTTGATTTTGTGTTCGTTCACCATTTGACAACGATTCTATTTTTGTGTTTATCACGTCGAGTTCTGCTTTCACATCATCCACTATCGAGTCTTTAATATCATCCATTCTGTTGTCAACATCCTTACGAATCCGATTCATTTCGGATGTTACTCTTTTGTCCAGAACTTGTGACACCTTATTCGCAATCTTTTGTGTATTACTTTTTTACTAAAAAAAAATGATACCTGTTTTAAAAAACCGTAAAAAGGGGGCAGATCTAATTATCGCATTTCTTATATCAAAACACCAATCTGACGGGAAGAAATTAAACTATTAATCAAGTTTGCACAAAATATATTCCCCGAGAAACAAAAGAACTACGGACAAGAAAGTAACCAAGCTTGATATCAAATCCGTTAATTTCCTTCTTTGTTCAATGTGAGTGATAGTCATGTTAAAAACCTTTAAAAAGGGGGCTGATCCCATAAAGATACAACTATGAAATTTAGTGCATTATTTTGTAGACATATCAAACTACAAAATATGTTTGCACATAAGAAATCTGTCAAATAGTTTTTATCATATGGACAATTTTACGTGGAGTCCCCATGCCTTCCAATGGTAAAAAATTTGTCACATGTGCGAATACAAATGGGACAAATAGTTGGATATGATTAAATTTACCCCAAATGAAAAACTATTTACTTACAAAATTTATACTCGTACATTGAAAATATACGCTGTCAAAGACCAACTTGATATGAAATCGAGTGTCAGCATGACGATAGAATTTGTTCACAAATGCCATATTAATATTGCTGTTGTTCTATATCATTAAAATCGTGATCAGTTTGCATAAACAAATTAAGCTATATTAATCGACCAATTAAATGAGCCGTCACGTGATTACAGAATTCTTTAACGAGATAATCACCTACTTGTTAACGCCGTGTACAGTTTGGCGAACAAACACACCACTAGCCATCGTTACTCAAATTTTGCTCACTCATGTCAAAAATGTCGAAATCCCATTTTCTTACTGTAAAGGTACAATAATAGAATAATATACACAATTTTAAAACACACACGTGAAAATCGCCCTTTTCACTGATTAATGTTTGAGTAACTTATGTCAAAAACTGGAGACAGAATTTGAGTCACTCCAAGTTAAAGAACGCTTGTTGATGGATTGAGAACCTAAAACGTTTTGAGAAAAGTTGTATCGAATATATATATTGCGAGCTTTTATAATATTTTAAATATAAACAATATAGATATTTAATCAAAGTGAATATTTATCATATGTTCATACTATTCACACTGAGATTGATAAACTGTTTGCGTGAATTTGAAAGTTGGGTGTAATCTGGTAATTGTAAAAGTGCGTTTTTCGTGTTGTACCAAATTTGGAAATTTGTGCGCAAAGTTTTGAACTTCGTCAACATCACTTCAGCATCCGAAAATGAAGCGGAAAGTTGAGGACACGGATTTGGGATACTACGAGATGCCGACGAAGATTTCGTCGGGCTATCACTATTTCCAGAATAATCTGCCGACGACGGCTTCTCCGATGAACATTGGTCAGCCGGTTTCGTCATCCACTCCATATTCTCTGTCAACTAATGTCGGCGGGAATCACAGACGACAACAGTTTGCACCGACAAGGTAAATATACAGACTAACAAAAAATACTTTATGAAAAATGTTCAATTTATGTTGCCACTACTGAACAAAGATGTGTATATTGTCGTTGTAGTTGTCTAGTAGAATGGTATATATCATTACCATTCGTATTTCAAGTTATTTTACCATCATGGCTCAGAACTAAATGTATTTTTGCTTGTAGAATCTAATCTGCATTCAACAGTCCAAAAAGTTGTAAAAATGATTATTATATATATAACATTACTATAATGTAATTACGATAATTTAATAGATAAATAGTTTATTTCAACATTTAGGAATCTATGAGTTAGTATAATCATCATATCATCTGATCATGATTGCCAATTCGAACATATCATGCATATTACGTTGTAAATTGCTTGACAGTAACACAAATTATTATACCTGGTTAGTTTAGAGCGTTCTTTTTAAATTGTGCACGGGGTATCATTCCGGAAAAGATGTAAAATTCCATTTGAGCCAGGACTTTGTTTGGTGGCAGCGTGCATTGTTTGAAATCACTGACTTCGACGTACCAACGTTGTTGCAATATGGAACTAAAACTGGTTTATCAAATCACATTTTACCGTTATACTTTCGAGTGACGTCAAGTTGCGACACAAAGAGACTCGAACAAGCAATGTATTAAACGTTTAAATTATTTATTCGCAGAATCATGTATGGGATAATAATGTATTCATTTATTCACATTATTATGCCACCAAAGTGCCGCCATCTCACCAAAAAGCAGAATTGTGTATTAAATAATGAAGTTTTAATTTAGTTTAATTTATTCACAGAATTATGGCACCACAGTGCACTCAGCAGCTCAGCCAATCAGCAGAGGCCGAATTACGTCACGTGATAGACAACTTTGTCGGTATCTACGAACAGCTGGACAAGAACGATGACGTCGACGTCAAGCCGAACTATAGTTACACCGAACTAGCGTACCTTGCAATGCTGAGATCGCCTAACTTTTGTCTTCCTATCGCTCAGATATATAGGTGCATATTTTTACTATCTTTGCTTTTAAATTTCATACGAAGTATCTCATTTACATAAGATCATACCACGAATTTTAGACATTCTTTTGTATTTCCCAGAAAGCTTAATCACCCCGTGTACCCCGACACTTTGTGTTAAACAGGATACTTACGTTGTAGCTTGTGTTAAAAATGATGACGTTTTAGAGCTAATGTATTTTGTGCCTGCTTCAGTTATTTCGTTACCAGTAAATCGATGAGCATGATGCATGTATGCAGTGCTTCTTCCTCGTATATTTGTTAGAACAGCGTTTACAGATTGTACGATGGCAATGCTGTACAGTATATTTACCCATACCACAGGTGACCGTTTGGTGACATAGACCCTTTTGGTATTGTTCTGAAATAAATACAAATTACATGTACTTGTAATATAAAACTTAACACGACTACAAACAACGTTACCAATTGTCTAGGATCATCACTCAAAATCACTTACAAATTGTATTTATGTTTTTCAGCTATATTCAAAGTCGATTCAAGTTCTTCCGCAACTCCACACGTAAACATTGGAAGAATGCAGTCAGACACAGCCTAGCAAAAACAATGTGCTTCTCTAAAATAGCTGTTGGTAAGAACATCATGACTTCTACATTACATTATATGTACATACAGTAAAACCATTATGCTCGACATATCCGTACAACAAAGTTTGGTTTGTCAATGCTGTTTGCGCTTGCAATCCCCATACATCAGTGGTTAGTCAAGTTCCCAGACAATGTTTCGGATGACAAACACGCTGATTGAACGAGAATGGTGCTTTCTGGTCCGTTATTTTTCCAATTTTGTGTCTCGCACTCGACTGTTTCTCTTGAGCGCTACCTTGTAAGAATAGTTTCAAGATGCTGTAGTTATAAAACAAGACCATTGGTTTGTACGTCGGTTTGGAAACAATTTATTCGAATTTATAATCACCTTCGACACCTCATTCATGATGTTTACCATCGCCTCGAGGGTATGAGAGAAGAGAAGCCAGTTTCCCTTATATGCTGAGCGTCTTAGAGCGATGTAGTTTCTAGCACCATTTTTATTTCGTCTTTGATATGACGCGGCCGGGGATCGAACCCTGGGATTCCCGCACTCTAAGCGAACGCTAAACCACTCGAGGCTATCGAAGAAGCGGAACAAAAACGAATCAGCGATAGTTCCACCATAGTTTAACGACTGAAGTCTGAAGGTCACGTTTTTGTGATCTCTAATTGAACTACGGTAACCATATAGTTAGCGCTAACACCTAGCCATATTGGAATAACAGTTACATTATATATCCATATTTTCATCTTACAGGACGAGGTACCAGTAATAACGAGAATCTCGCGAGATCCACCTACCTGTGGTGTATATTACCAAACAGTATATCAACTTTTGCACGTGGTGATTACCGGGCTACTGTCGACAAGGAGACTGGCACTAACACTCTCAGATCGGCCTATTTCTCGTAAGTATATCAAAGTTTATTAATTATATTAATTATTTTCAACGGATTCTATCCATAGGTAACTGTATCAATGCTACAAAAAAGGAATAAAAAACTTGCATTTTTTTCTAAAATACATATTTTTCCATTTTACTCTATCTGAACACTTGAGTCTAATGCATCCATCAGTATAGCCTGATGTATCTGTTACCAACAAATACGCCTGATAACTAGCTCTACCAGCCATAAGCAACCGACGGCTCATCTGGAGTATATGACCGGAACCTCCCCACCGGGGAGTCTAACATGGACCTATTGGACGACCTACTAGTACCTCACTGTATCAAATAGACACGTTGTTAGTAATAATTGGTAACGCCGGAACACCACCTTGTAAACGCTTGGGTATTTTGACAATTATAAAGAGGTTATTGGAATAATTTATGTCGTAACTGTGTTTCAAATATTTGAATACAAGTTATAAACACAAAAAGGGCACGCATGGCAATTTGGAGCATGCGTCGATATGCATTTACGTTGAGATGTAGTAGATAAAAAAAACTAGGTATAGTACAAGTCTGCACAATGCATCAGTTGGTTTGATTTGTTCATCGCGGTTAGCAACTTTTTTCATATTTGTGTTATGAAATAACTAAAATGATATATAACATGTTGTAGGATGAATGCTGGACAGTTTTGGGATCGCATTGGGGACTACATAGCGAACAAGATGACAACGTTCAGAGGTACAGTGGAGACCACTACGAATCCTGGTGCTATATTTGAGTCCCAGATATGTTCAATGCCAACAAAACGGGAACCAACGAAGCTACAACCAATCCAACCTCGTCAAGCTTTTAAGAGTGTGAAAAATGAAATGGTTCCCCATTCGTTTGCGCCGTCACAACTACAGACAAACTTTAGCCAACAAAATCACCAAACATTCCAACTTGGTGGGTATGAGAGAGGCGCACAAACTCCAAATTCAAATGTGACATCACAAACGAATACTACACATCCACAGATGAGATCCCCCATTCCATACATTAGGAACATTGAGACACCGTCTCAACTTTACGATCCTCAACTACACGGGAACAATTCCAGTGATTGTGTAACAGACCCTTGGCTGCCGACATTTCCGCTACAAAATCCAAACACCAGCTGTAGTGGTTTTGAATCAGGTCGTAGTACGCCAGTGTTGGGACACAGCAGTTTCAAACAGACATGTAGCACCCCATATTCTCCATATAACCCAACTGACAGTGGTTTCGAAACTGCTGATTCGATATCTGTAGACAATTCATGCCAGTTTCTTAGCTCTTGTAAGAAGCAACGTCCGGAGCACAGACGTGATATTGCTTCGCCGATTCTTGGAGATGGACAGTTGAGTGGAGATGACTTACTTGACAATGTGGGAGATTTTGAGAACTATGAACTGCCCCCACTGTGTATTAATGATTTATCCGACTTCAGTGAGAATTTTGAAGTGAATTTATCACATGGTTGTTTTACACCACAGAAACAACAACAACAAACAGACGTTGGAACGTTTCCGGTTCCGCCATACATCGGAAGACCTCAGTTAATATCGACACCGATTCATAATGCTCCGATGTACGGTTATCAACAAGCGATCAACTTTGTACCAAGTTTTGGGTACGGCTCCAGCACTTCAAGATCGTCACTGGTGGGATACACAAATGACGGTCGAGCTGTTTTTGCCACGCCCTCGTTGCCACAACAACAGTGGGAGTTGAATTGTTAAACTTCAGAATTGTTATTTCCAAACTTTGTGAAAAGGCGCCAATTAAGAACCAGCTTTCCATTTGCTTCTATAGTGGTATCAAAACTTATAATATATTCTAAACATCCAATCATATTTAGTTTCTTTCAAGAAGCAATGTATCATTTATTGTACACGTTTCATGAGCTGGTGATAATTGGTTTATGACAATCCTTTGATTATTGATATCATTGAGTCGGATGTTTTATAAATGCATATTGTGAAGCCAACTAGTAGACACTTTGTAAATCTTAATTGGTTCCTTTTCGCCAAGACTAAACGCTTTAAAATGCTTCAGTTAAATTTGCCCCCTTTTAATATATTTGACATATATACTTTTTTATAATGATTTAATGAACATTGTATTTATAAGCGCCAAAGGTACATCCATGTGTGGTTCATTTTTTGCATTCCATTTTCATATATTTTTGGAACTTTGTTTGAAACTGCTTTGATGTAGTCACAGGTAATTGTATCGATGAAAACGAAAAACGATACGAAAACATTTTTTTTGGAAAATTTATGTATAGAAAATATGAATTTTACAAAAAAATCGTTTTCAAATTGTTTTTATCAATGATACAGTTACATGTGGGTGTACTTATATAAACGCCAATACTACACCAATACGTGGTCCATTTCTTGTATTTCGTTTCGACAAGGAATGGGCATAGCACGTATTGTACGTGGGGGTATCACGAAGTAACATCTCTGTAACACGAGAATTCTCTGTAACACGAGAACTCTCTGTAACACGAGAACTCTCTGTAACACGAGAATTCTCTGTAACATGAGAAGTTGATGCTTGTTGCTTGTACAGGGTGTCCAGAAAGAAAGTATACAGTTTCGGGGTATGCTTATCAAATGTCTAAGTTCTGTTATCGCAAAGAAACGCACACTTTCTTTGTGATAGCAGAACGATAAGCTTTGATTAAAATACACTGAAACTGTATACTTTCTTTTTAGACACCCTGTATATGAGAGTGGCCGATCGAGGAACTGAATGTCTGCTTTATTGTGACGAAACAGACATTCAGTTATTCGTGAGACTCCCACAAACACGCGCCATGCATTCAATTATTGTGTGACAGAGATATGAAGACTCTGTGGCTATCGCAGGCAACTGTATCATTGATAAACAGTTACATTAAAATTTGATAAAATTTATAAAGTAATATAATAATTGCTTTGTATATTTTACCAACCTTTTAAAACTCTTTTATCAATGATACAGTTATATGTGGTACACACATGATCGTATCTCACTGTACTTGTGCTCTCACCAGTGTATTAGATTTTGTTGAATCCTTCTTGAATTTCGTTTCGTCAAGAAGTGGTTATCGCAACAAAAGATTTCTGGTGAGTCAACACAGTACACTACATTAACATCAAATCAATGTAAATTCCAAACACAATAATATTTTAATTTCTTTCACCACACATGGTAGTTTACTTTTTATGCGCTTCAAATTTTATTATTTTAATCCAGTGGCCTTTTCTAACTGAAGCATTTTAAAGCATGTCTTTAGTGGATAACAGTACCGTTGGAGAGTTTTTAAGCTTGTTTTTAAGAATTCCGTTTTTTTAAATTGTGTTTTATGATAAAAGTTGTTTTTTATTGTTATCGATTTTTATTAAGTTTTAAAACACAGCATAGTGCTATTCTTAACTGTGTCAATGATTTGTATATACATGTACAGTGTAAATTTAAAAGATGCGAAACAATCTAATATTTTACGATACATGTAAATAAAATGTTTCATTAATAAAGTATTAATAACTTGAATAATCTTTCTGTTTGAATTCTTGTCCAATTGTACATTATGTATATAGAAATATGAACTTAATTCGTAAATAAAATATGAACTGTCAAATAAATACTAGTTGTCTTCTTATTCTAAGAAATAGTCATGAAGTACTTAATATATGCTTGGTGACATACTGTACAATCATTAATTTTCGTGGGGGAATTTTTTTAGGATTTCGTGGTTTACCCTCAACCACGAAATCAAATCCCATCGAACAATACTTTTGACCCAAGCATTTATTACCTGAAATGCGAAATCCACGAATTAACGCCCCATCGAAATGGTCTTTTTACCAAACCACGAACTTTGGTCCAATCGAAATTAAATGATTTTACAGCATACTAGTAGACGAATTCGACAATTGTAAATTAAAAGAAAATACCAATTTCCGGTGTCTGAAAATACGAATATGTTAATTTTGGACCATAGTATATCACTTACACACGCGGGTTGTCTGTTGGGGCATCGGGGTTTCAATGAGGGGTAATGTATGGGGAATGTATGGTTAACGCAAGCCTTTTCTTGCTATTACATCTGCAGAGTCCCGGGCGTGATAAGTCGGATTGGTAAGTAAATCTTGCCTTTTCAATGTTTAGTAAGGCGTTTGGAATGACAACAAGCTGACCACCGTATCCAATCTTGTTTTTAGCGTGCGACCCTGGGTCGTTTTACCTCCAAGCACCTACATTTGTGTATAATTAAGCAGAGCACTTTGGTTACTGATACATTGAAAACTGGTCTTCAGTATTTCCAATTTCTGCAGATTTTCGTGGTTTATTGGTTTTATGGGCCTAATTACATAGTTTATTTTATTATAAGTATGTATTTGACAAAGAAATTGCTATGCTTGTTTTCATTTCAAACGCCTAACTCGGTAACAAAAAGCATTATTAATTATGTAATGTGTTCTTTACAATATAATGCTTTATTTTAAAATGGTAACAAAAAATCCGGAAAGTTACGGAACATTACCGGCTTTAGTCTTACTAACGTCAAGACGTTTATGACGTCACACTTGGATACGGCGTTACAGAAACGGTCAGCAACGATGGTGCGCGGTAAACGCCAAACGAAGATAATCCAAGTAAAAGCGGCACCTACGAATTATTGTGATGTCATTAATCTAGTTAAACTTGCAAAGAAATCACAAAAGAATACTTGCAAGCCGGATATGGTAAAATTGTCGCCAGAAATCACGGACATTGACACAGAATGTTTGGATGTTTCATCTACCTTAGCAACAAGCGAGACAGCACAAGACTACGTTATGGGAATGAAACAGATTACACCAAGTCCTGATAACATGAAGAGGGTTTTAGAAGATGACTTTATAGAAGTCCAGTTGAAGCTGGAGGGACCAGCAGATAACGCGGCCGCTGTCTTAGAACCAGACATGATGATTGTAGGGGACATAGTAAGTGAAGTAAACGATGACAAGGAAATGAAGAAGGGGAAAAAGTTGAAGAAGAAGAAAAAACTGAAGAAGAAAAAGGTAAAATATTGTATACATGAGCTGTATACATCCACTATGTCAGTTACAAAACTTATTTCAATTCTTATCAAAATAGTGTTGTAGTGACTGTAGGGATTTGGCCACTTTCAACAGCATTGCTTTAGAGTTAACTCTTTATATATTAGCGATGTACATGTAGTTGAGTGTCCGCCTACGGTGCTAAGGGTCCTTTGTCCAATCGCTAGTGATGACCAGATTTTTCTCGTTCCCGAACTTACTATAAAATTATAACTTTATATTTACTGACTAAGTCATCGTATTGGTAATAGTTTAGTGTTTAAAGTTTTTAAAATGTGGTCTTTATATTTACTTTAACAAAAGCAGAAATCTGATGCCGACACCGAAGCCACAACACAAGAGTCTGAAGCCAAAAGACCAGTAAAGCTTGCACCAATCGAGACTAAGAAAGAAGCAACAAAAGAAGAAAGTCCTAAGACTGATGTGCGTGTTCTGAAAAATACTGGATGTTTTGGATTTATCTCAACCTGGTTGGCCAAGAGAAAAGAAAAACGTCGAGAGAAGAAGAGGAATGCAATTGCAGCCAGAAAGACTGAATCCTTAGGTAAGCCTGGCCATTGTTGCACCACGTGTTCGACAATGACATAGATTGTTACGGTTAGACGGATTGTAGATGGGATGTTAAAATTATCCTGGAAATTGAGCTAATCTATATAGTTATTTATACCGCCTCGATAACTAGAATATTATAAATTGCAGTATACTCATTGAATGTGGGAAGTTCCGGGACCGTGCCATACCACGTGTACAATAAGTACCAACTATATGTCTTATATAATTCAAATAATGAATGATAAACTATGTACCTTGTAATTGTTGTATACTGATTAATTGTATGCATGCACATAAATAAGATTGAAACAAAAATATATTATGTACAGCATATACCATATACTCTCTCATATCCTCTGTGTAATGAATGCCTTCAGGTATGAGGTGTCGAGAGAGATAAATATAACTTGTAAAATAATTAAGTTCATGTATAACTAAATTAACGATTCAGTACTATTACTAACTAGTGTCATGAGTGTTTAGGTAATACGTTACACTATATTTCAGTGGTGTATGACAGTTGGGTAGCTAAAGGGGGCGTGGCATTCACTGTGGAAATGGACAGCCGTCCTATGTCAGTGCTACCACCTATCAGGCAGCGTCCCGGACCTGTGAGTATTATATTATATACATGGTTATTTATATGGGAGTTTTAAGAAATATTTTTTTACTGCGAGCATATTTACTTTAAAACATGTAATAACGATGTCTAAATTCGCGGACACTGCCGTTGTTAACATCAAATGTAATCTCTTATAATATATCGAGCCAGTCTAAGTTAAGCAATACAATACGTTTCAAGTATAATTAATCTAAAATATTTATTAATTCTGATACATTGTTTATTGTTCATCATTAAATTATAGACTCGTACATTGTATTTTGTATTTCATTGATTTATAGATCCGAATGGCTACAGAAGAGAAGTTAGAGAGTGCTGACAACAAGAGGTCAAGTCACATCACCAAGAAAATCGAGGCTGCACGTGCTCATAGCAGACAAGTGTTAGTTATCTAGCTTTATATTAAACGTACTTATTCGGATGCTCATATGCGGTGTTCTATATTATAGGATGGTCCAGTGCTATAACAGTGAATTTACCCGTAATTAGTTATATAATAAAATGTTTTCACTTCTTTTATAGTAAAGAAGTCGCAGACAGACGTGCTCAGAACGAAAGAATTTTCAAGAAGACGACACTTGAGAAACTACGAGAAAAAGAAGAAAAGTTCGAAAGTGCTGACAACAAGAAGTCAAGTCATATAAATAAGAACATCGAGACAGCTCGCGCTCATAGCAGACTAGTGTGAGTTCTCTAGCTTAATATTACTAAATCTAACATTGTTTGGATGCTTATAAATAATAGTGTGTTCGATAATATACGCTTAAATGACATTCGTATACAACTGTATTTCAATTGGTTTCAAATATTTCAAAGCGGCAAAATCACAACATTGGAAAGATCGAAATACATAATATTAAGAGTCCCGTATGCCATAGTGCGTATGTGACCACGCGACAAAAAAAACAATATAATGTTATTCCAAAAACCAACTTTGGGAGTAGTTGATTATTTTTCGGGTTTTTTTATAGCAAAGAAGTCGCAGACAGACGTGCTCAAAACGAAAATGATTTCAAGCAGACGACACTCGATAAACTAAGAGGCAAGGAAAACAAAGCCTTTAGAGCCACCAGTCGCTTGCAGTATGCACGAGAACAGCGCTGTCGTACCAGGCTCGCCTCCAGAATGGAGAATTCACCGGGTCTACCCGCCTCCAAATTAGAGAGTACTGCCTCGGTTCAGTCCACACCAAGAATGGATGGTGCTACCCCTCTCTCACCTGTATGTTCCATTGTACCTGACATTGATCCTGACATGTATTACAATGACAACTGAATACATTCCTGGACTGAATAACATTGAAATAAAAATGAAATTGACGGCTTTATGTTTTAAATACAAAAAATTACTAAGAAACGCACATAACAGTCTGTGCTCTCCGAGAAACATGCAATTAGATAAGATGTCTAGTCAGTCCAGAATAATTGGTCCAAGTCAACATTAAATAAAATTAAAACAGAAAAAATGTCATTATACATTTATTCATATTATTTATTGGTATATTCTTACAAAAGGAAACGCTATTAAATGAATATCAATGATTGTATGGATATCTTTCCGCGCATTAGCATGTCAACAAATCGTTGCTATGTGCTGCTACATACATGTACATGCCAGTGTTTATATGCTATCGTCTGGTTGATATGGTATATTTTACGAACAATCTGTCTTGATTTTCTCCAACTCGGCTTCAACTTGACCAACAAAGGCTGGGAAGCTGGTATCAGTTAGACATAACTTGACGAGTGTTCCAATGTCAATGTTAGTCTCACCTAACTGAGCGTACAACTCGGGTAGCTTTACACTGTTCGACACTAGCGCCTGAAAAATAAAATAGATAGGAAACAGCTGAGTTAAGAAAATAATAATAAATGCAAGTACAATGCTTAAGGCTTCCGTTTTGGAAGGCCGCTTTCAGCAATTCTGCCACCCTTTGAAATTGAACTGTTCCTGGTCATTGGGCTACCTACGTTCGAGTGTCTCAGGGGAGACTATTTCTCTCCTGGCAGCGACTGTAGTACAGCCAACGGCGAGAGATGTGGCACCAAGGAATAAATACATCTCACATAAAATCTAAATTATCAACAGTTTATAACATGAATTTACTTCTTGCAATACCAACCAATACCTTATTAAATCCCTAAATGTAAGTCAACAACGTCTTATCTTTAAGTCTAGAAATATTAATAGTGAATACCACCCCACAGGCCGTCGATGCGATTTTATGTTATAAAACCTCCAAATCTATGCTTTTCATAATTATAATACTATCCTATTGATTTCTAGATGACTCTTATACTTTTTTAATATAAACTCTTCATTTCTTTCTTTTTCTTCACCTTTCACGTTTATTATGATTATGTATTTATATTATGTATGATGATGCGCTGTATAGCTCAAGTCTATTTATAAATGAATGTTCTATTCTGTTCTGTTCTGTTATATAATCGAATCGAGGACCAGGGACTGTACATGCTGTACTGTATTTCAATGTAGTAACATGGCTACACACACCTGTGAGAGTTGTCCTATTGTAACATCACCTGAGAGAACAGCCACATTGTCGGGGGTACAAGGTACCTACAATATAACCAGAGAAAAAAGCTTTAGTATAAACAGGGTGCTAGATCTCGTGTTACTTGCAGAGTGAGACATTCTATTCAATGTTATTCGCTCCCCAGTTCCAAAACCTAAACACTTTGCTATCTGTTGTCGAAATCTCATATCGCCTTTCTTCTCGTTTGTATTATCTGAAGAAGTTTTTTACTTGAGTTGAGCATTTTAAAAGCGGTGACGATCTATAATTATACATATTTCCGTAATAACTCATAAATATAAATATCACTTTTCGAATTAGCTAGTGTCATTAATTTTACCTGTTGAGAACTAGTTCCAGCGGTAGATGTGTCTGATAACTTAATACTGAAATACTGACTCAGTTTATTGACACATTCACTACAGTGTGTCTCTCCTGATCCAGCCGGTGTGGAGGAAAACTTGACCCGGAATCTGTGGGACCGGTCCTGGACTTTATACACAACCATCAGACTGTCCCCTAAACTGACCCCTTTGACGGACGTGGAGGCTGGTGTGAGGGACAAACTTGCCTGAAAATACGAGTTAGGTGTTTGTCACAGAAAGCCTTTAAGGAACAACACTTGAAATGATGAAATATGAGGTTACAAATAATAATGATACCAAAGGGCAATAACTCCAAATATAGATTATGTAGAGTTGTGTTTCTTGGGCACTGCACTTCTACTCATTGAGATCTATCCATCTATGAAGTTTCATGATGGTACCTCACATACTTCTTGAGTTTCGCTCCGGACAAAAATATCGGACGGAATGACAGAAAATATAGAAACTGAATCAATGAATATGTTAACTTTTCAGACATAACATACCATTTGTTTGCGTCCGCAATGTATCAATAATTGTTGAGTAGATGTGACAGTTAGTTCCAACTTCTCCGCCAGATTCGTGAAATGCTAAAAACATGTATAGCATACTTAGTTATTTTCTTTGAAATAAGACAGTATGACATGTCTCATGAAGAATATAAGTGTATCACACTTTCGTTTACAATGCAGATTGCGAATAAAAATGAGACTAAAGTTATATTTTTGATTTTAGGTTCCAAGTGTAGGTAGATTATATATCTTTCCGACGAAGATAAATCAATACCAATTCAATAAATACGCGTGTTTTGCCAATATGAGGATTTTAATTTTAGGTTGTTTTTTTACTTTTTTTACTTAATTTCTGTTTCTATTTGTAGACTAGAAGCCATAATGTGACTTAAATGCTGAATATATGTTGTTGTTGTTGTTTTAACTAACCTGCCATCCATCCTTAGAGACGGTAGCTGTGACAGGCTCTGACGTCATAGTCGCATACTTCTCCAAACTCCATACTTGGCAGTTCATTGTAAACCGGACTATATCCTGTAGGGACAAAAGGATAGCGTCTATTTTTTATTCTACATGTACAATAAAGCGGCAGTTATAAAATACGTTTCATATGTCGCAGCTAAAATACGATTAGCAAAGGTAAATTAACCAGTATGACTTGTCAGCCTACTAAGTATATAGCTGCTGAATACTCCACTACAAATTAAAAACAACAAGATTTTAAGATTCAATATTTTAATTTCAGTCAATGTACACTAAGGCACAACACCAGTCAATGGAAACCCCGACCCCGACCCCAACAAGGGTAGGGATTTTTGCTTTTTCAAACCCCGAGTCAATCCAAGCACATGCACATGGCCGTACAGAAGGTAAAATCGAAGAGGAAATTATGTTGCCTAGTGTGGTCAAACAACAATCTTCTTCTTGATATTGAGCAGGGGTCTTGCTAGACCGTAAATAGCTCAACGACAATAAGTTCATGGTGACGGCGATAAAAAGTTCAAATTCAAGTTAAACCTTTAAAGTCTAAAAAGTTATTGGTTAAAAAACTGTGATTAGGTCTGAAACTTTATACATGTAAAGAACCCACAGGAGAGACTGTACAGGGAAGCCGTCGCAGTTACTTTGGTTGGGGGAGAGTTCCATGGAGTCCTTCACTGATCTAGGGAAGAATGTGTTAAGAAAGGTCTTGTAGAACCTGTTCCCCCCCATGGATACGGCAATCGCTAGCTTTAAGGAATGTGGCGGCTGAGATATCTACAAGTCCATCATGAACCTTGAAGAGCACCAGGAGCCTGCAGTTGCGTCTACGACTTTCAGTGGATTCCCAAAGGAGGTCTTCAAAAATGTTCGTCGCGAACACGGGGTCTTGCTTATGTAGTCATTTACCACAAATCTGGCGACTCTTCGTTGTACATGTATGTGATGGTAGACTGCGATGCAGAATCATAGACGGAAGCTGCCTGCTCTACTGTTGGTCTGGCGATGATCCTGTATGCCGCATCCTTTATTGATGGTGTGCAGTTTTTGAGGCTGCGGTGGAGGAAACCTGCTACCCTTCTTGATGGTGTTACCTATGCGACAGTCCAAACTGAGATCGTGACTACTAGATAGGGCCTTTTTGCTACCGTCAACGACATCAAATGTGCGTTCGTGCACCAGATAGTTGGTCTCGAATATTCTTGTCACACTGATACGATCGCCTTCTTATCACTACGCATTAACTGCATGAGGTATAAGTTCCCAATAATTTCTTCTCCATGAGAATGTCCCTTTCCAGTAGATTGCTGTTCTTGTGGTTGTTGATGACCTTGTCATCTGATATTAGTTTAGTGATTGATTCCTTGACAACATCCGGCAGATCATTGATGTAAGGCAAGTAATAGCCCCCTGATAGAGCCCTGTAGAGTCCACCGATCCTTGTGGAACACCATATTTTACATCTGCATGACCAGACGATACGCCATCCGGTACCGTATGCGTTGATTTGTTAGCTTGACGAGTTCCAGTAATGGCGGCCTTTTTCCATAAGTAAAGTTAGGCCTACTTAGATCTCTAGTTTGTGGATTTTTCTCTTTACTGGTTAAATATGATTGCCGAGGGATGAAGTTGAACATCAGGCTACACGTTTACGTGTCGACAGTGTCGTCATTCAAAGAAACGATTAGACCTAGTAGAAATGAGTCTAGATGTGGGGCAATCTGCTACATCTAGGAGATTTTTTAATTTCTGACTTTTATCTCCACAAGAGACGAGTAGTCTCTAAGTCGAGATTATTTGACTAAAAAGAGTCTAGATTCAGTAATGAGGTAAAAGTGTTGTTCTGTGGACAAAAATATTCTAATCTAATTTTCCGCATTTCACGAAATAACATGGGCGTAGGAGCGTCTTCAACATGGGGGGGGGGCAAATATTTGGCAACTTAGGGTAAAAAAAACTTTTGCTCGCTTCGCTCGCAAAAGACCTGCATTATGTCAAAATATGTCAATAATTATACCCATTGTTTGCACAAAAACACACTCGTACATAAATTGTACTCTTCAACGTTCACAATCCTCCTGTATCTATATAATAACTGTGAGTTTATGGTTCTGTGGAATTTGGTTTAGTAATTACGTGGTAACTGGAAGTTAATCAGTTCAAGTATACGAGGGCCCCCGGAATTTTTTTCTAAACAATGGATCAATCTGGTGAATTCTAGGCGTTCCGAGATACCTGGTATTTGGTATTAAAAAAGGACCTAAATACAGGGAATTTAAGTTCTTACATTAAAGTGCTTGCATAAAATTTAAATTGCTCGATTTTGAGATAGATCTAGAAGCTTAATTAATGTGAAAACTTTGTTTCAAAGGCTTAATAGATTATTGACAACCTCTCAAAGTCGTATATGAGGGTTGGGCGACGTTTAGAGTACAATTTATGTCACGATTGTATTTTTTTGCAAAGAACGGGTGTTGACATATTGTTAAATAAGGAAGTTATTTTGCGAGCGAAGCGAGCAAAAAATGTTTTTATACATTTTCACCAAGAACTGAATTTTAGGCCTATACATTTCGTCTGAATTATTGGGGGGGGGATATTTTGCCCCCCTGTCCAGACATTGGGGGCTGGCCCCATGCCCCCCTGCTCCTACGCCCATGAATATGTTTTTTTACATTTAAAACGTTATTAGATCAGTCAACCGTTGGCGCCATTTGAACTTTTTACTGTACTGGCACACATGTCTTGCCCGAAGCCCTTATTTTTCGCCTTTTACACAGATAAGCACATAGGGTGACACTTTCAAATCAGAAAAGAATACGTAATGATAGAACACATGCACAAATTAAGATCTACCAACCTTTGAAAAACGTGAATGATGTGTTTTTAAAACAAAACAAATGACGGTATAAGTGTGGACTTTAGTCCTAACAAATTCTCAGTAGTATTCCGAATGAAACCGGAAACGAAATTTAGAGATCTAAAATTAATGAAAAAAGACGATTTTCTTCAAAATTTACTCACTAATTGACACAAAGTTTTACAAAATGGAAGAGGAGACAGAGAGAGTATGAATTTATTTACACTGTGCGATACAATTCGCTTATTGCCATCATCTACTTTCTAAATCGGCGTAAAATTTGGTGGGTGGGGAATGTTTTGATTAACTAACCTGTCCTGTGACATTTGGTATGACCGTTGCTGAGACATGCAGATCATTCGATTTCTATTTCACCTACAAATGTTTTGTATCTAATATCATTCAATGTTGCATTGTTCATACAATTCAAAACTGTATAACAAGTCAAATGAATTGTGTCACAAAAACTTGTCTTCATCCCTCAACAAGCGCTTGGGTCTTCTTCTTCTTCCAATTAAAGAGCAGGAGTCCTACCGGACTGTATAAAGCGGACTGTGAAGCGAGCACAAAAAATGCACATCTTACAAATACTTTTTCATCTAGAACATAAGAAAAAGTACCCATATTATTTAGAGATGGCAGTGGCTAGGATTACGGTACCGTAATCCTAGACCCACAGGCTAGGATTACGGAAGTTCCGTAATCCTAGCGAGTCCTAGCTAGGGCTGTCTAGAATTACGGAAGTTTTTATACCGAGTGCAATTAAGAGTTAAATTATACAAATATTGGTATATATTTATTGACAAATTAATAGAAATGTCAGAATAGCATGCTTCGAATTTTACTTCGCTAATATTTTTGTCTTTGCAGTGGAAGAAAATAGAGGCAGTCCGAATGTTTTTAAATTTATTATTGTACGTGGTCGAATACACAAATGTAGTTCCATTGAAATTGATTGTCATGATCGAAACAAATTGTGTTGCTAATTTTGGTAGTAGATCTGATATGTTTGTTCGTCATTCAGTCCTCGAAATAAACATCAAGTAGCTAAATCGTTTGTTCATTCGCAATTTACAAAGCCTACTACTGGATCTACGTTGTGACAGTGCGTAGTGATACGAATTCCAAATATGGTCATATTTAGTTTCTTAATTATTTATTTTAATTTGTAACCGATTACGCTTTGCATGTCATTAGGAATCTTATAAAATTAGAATTATGTAAACAATCGATCCTGTATACGTTTTTAAAATATAATTCAAAGGTCATGCAAGGTTTTTTAGCTCCACGAACGTATATACCTTCGTGTATATACATTCGTGTCTGCTCTGATCACACGAGCGGCATTCGTGATAAATGTTGAAGTATTCTTTTTCAACTTTGCTATTATCTGTTATCTCAATATATTTTTCGTATTTTAATAACTTTATAAATTTATGCGTCGATAAAAGTACATGCTGTATAATACAGTATCAAAAGTATTTGCATTTAGATATTTTCCGCCGTTTTATATCTTTACCATACTGATTTTTTTTATTACTCAATATCTTTACCATAACCAAAATGATTACTCGATGGTCAATATACCAATACTTGTATAAATTCATCAAATATAAATGTCAACATGCAATAGAAGGCAACGTGCACGCTTATTTGCACTCGGTATTAAAACTTCTGTAATTCTAGACAGCCCTAGCTAGAACTCGCTAGGATTACGGAACTTCCGTAATCCTAGCCTGTGGGTCTAGGATTACGGTACCGTAATCCTAGCCACTGCCTTTAGAGATACATGTATGTTAGTCAAACAATCTCGACTTAGAGTATCCACTTCTAAGTCAAGACCCATTATGCGCTTTACTGATCAGTTTTTGAGTTTCATGAATTCTGTCTTTTACGCCAAATTAGAGCCATTTTCAGCATTGAACATGTAAAATATAATAAAAATAAACGAATGGTACAGAATACCTGTTAATATTGGTCCTTATAATCTATAAATCGATAAATAAATCAGCACGTGTAATTTCCGAAAATCCAAATGTAAACATAACTCTGAGTATCCGGTACGCGTATACCGCCCGTACAGCCCGTACAGATGAGCGCAACACGTGTGTGATTCATATGATAACGTTGTGCGAATCGCTAAGCGAGCAGTAAAATTCATTTAACTTATCGTATTCTGTTCATAAGTCATTAACTATCAGTTTACAAGAAAAATCAGCTCGATTTGTCAACAATTCTTCGTTAATTTTTCGTTTTTAGTTTCACCCGAGCGAGCTCAGTGTAATTGGTTTCATGCGTACCAGTGTACATCACTGTGAAAACCAAATAGTGCCGAAGATCTCCCAGCATCCTCCATTGTTCTAGAAACTCATTCCATCGAGTATTCTGATTGGTCGATAGGGGAATGCGATCTGTATATCAACAACAAATAGCTGCGTAGTGGAATTTAAAAGTGCGACCTCGTCATGTTAAAATTGTCTGACAAACGAACCGCTGAGTGTTTTATGGATGTTTTTGGTGCAGATAACGAGAAAAAGGGTTGATCTTCGTGGACATGCTATATATTTCATGGTATTTACAACTTTTCATTCACCTTTTCAAGTTGCGCCAAAAATTTGATCGCAAAGCCCCCCATAAATATGACACTTTCATGCACATCTGCGATGGAGATAAAGGTCAGAAATTAAAAAATCTTCTAGCAGATTGCCCCACATCTACATGTATGTAAGACTAGGTTAGGCCGAACATTATACGTTTGATCTGAATTATTAAGTAGGCAAAACTATGTATGACTCCTTGTTCTGACATCGGGGACCTGACCCCTGCAGGTCCCATGACTCCTACACCCATGGATTGTGACCTTCAGAAGCATTTTTCGTATATTTTAAGTGCTCATTCGCTTAGTCAAATAGTCAATAAGTTCATTGCCCTTAAAGGCTTTCTGGTGAAATATTTTACAAGATGTATATTTACTGTTTATAAGTATAAGTTTTGTAGATATACTGTCAGCTATTTAGCCCACATAATACTCAAATATGATAGAACAATGATACCTATATGCTGTTCTATGTACATGCACATATTTCTTTCAGACATAATTATATCAGTTCAGTTTTTAGATACGTTGTTTTTATCGCCAGTGTCATAACATTCTTCAAAGGGCACAGAATAAAAATACATTTCAAACAATAGTAATTGGTGTACACCTATGGCAGTCGCTTTCAACACATTATTCTTTGTGTTTTTGGGGGCCCCGTGAATCAGTGTAACGGCCACCAGTGGTTATGTTGTTGTCATCACAAGTAACCACGAATGTGACATAAATGTTTGGCAATAATGAACATTGAATCTGGGCTCGTCGTAACAAGTACCATTCGCAAACTTTGATTAAGGTGGGAATATGGCGTATTAATTACTTCATTTTCTGTAGGCTAGTCGTAATATTTATTTAAAGTTATTTTGTGTGTCTGTTCAATATCGGCTTTATTATTTATTCGAATTTTAAAAAAAATCTCAGCCAACTGGGGGGGCACGGGCCCTCGTGCCCACTGCCTGGATCCGTGCCTGGAAAGGTAAACAGTAAATTAAAAAATACAGTACTTTTGACCGCATTTTCCCAGCCCTGGATTGGGGCTTGATGAGGTCAGAGGAGTAAAAAGTGAACCTGAAATGGGACCCAAACCCAAGACTGCTGCTAATACTAGAATGTAGCTCTTTCAATTGAGGCAGCTAGGCACCTGTCATAAATCGGTCCTCAAGATCACGACACTCCTTCCCTTTTTAACTTGGGTAGGGCTGTATGCCTATCCTGATTGAGTCTGTAGGCAAAGCAAAGATTACTCTAACATATACTTACATCTATGACTTTTCTTTTCAGGTAAGTACTAGAAGAAGCATTGTGTCTAGTCTACCTTCAGATTACAGCGATGTTCGCTCCAGAAATTATGACCCAGAATTCATCTCGGCTATAAGTAACAGGATGCAGGTACCAGAGTCCATTCAAGCTTTAAATGGAGATAGTGACTTCAATCCACGTCGTAGTGCGGGTTGGGCAGACCGTGAAGAATCGGTGAAATTTCATGATATGAATGTTCCGGAGAGAATTTTACTTGCAGGTATTAATCATATTTACTTATGTCTGTATGCTGTATAGACAGTTTAGTTATTATAGTAGATGGACCAGTTTCAGGGACCCTAACATCTAAACCCTTCTTACTGTTGGAATATTTTGAAAGCAACTTTATACTTGATCCTTACTTTAACTTTAAGTGGATCTGAACTAAAATTCCTTCAGATTTTTTGAAA
Organism: Spisula subtruncata; assembly: GCA_963678985.1. Taxonomy (NCBI): domain Eukaryota; kingdom Metazoa; phylum Mollusca; class Bivalvia; order Venerida; family Mactridae; genus Spisula; species Spisula subtruncata. Next base: position 13,557,595 of record OY787676.1, read on the forward strand.
TAATCACTGGAATCTATCATTTAATGCTCTCCATTGAATTATGTTACAGAAAATGAATTGGACCAGCTTCAGTGACCTTTAGCATTATCCAAATTACAGTCTATTAATTAAAATTTCAGAAACAAAATTTGATACCCAAATAAAGTTGAAACTATTAACTATGAAATAAATTAATTTAAAATATAAATTGATATTTTTTGGCTGTGCCTGAAGTAGTAGATGAAGATGGACCGTTTTAAACATGGCGTCCCTCTAGATTTTAGTGCAAAAACAAGTGAAAACATAGTCCCTCTTATAACTTTTTTATTTCTGGTTGAAAAACCATAATATTGGTACCATATTAAAGCTAACATATTGTTGTTTTCGGATATATATATGACAAGGTTATATTTTAATTTGCACTATGTTTTAATTATCGCCATATTACGCCAATATTTCTTGAATGACCCTAAATGATACCAAGCACAACATAAGGCCGTTACTAACTTTGGAGTAATTATGTACATTAAAACGTGTTCAGAACTTGTTTAGATTATGTAACTTTGATCAGCAGATGACAGAAAATAAATGTCTCCAAGAACATTTTAACTAATGCATTTGGGGTCATTTTAGGGTATTTTAAGAAACCCTTTAAAAAGTCAGAAGAATTTTGTTGAAAATACCATAGGATATTAAAAACAAAGGGTCACTTAGGTTTTAGAATCAAATTTTGTCTTTTTGATAACAGCATGGACAGCTATAGGGTTACAGTTGAATATGCATTCAATTTTGGCATCATAGAACTCTTCAAAACAGAGAGTATGACACAAGGAAAAACAGGTCACCGAAACAGGTCCGTCACTGAAACAGGGCAATCTACAATATGTACTTGGACTTCAGCTGTCAATTACAAGTTTTATATAAAAACGGAAATAAAAAGATATAATAATTTTATTTAAATTTCACTAGTTTGACACTCGCACTTGTCTGTCTGGGGCGTTAATGGAGATATTTAGTTATATTAACAATAAGTAATAATTGTAATAGTAATAAATCAGGGGTCGAATTTAGCGATATTTTCTACCAGTTAGCTAAAATTAGCTTCTGCCATTTGGGTTCACTAGCTAAAAGGAAAAGCTACTACCTAAAAAAATATCAACATTTATTAAACAATATTAATTGGATATTACATTATGTAACTGCTATGCCTTGATCACTATACCTGAAGCACGAAACAGAAAAACAAAAAGCAAACTGCAGTCCACATACATGTTTAATAATTTAAAACAAAATGGTTTAACACGATTTATATGCTGGGAGCGAATGTCAGGTACAAAAATTGTAAGTGGGATACGTCGATTTACGTTTGTGTTCCGGAAATAGGTGACATTTCCATCTATAATTGCATGTTTTGATGCACTTTATAGTCGTAAATCAATTAATTGAATTTATAACTGACTGCTAGTATCTTGTACTCGATGATTGTTGGTGTATTTTACCGGATATCTGCGTCCTAATAAAACAAATAACATACACAAATCGCAATATCTCGGTCATAGCATATCAAGAAACAATGCCGAGCCATTCCAAATGAATATGTATTTCCTCCGCAAATTGCTTTCGGTTTTTATTCAAGTTTGAATAACTGATATTTAGCAGCGGAAAACACATAGTTTTGTTGGATTTTATACTTGACCATAACCAATTCGTTTAGCAGGACTTTTGTTGGTGTTTGCTCCTAGTTTTCATTCTCGCTAAAATATGCGAGTGGCTTTAAATGTCACTCACTATTCTGAATTTCTACAAGCTATTAGCAAGTATGCGAGCTTAAATTTGAACCCTGCAAATACAAGATTTGAGCTGGCCCTGGGGTTATTTTAACTCTAGATAGCCTGTGGTGTTTAGCATAAATTAGGACTTTTCAAAAGTAACAAAGCATTTACTTCATAAATTACGCTCAAAACTATCTCACTCTCAATTCGATTTAATGCATGTCTTTATCCTCGCCACCGGATAATCCATATGGGCGAGGCCCCCAGATAAGTTTCAGTACTTTTAGTTTTTGGGGGATAGTGCATGACACAGAAGCTGCCCCAATTCCAAAAGCATCCCTGGTTCTTTAACATGCCTGGTGTATACATGTAGCACCCATACATGGGACCTCAGTTTTAAAGTCTCATCCTAAAAACTATTAGTAATTTTGTTTGCCAGCCTGGGGTTCGAACCCACAACCCCGAGATCAGTAGTGACTACTAGTCTTGTGCTCTACTGGTTAAGCTAAGTGGGCTGGTTAAATCTCGCTTTCTAAATAATTTAATTCTTTAATAGCTGGTAAGTAACAAAGTTTATGACACTAGTGGTGATTTTTAAAAAAAAATCCTGTTATTTCCAATGTATAAATTTCAGGGGGTGGATCGCATATTGGAACAAAACCTGAAATTAGAGCACTAAATTTTGATGACGCAATACCTACACAACCCTATAACGAAGCTGTGGGTTTACAGACTCCACCTAGAACCTTAACTCTGGATGAACAGTTCCCCTCGATGGAGGAAGAGGAAAATAAGGGAGATAAATTCACAAACAACAGTAATGGCAATGTGCCTAACAGGTATTTGCATATTTACTCTGAAATATGATTTTTATGACGTGTAATATTAAGTATTATCAATTTTAATCTTGCAAAGTTCTGTGATTATATCTTCCACATATCCTGCACTAGTATCATGACACTTACCATGTTACTGTGTATACTCAGCATATTGTCAGGAAATTTGGTTTGGATTGCTAGAGTTATGAAACTCGGAAGGTGGCATACGCTTTTGTGTCAAAAACCCTTCTATTTTAGATTCATTCCTGATGGCTCAAATATGTATTGCCACCAGGGTATAAGAGAGAACTCGCTTTCCTTTTAATGAGAGCATAAGCAGACACTATTTTAATTTGACATGATGCTGCAATGGAGCAAATCCCAATCACTCCAATTCAGATGTACACAATATATTTTATAATTCTTATAAAAATGCAATTCTTTCTTTATGATTTCAACAGGGCTGTTGTTGCAAGAGAAGAATTTTCGCCAATGTCTAATTCTGATTCTTTCATGATGGTAGAAGAAGAACCTGTACAATTAAGCAAACAGGTAAGGTTGTGAATAATCTTATATAATACTGTAAATTGTCAGAAAGTGTCAGAAAGCCAGACAGTTTTACTTTGGGATATATTTATCAATTTTCAATTGTTTTGCATCAAATTAATCCTTTATCCAACAGCATTTTCATAAAATAAATTCAGCAGTATGTTGGTCACAAGTTCATGAGGAACTACAGGTGCGTATCCAGAAATTTTTTAAGAGTGGGGGCTCAACCTGGGGAGGGTTCCGGGACGGGTGTCCCCTCCGCGGTTGATTTTTTAAAGGGCCCACTGAATTGGTGCAATTTCCTGCTGTCTAATCACCATTATGCTTGACAAATGAACATGCAATACTTGAACATTAAAAACAACCAATTCATTGAAAATATTTAAATGTATAAACTCAAGAAGTTAGAAATTGGTCACATTTTTAAAGTAGATAATTTTTTAAGGTTGTAGACCTTAATATAGGGTTGTACTCCCTTGTTGTGGAAAACTCAATATCTATCTATTTACCCTTTTCTTAAAAATAATCTGCGAACAGACTTTTAAAAAATCTGTCTTCAGGGGAGGGGGCTTAACCTGCAGTGAGTTCGGGGAGGGCTCCCGTGGTAGAAAAAAAAATAAACTGGCAAATTGAATAGGTGCAATTTCCTGCTATATAATAACCATTGTACATACAGTACAAACATGAATAACATCAAAATTATTGGCAGTGCTTTAATGCAAAAACTTAAACAATTTGAGTCATGTGCGGTACTTTTTTAGGGCGATCGAGGCCCGTTCTCTGTCACTTTCACACAATTGGTATGGGACTTTTTGTCTCAAACATATAATTTAGATATAAAGCCATGTATTTGTTAATAAAAAAATGTCACATTTCTGTATTTTGAAAATTAGTTATAAATTGCAAATTTTATATTTAAAAAATCACCATCAACTAAACCACATTATGTAATATAGTAGAAATTATATCACAAAATTCATAGTTTCTAAATCCTTATTATATCAGTTAATACAGAAAAAAATCAAATCAATAATTTGTGTACATATATTTTATAATATAATTTCTTAGGCCTGTGGCTAAATGTTTCAGGGGATTTCATTAGTCCAATGTTTTTCCTTTAGCCAATCAGAGAGTGTTGTTAATCACCAGCAATCAATGAAGCATGTTGTTTACCTAGACTAGTATATCCTGTCAGGGGTTTATGCCTGGGGTCTAAATCACACACTGATCATAGATCTAACTGTTTATTGGGGGGCTAGTTAACAGGAAATGTACCTATAGTGGATAAGTTTGAAATTTTAGGGGGCTCATTTTTTAAAAATCATATCTGGTCAGCCAGCTGGGGGGGGGGGGGGGGCTCAAGCCCCTCACCTAAATACACCCCTGAACTAAGCCAAAAATTCAGTTTCTAGAATCACTAGTTTTCTGAAAAATAATCCATTTGTAAGGGAGACATACATTTTTGTGCCAATATAGAATTATAGATATTCTTACATACCGGTAATTGAATAACCCATTTTAAAGCCCTGTCTAACAGGTCTTTTGTCCACATGTAAGTGGAAAAACTTAATAAACTCAGTTTGATCTTCATTTTGGAAACTGGAAATAGGGAATACTGGTAGTTAAATTCTGTTATTAGGGTCCTGTTGTTTTTAAACTATAAAGAGATTACATTGAACCAACTTTGGAATATAGCAGCGACAGTGCATGAAACTATCATTATTGACAGTTCTAAGTATTCTTGAGCATGAAAATAACAATGAACAATGTCTGATAGTAAATTAAAAGATTTCTCAGCATTTTTTTGATCCAATTATCTATCCATGTACATTGGTATTTGAAACTATGTTAAATTACAATAAAAGAACAGCCCAAAGATTTTGTTGGTACATTGATAGTGTTTCTATGTATGACCTTTGTATTTATCTCTTGAAATGCAAAATCCACCAATTAACGTCCTATCAAGATGATCTTTTTTACCAAAACCACGAAATTTCATCCCATCGAAAATTAATGATCTTACAGTATTGTCATGACATAGTTGATACATACTTCAAGCCCTTATATTCTGTGTAGTAGTAATACAGCAATGAGAAATTTCATATTTAAAAGCAAATTTTCTTGAAACTTTCATACATTGATTTGAACCCATTTTTGTATGATTTCAGTTGGGTATGCTGAGTCGACGTATTGCTACCCTGGAGAAACAACAAGATGCCCAGGCAACCAAGGAGAAGCTATTATACTCGGCAGCTTTCGGTTATATGATGATGAAATTTGTGTTTTGGTTTTTTCGGAGTAAATGACAACTACCACGTTATGGCCAATGGTCGGTCATATTAGGCAAACTGTTTAATGTACACTCGTTATCATTATTTTATGTAATACTTGTGATATATTATAGAAAGTTAATACTTGATGGGAAACGAAAGCTCCCATTTGTGATTGACTTCTTGAAGTATTTATGGGAAAGGGAAACTCAATATTAACTTTTATATACTGGTATTACAGAGTAACAGTGCTGTTCACTGGCATTTCTCTCATGTTAATTCTGGTTTTGCTGTAGTCAAGTATAATTTTATCTGACTTAGACTATAACTTATAAGACATGTGTTATGAAAATTCCTTATTTCCTATTGCAGTACAAGACTACATATTGTATTAACTATTTGATGCAAAATCATCCCTCTGTTATACTACATGACTGTTTTCTGAGGGTAATATCGAACATTTTCCTCGTCAGAATTCCAATGTTACTACAAATTTGGAAGTTCTGCAAATGAAAGTTGCAAACAGACAGTATAAAAACTATCGTGAGATTACTAGCATATTTGGTATACATGTATGTATCTTAGTGTATATTAAGAAACACCTATTACATATTTTCTATAGTTTCATAGACAATTATTACTCAAACAAACTTTAAACAATACGATAACATCGCATAATTGTGTTTAATGTACTATGCTCATTACATGTATTTGTACATTGAAAGGTGTTTAAAATGTTTGAAATTCAATGCTGGGTACTAGTATGTTACAATCATTTCTTGTGTTTAAATTACCTCCTTGATAGCCTAGCGGTAGAGCCTCTGCTTTGAATGTACGAGGCCTTAGGTTCGATCCAAGACTGTTTCATACCAAAGACCAAATTGAATGAACCTAATGATGTTTAGGATGGGCTTTTGTAACAGTGATTGTATTTATCATTATACATATGTATGTAACTTAGGAACAAAAGAAGGAGAAATCTCCCTGACATCACATGAAGCAAATTATTTAGTAAATCAAAATAAGAAATCATTTACAATTCCATCAACAAATTGAGAGGAAAAAACGTCTTCACTTTGTAGTGGTTTACATATTTTTTCTTTTAAATGTTGTAGATATTTTTTATTACTAGTATTTGTTCGACTGCACCCAAAGAAATTTTAAGATCTTTGACCCAATCAAACAATAATTGTTGTTGGTTTACAATTTTATATGAAAGTTCTTATTTAGGGTTTTCTATGTGTCAAAATAAACATAATGAAACAGTTTGTAGCAGCAGCTGCACATTATTGATAAATCATCTATTTCTCAAGTTCTCACAAAAGTTGAGGATTACCAATATACAGTTTGATGCACAAAATTAATATAGGTCATTCAGGTTGTGTATGATGGAACAATTCGCTGGCTTACAACCAGAAGGTCGTAACTACCGAATCGATATATTGAGAAAACAAAGAGAAAACTGTCTGTAATTTACTCTTTACCTATGGGAAAACACGTTTTTAAAACTTCATTTTGGTCAACATGACAATTTCAGATTTTCATGACAATATAGGCTCATAAGAAGCGCCTTGTGAAGCAGATTTCAAATATGTATGAGTGTTATAAGGTCGTAAATAGGAGTTACGACCTTCTGGTTCTTAGCCATCGAATTGTTGAAAAATCAGTGTCATACCTTACTGATATAATAATAATCAAGATATGTAACTATGTACATGTATGTTAAAAGGGGTAGACAAAGACCCTTGTAATATTTTCAATCTCATTAAAATCAGACCTGTAATACGCTCCACTACTCTACACTGATAAACTAACAGCGTAAGGGACTGGAGCAAGTACAATGTGTATTAGGAGGTGATTTTAATATTTGTAATATTTGTAAATGATTCTTCAGGGCTTGACCTGAAGGATGTGCAAGGTGTTTTGATTTGTAATATCACTGATATTTGTACAGTTTTCTATTACATGTAGTATAGACTTTTTATTGTGTGATAATATTCAAGTATACTGTACATTGAATAATTGTAGACATAATTGTATAATGAAGAAGTCACACTTTCGTTTTTGTTTTGATTGACTTCTTGTTGTTTTGGTATTTCTGTACTATTACTTGGAGAATTTGACACGACTCCTCCGTATACATGTATAATCAATTCATCATTGATCAGCTGATATACTGTCTATGTTTATAACCCTGGTTGTAAAGTTTCATAAGGGGTGAGTATCACAAAGATGCTGGAGGCGTAATATAAACACAAATTAACAGTTCTGATATTGCATGATTCACTTTCCGAAATTTGTTTAATACATTCATGCATAAAGGTCAGGACCGTGTCAAATTCTCCAAGCTATACCTTCATCTGGGACCGAGTATATGTTGTCTAGGGTACCTGATTACATGTATATATGTCTGTGTCTAAGTGGGTGTTTTTTCTTTGATGACAAGATTGTATTTTGAATATTTACGATTTTGCTTTTCAAGTTTCTTGGAACGATTTATTCTAGTTGTTGCGTTTTGTATATTCCGTGTTGTCAATAGGGACCTATATTTTATCAAATTCATACACACTAGAGGGTGAAACTTGAGGGCTCGGTGCAAAACTATAATCGCAACTACCTCAATTTACAGAGGCATGAACCATAGTTTTGCACTTAGCCCTTAGAATGCTCTTGTAGTTTGACAACTTGCGAGTTAGTGACACCAGCTGCCCATTCATGCTCAAACTCACTGGTTAAGAATGAGGTTATATTATAGTACTGCTTTCCTTAGGAAAAATAGGAAGATACAAATGCTATTGATCTCATTTGTCGATTTTTGTTTCTACATTAAATAACACAAAAAGTTAACATTTGGCTAAAGCTTGCAGATAAATTATCTCCAAGATAAATCAACCTTGTTTTAAACATTTTAACTTTCTCGGCATGAAGGGGTACATGCCGGGGTCCTATAAAAAATTCAGATTACCGAAAGGTTTGGATGGGACAGTACAAGGACCTTATAAACTCATATCAAATCAAATGAAAAAGTACTGCTTACTACCTTATAAGACTGATACATATTTAAAATCTGCACCACAAGACGCTTATTATAAGTATATTTTTATGAAAATTGGCTCTTGTCATGTTGACCAAACTTAAGCTGAAGAGTTATTTTTCAGACAGTTTTTTTCCTGTTTTCTCAAAATATCAATTTTGTACTTACCTTCTCATTCTAAGCCAGCGAATTGTATTTTCCTTTTTACACTATTTAATGTTCTTAAGAATCGTTTCCAATGAATATATTGGACTTCGGACCAAACCTAACTTACTTGTTGTAAGATTTTTACTTGCGTTCTTAGCCAAATATTATGTGGTATGTCCACCCTGATATCTTCATTTCTTGAATTAAGTTATGTTGGTGTCCAATCTAATTGTGTTTACAGTGTAGCAAATACCATGTGTCCGTTGCCTATGCAAAGCGCTTTCATTCAGATACTTCCTGTTCAATTCAATATAGAAGGCATGGGTTACCTTCCGTGAAAACCGCTATGTAGCGCTTCACTTTTGTAACGTACACCCGTTACCATGTTACTCTCTCAATGAAGGGAGAAAATGTAAGCTTTCTGGGGTAGTATTCACAAAGCATCTTAATTGGAATATTATGACTTAAGTTAAAATATAGAGCTGCACATATTTCCCTAGAAATAAAGAATAACCCATGTTTTCTATGTGCTTATTGTAGCTCTTTCCATAATGCTTAATACTTCTAAACAAAGTAAACATTTGTTAATATTTATGTTCCTGTCAAGCCGATACAATTAAGGCAAATTTGAGATTTTTAGAAAATTCCAAGTTTTCACTCAAGATGCTTTGTGAATACCACCCCGGACTTCACATTTTCCAGCAACCTGGTTAGTGGCTGTATGTGATTGTAAGAATACTAGTTTCAAGCAGTATTGTTTCCAAGGTGCAAGTGAAAACGGTCCAGCTGCTTATAGGGTTCCTGTACAATCTCGTTAAAATCAGCTCCTTACACTGCTTTGCTTACGGTACGAAGATCATTGAACTTATAGTTAGATAGGGATCCGGTGTCAGTTGTGACAGGAGGTAATCAATGACTTCTATATTAAATTTAATTGGAGGCAACTGAGTGACGCTTTGCTACATCTGACTAACATCTGTATTTCTTGAAAAGCTTACATTTTCCTACTAAGAATATGTTTCATACGGTATTGACTGTGGTAGATGTCTTACAGTCTATAACTGTGGTGAAGTTCTGTAACTATTACTGTATGTGCTATGAACTAGTATTACATGTGCAGGGGTGTGTTTAAGTAACTTTTGTAAATGAAAACGTTATTAAAGTGATTTCTCATCTTCATTTACAAATCATGTTTGTCGTCACTTCCCCCCCCCATCCACCATTAGTTGTACAGTCTGTTCAAAGTTAAATGATAACGGCTATAAATATAAGCGTGTCTGCCAGGTAAACTGTTAAGCCAATTCCAATGACTTATGTAAAGTTTGAAGATCCTAGGGCAAAGCTTCCTTGTTGAGTTATTAAACAGAAACCACTTGGTCTGGCCAACCGACATGTACAAAGAAATAATAATATTCCGTTGATTAAATGGGTATACTGATAAAGATAATGGATCAACAATTTGTAACATACGACAAGAAAATGAAGAAATACAAAATTTGTTTGTCCCTTTTTTATTTTCACACTGTACAGACAATAACAGCTTATTTCCCCTTCTTCGTTTTCATTTTTCTGACATAAAATTCGAGTTCTTTGCCTTCGAGGATATAACCGTCGCATCTTCCAGTACAACCTGGACGAGAGGAAATCTTGGCTGAAAGTACAACAAACAACATCTATATAACAACGTTACAAAGCAACAAAGGAAGCCATGGAAACTGATCATTGGTGTTTTGTAAAACATACATTCAAGTATATCACTGGCATAGAATGAGAACTTAAGTACTTACAACCTTATAAGACTGATACATATTTGAAATCTGCATCATAGGCACCTCTTATATGAGCCCATTTTCATGAAAATCAGAACTTGTCATGTCGACCAAACTGAAGTTGAAACAGCTTGTTTTCTCAAAATATTTATTTTGTACTTTGGACCTTCTCATTTTAAGCCAGCGATATGTCATGTATATATATATGTGCACTGTCTAATGAATCATTACTTGTCCCCAGACAAACGCTCATCTCAAAGACAGCATAAAAGACAACAATCATCCAACATGAAAGGTATAACAGATTTAGAGTATTCAGATAGCAGTCAGAGTAACTATGACAAGGTGATAAATAATCTTAGATAACTTTTTACAGATCAAAACGATCAACAAGTCATCATCAGATAAATCAAAGCTTTCATCATCCTGCTATATTACATTGTTTCAACTCACGCCAAGCAAACACGTTGACTATTTTCTTTAGAAATAACTCATTTGAGCCACAACTAGGTTTAGGTTACGGGTCATAAAATTAATAGATGACAGCGCCAAAGTCACTCACATTTATACTTGTGTGGCTACATCATTAGTTAACTTCACTACTTTTCAGCAGCAAATTTAGCCAGATGATACCCTAAGAGGCAATGCTTGGATGCCCCTCCCCTCCTTTAAACTTCACCTTATAGTTGATTCAATAAGTAATACTAATGAGGGAACTATCCCATTCTAAACAATAGCGGGATTACCGTTAGGTACAAGGCTCGACACTAACACTGGTCCGAGGCCAGTGAAATTTAAAAGGACCAGTGAAAATTTTAAAGGACCAGTAACTGTTTTATTTACAAATTTTACATTTCTTTGCTGGGGGACCAGTGACCAAAAAAGTTAGTGTCAAGCCCTGAGGTATACCCAGATTGAGTCTCACCTAGATGAACATAGTTTACCTAACGGACGAACAAATGTTTACAAACCGTTCATTTGACTTTGAAAGGACAGTAGAAGGGCATGATAAAATTCACGAGATATGGCAGTCAGGGTAACTATGACTAATGTAAACATCAAGAATGTGTAAATCATTCTCTACACATAGTATAAGTTTCATCATACTGTCATAATCAATACTAAACAAGGACTAGACTCCTCAGGCTTAAATGACCTTTCATTAAGGTTTTTGTCCCCAAAATTTCTGCAAAAGCCACAATTCGATCATCATGATTTTTATTGAATCTAAAATTATTAGCGGTACACTAAAATTTTATTTTAAACAATTAGGGTATGTCATTAAAACTTAATGCATGTAGAAAAGCTTTAAAAGGGTTAGACTTGCTCAGTTAACGGTAACTTGTGTTTATTACATGGTGTGATTAAAAGGTGTCCTAAGAAGTTTTGTCATCATTGCAAGTCTATAATATTCAAATACAAACAATGTAATTAAATACATAACGTTGATGAAGTAATCTAAGTTGAATTTGTAACAAGGATATCAATAATATGCCAATAATGTACAAGGAATTAAATCATTCCCTAAACTAAAGCCATCAAAAACGACTTTAGTTGACTCTAAACTAATAATAATTTAGTTACTGAAGGACAGTCATGTCATCATGCCTAGCAGCATAAATACGAAAGCGGGAATAACATCAACAATTTAATTTAACATTTATTAAAAGAAACACCATCAACTTTTATGTAATGCATCCGTCAGTTGCATCCACTGCCCCCCCCCCCCCTCCCTCTAAGGGATGGGCCAGGATTTCTACTTTTTGGCCGTCAAAACCCATGTCCTTCATCGGTTGCAAGGAACAGCTTATGGTAAAATCTCCAATATTTCCCCTGTCCCATGACAACTAAATATTGTCCCCAGGGTATTGGTTCAGAGAAAATTTTCCAACATTTCCCCAACCGGAAAGCTGTTCGGTAAAAACACGACCATGTCCATGGCTATCCTCAAGGGTGGGGGCTGTGGATGCAACTGACTGAAGTACATAATGAACGATTGTAACAGATCCGGTACCAAGACAACTGTTTTCAACAACAATCATCCAACGATGCTAATCACTGTCGATACTGTAGCATTTATGAACGACCCAGTATAGCATCTAGCATATAGCGGGAGATACGAAAATGCGTAATATTTGAAAGTCATAAATATGCAAATAAATATTAACCTGATCATAGACAATGAAACTTGCTCAGTTAACGGTAACTTGTGTTTATTACATGGTGTGATTAAAAGGTGTCCTAAGAAGTTTTGTCATCATCGCAAGTTTCAAGAAAGAAAGGAACCAGTGCAATACATGAACTGTGCGCATTATTATCAAAATAAAACAAAACCTGTTGAGAACAAACAACTAAAATTGATTAATAAACTTGGGTCAATCATATTTTATGATATCAATTTAACGAAGCCAAGGCTTGCATTAAATTGAATTATTTGTCTTTGATACTTATGTATGCATGACATGTTTAAGCTGACATTCATCGCTAATCAAGATGTTCACAGAAATTGAGATGAACTATTTTGTCTACCTGAATAAGACAATGAAAACTGATCACTCCTCAATAATAAGGAGCTTTGTTGTATAGCAGTAAGCACAATTAGAAATGAACTCAAAGACTTGCTCAGTTAACGGTAACTTGTGTTTTTTACATGGTTCATTAAAAGGTGTCCTAAGAAGTTAATCATCATTGCAAGTCTCGAGAACATTTTTTTTTCTTGTTTATGTTCAGCAAGTGGATTATTATAATGTGGCTTTGGTAAAATGGTCATGACACCAGTAAGTCTTTGTTTAGTTTTCATGTATGTTTGTTTGCTATTGAACTGAGCCTGGCACAAATGAATGGTCATAGGGTTTTGTTTGCGAAATTATCACTTGTCCTGTTGCCCTGATTCTTGTTGCTAGGACAAGCGACTATAAATTCTGGCAAGTAACTTTCTATTAAATTTGCCAATGACCTTTGGTTTTGAGAACTTGTGCATGGTTGAACATTTTTGAGAGATGATATTCCAAAGCATATTCCAGTGAAGTTTGGTCAAACTCCCTTCAGTTGCACGAAGAATTGGTTGACTAAAGGCTGACAATTCAATGATCCAAAAACCACCGAATATTAGTTGAGATCATAATAATTCGAGTGCTCGGTGCAAAACTGTAGTAACTACATCGATTTCTAGAGGTATGTACCATAGTTTTGCCTTAAGCCTTCAATATATACGTACCATAAACACGACCAGTAGCAAACTGATCTTCTAAAGGCTGTTCCACCTGTTTGGTCTTCTGACGTTCCTCGTACTTTTTCATAGTTTTCTTGGAACGTACTTTGTTTAGGTTGGCTTCTTCAGCTTCTGTCTGAAATGAGAACGATATGATTATTGTTAGGCAGGGACATAACGCCCAATCCTGAAAACCAGACGCAAGCCTGTTTCAGGCGCATTTAGTATGCATCCCAACACCAAAACTTGGTTTCAAACACTTCTCTTGTCAAAATCTAGCTTATTAAACTTCAAATGCCCATAATTTTGTCAATTCTTTGAAAATTTTCACCAAATAACTTATATTTTGTGCACAAGAGATCATTCTTTCTAAAGCTGAAAATCGGGATTTCCAGGATTGTAGGACCCATGTTATTGTTAGGGCATACAGTAGATGACCCCACAACAGTTTTGTACTACCTCTGCCACTCATGATGGTAGCTCAAGTGCTCCCTATCATTGTAGCCTTTGGTATATAGGGTATACAATATTGGATAATAACACACTAATTGCTTAGACAATGACTGTTCTACATAACAGCAAAGACTTGCTCAGTTAACGGTAACTTTTGTTTATTACATGGTGTGATTAAAAGGTGTCCTAAGAAGTTTTGTCGTCATCGCAAGTCTTGCTGTTTGTGTAACAACCAGTTCTAGCCCTACAGTACATTCACACAAATGCAGTTCCAATTTTATACAATACAGTTCCAATTTTATATACCGAGTCCTACAACAGGGCTTTCACTAGCCTCTAAAAGAGAAGAGTTAAAATAACTCCTGACTCAATTTTCAGGAGTCTTTAAAATATTTCAGAAAATTTTCATTATAAGAATAGTAGATTTGACTCTCAAGTTTTAATTTCCCCGAGTCATAATAGGCACTTTCTTCAGTCAAAATGCAGTTTCAAGAGTCAAATGAAAGCTTTGTTACAAATGGAGTTGACAAATGCAGTGCTCAGTAATCATGTGAACAATGAGATCCAGCTCGCTCAGTTAACGGTAACTTGTGTTTATCACATGGGATGATTAAAAGGTGTCCTAAGAAGTTTTGTCATCATTGCAAGCTGGAAAATAAATTGAATCTAAATGAACAGTTTCAAACTGGTTCAAAAGTCAATACAATATTTTCAGACATCATTTACAAAGCTCAATATGTTTCGTAGTGTAAAGAATATATATGCCCATTGCCCAGTGAGAAAGCATCAACTCATTTTAAAAGAAATGAAACTTGCTCAGTTAACGGTAACTTGTGTTTATTACATGGTATGATTAAAAGGTGTCCTAAGAAGTTTTGTCATCATTGCAAGTTTTCAGTAAGTTTTGAAAGAAAGAGGTTATTGATGCCACACACTTGATAGAACTAGGTTCTCAACATATGTTCACCTAATTTACAGGGGTTGACACTATTTTTAGACACAAGTCCAAGTTAGGAACTTCCCCCAAAGCGTTAAATTTGTATAGATAACAACTGGTCCTTCATGATTGTCACTGGTCCTGAGCCAGGGACCCGTGTAAGTGTCAACCCCTGTACTTTAAGCGCTTCTCTAGTGTTCCAATGGTAATCAAGGTAACCAGGTACCAGTAGTACAAAGACTTGGTCTGTATTTACACATTGTACAAGCTATAACTGGATAAAACATGTACTTATCATGATGCTTGCAGTTCTGCACACTTGGTAACCAATTTCTAAACAAACCCCTTCAGAAAGACCAATTTAACATACAAGCCAGCCAATTGCGACAACAAATGTGATAAAATTGAACAAAGTGTATCAGCAGGAAAATCGACAACATGTTTGTTTCAGTCGAAAGATGGTAAACCATCATCTACACTCGTTCATGGATAAATAGAACTTAAACTGCCTATTTCAACAGTTCTATCACATTATTTTGTGAGTATATTTTAACATACATACACAGTCCAGTTGAAACAATGCATGGAAAATACAATTACTGCAATTCATAGAATTGAATGGCCAATAACCGTTTCACAATCTTGAAATTTCTAAATACAAATAGAACTTGCACTAACCAAATTTAATGTAACAGATCCGTTACCAAGACAACTGTTTTCAACAACAATCATCCAACGATGCTAATCACTGTCGATACTGTAGCATTTATGAACGACCCAGTATAGCATCAAGCATATAGCGGGAGATACGAAAATGCGCAAACATTTTAATTCATGACAAAAGTGCAATTCAATATTAACACAAAACAACACATTCCAGAAGACAAATTGAAACTTGCTCAGTTAACGGTAACTTGTGTTTATTACATGGTGTGATTAAAAGGTGTCCTAAGAAGTTTTGTCATCATTGCAAGTTTCAAGAAAGAAAGAAGTCAATTAATTCCTTGTATAATGCTAATAATTCAAACAGCTTGAAACAATATTTGTGTACATATGTTTATAAATGGTATGTAAACTTCCATGTCCATTGCTATCCTTTAATTATTGTTGACCAGGGATTTTATCTTTATGTCAACCATAAATAATAGTAAATACTCGGTACAAACAAAATTGATCTAATGTTACAGATCCGTTACTAAGACAACTATTTTCAACAACAATCATCCAACGATGCTAATCACTGTCAATACTGTAGCATTTATGAACGACCCAGTATAGCATCATATAGCGGGAGATACGAAAATGCGCAATAATTGAATATGAACATAAATGTGCATATTAAAAAGTACACGACACATTCCAGTGACACATAAACATGAAACTTGCTCAGTTAACGGTAACTTGTGTTTATTACATGGTGTGATTAAAAGGTGTCCTAAGAAGTTTTATCATCATTGCAAGTTTCACGAAAGAAAGAAACAAACTATTTCCTTACATAATTGCTATATAAGTTAGTAGAAGCTGCTTACAATTCAAAGTAGCTTAGAACAATATGTGTGTACTTCTGATTATTTGTGTCCATTTATAAGTGATCATTCTTGTTATTTCGGACTGTCTCAGGATCTTTTTGCTGTAGAATTACTGTTGGTTAACAGCTAACTATACAATACTTTCAGCAAAGAGGCATATAATGGGAGATACGGAAATGCAGCATTTGCCCTTAACAAGAGAGAACACTGTTTTTGTTTTCAACAAAGAGAAAAAGACTTGCTCAGTTAACGGTAACTTGTGTTTATTACATGGGTGATTAAAAGGTGTCCTAAGAAGTTTTGTCATCATCGCAAGTCTATAATGTTAGATGGACGAAAAACATGTTTTGAAAGATTCCTAAATATAGATTTTGCTTGAATTTAATTAGTTCTTTCCGTGAAACAAAACTGAATAATGAATTCCTACTTCGTCCTAGGTCTACCAGAGTGGACCATCTTTAAATATGGATAATCTATAATGCAGACTATTTGAAACTACTAATGTACATTTAATAGAAGGGGTTTGACACAAAAATATATGTCTCAGGAAAGGAGTCAAAACTTGGAAACGTGACACAAAAATGTATGTCTCCCGAAAGGGGTAAAAACACTGAAAATGTTCACCTCTTCAGACCTAATCAGCACAACATGGCTTAGTACTAACCACATACACAAGCAAAGTTTCATCAAAATACAACAAGTGGTTTAATAAGTGCAGCAAACTTTGCAACATCACACAGCACAAAATCTATATTTATCTCCCCTTCAATGAAAAAAACATGAACACTTGATTCAACCAAACTGGCAACATCATCATTGAAGCGGTTCAAACACTTATGTTAGATCAACTAAACTTTGAAAAGTATTAATCCTTTTCATGATAATTTTCATATCCAGACTTGCTCAGTTAACGGTTACTTGTGTTTATTACATGGTGTGATAAAAAGGTGTCCTAAGAAGTTTTGTCATCATTGCAAGCTGGATAATAAATTGCATCTAAATGAACAGCTAAAATTGAATTCAACATCTACAAAGCCGATACATTCTTTGCATCAAGCATGAATGGAGTATTGGCCAAACCCAACTAGTAAACGTTCAAAGAACAGTACATGAGGACCCTTTCACATGGAACTTGCTCAGTTAACGGTAACTTGTGTTTATTACATGGTGTGATTAAAAGGTGTCCTAAGAAGTTTTGTCATCATTGCAAGTTCCAGTAATTTCACGAAAGAAAGTTGTAATAAAGATAACACATGATAAACCTTACTGGTGAATCAAGTATGTTACTCTTTAACAACATAGCAAAAAGGACCAGCTGGCAAAATGTGCCTCCTTTGTCACAATAACAACTTCTAGACTAGCCAACTGAATTTGGACAATTAAAACCTTTAAGGCATCCAATTTCTGAACTTGGAAAACTGTCACACACAAATTTTATTGAATTATATTGATCAAGTGTATCAGTAAGAAGATCGACAACATTCTTTGTTTCAGTCGAAAGATGGTAAAACCATCATCTACACTTGATCTTTCATAAATCAAAACTGCGAATTAAAAATACTCACACCCCAGTGAAAGCTATGTCCATAATAACTAGTTAAGTCAATCAGGGGACCATAGTTCTGTTGAAAGGTTGGGTATTGACAGTGTCATTTTAGAAAGTGGAACTGTTACTGTAAAATGCTTCACATAAATGATACAACACTATTATTCTAACCATCAAACAATACCTGGTATAAACAAAAGTGATCTAATGTAACAGATCCGTTACCAAGACAACTGTTTTCAAAAACAATCATCCAACGATGCTAATCACTGTTGATACTGTAGCATTTATGAACGACCCAGTATAGCATTCAGCATATAGCGGGAGATACGAAAATGCGCAATTATGCAAACAAAATGAACAATATTTTTGTTAACAAAACTTTTAACAATTTACAAAGAAGGGAAAAGACTTGCTCAGTTAACGGTAACTTGTGTTTATTACATGGTGTGATTAAAAGGTGTCCTAAGAAGTTTTGTCATCATTGCAAGTCTTTATTATTGTACATTCCGACTGTATTAAGCAATATGATGTGTTACTACAGACCAAATTTAAACAATAGTATTTTGAATTGTTAATTTGTAGGTTGTGACAAGACAGATTAAAGTCCTTCATTGTTATAACAGAGCTACAGATAAGCTGTGTATTGGGGTAATTACCCAATTAATTTTCTTAAAAACCCAATTGATTTTGAGAGGAGGGAGTAAGAAAAAGCGATACCAATCTGAAATACCAAAAAAGAAAATGATGTTATAGTGACAGACAGAACATAAAAGATCATTCACCCTATGAATTAAATTAAATACTCAAATAAAATTTGTCAAAACTATCAAAATTGAAACTGTGGGTATAATACCCTATAGACTAAAACCTTATCTGTAGCTCTGTTATAATATGGCTAATTTATTCCTCCAGTGAACTCATCATTAAATTTCTTAGTAGGTTGAAGAGAACAGCCAATATTTCAAACATTTCATCCATCATTGGGGCAGCTACCGTCAACAAATGAACTGACAGATCAACATACTTTCTTCCTGAACTAAAAAACTGGACAATGATTTAATTATCACACCTGATAGTTTTTTTTTGGCATCTAATAGACTGATACAACTTTTAGCTAGTTCAGCATTACACCAAGACTTCCATACAAGGAGATATAATACTCTCACTGTAAAATTGCCCAATTTAAATACCCGACATAGTATAAATTGGAGTCTTGAAATAGAATGTAACAGATCCGGTACCAAGACAACTGTTTTCAACAACAATCATCCAACGATGCTAATCACTGTCGGTACTGTAGCATTTATGAACGACCCAGTATAGCATCAAGCATATAGCGGGAGATACGAAAATGCGATATTATTCTTCAAGATAAACAATATTTTTGTTTCCGGAACTTTTAACAATTTATAAATGAAGGAAAAGACTTGCTCAGTTAACGGTAACTTTTATTTATTACATGGTGTGATTAAAAGGTGTCCTAAGAAGTTTTGTCATCATTGCAAGTCTTTATTATGGTACATTCCGACCGTAAAGCAATATGTGTTTCAAAATACCAAATTTCAAACATAATATTTTTTATTGTTAATATGCGACCAGAAGATCAAGATCCTTCATTGGTATGATCATAAATGCAACAAATTATTCCTCTTGAGCACTTATCAATTTATCATTAGATTTCTTAGTTAAGTTAAAGAAAAAAGCAGACATTGCGAGCATTTTCCTATGATTGGAACAATTGTCAAGTATTATCAATAAAAGAATGTTACAGATCTGTTACCAAGTCAACTGTTTCAAATAACAATCTAATTGACCAATGACTTTTTGCAAGTTCAGCAATACATCAAGACCAAGACTCCCGTGAAAGGGAAAATAATACGACTATAAATTTTCCAACCCTAAATATCTAATAATGCAATGCACACTTAATAAGCTATTATCAAGTAATAAAAGAGTGTTACAGATCCGTTACCAAGACAACTGTTTTCAACAACAATCATCCAGCGATGCTAATCACTGTCAATACTGTAGCATTTATGAACGACCCAGTATAGCATCAAGCATATAGCGGGAGATACGAAAATGCACAATTTGCTCCAACGGTACATGGTACAAAACCTAAATTTGTGTTTTTTTTTACATTTTACCCCATTCCAGTGTTTTTCTAAATGGTTTGAAGAAAACATCAAAACAGCTTGAGCTCAGTATGAGAGACGACTCGCTCAGTTAACGGTAACTTGTGTTTATTACATGGTGTGATTAAAAGGTGTCCTAAGAAGTTTTGTCATCATCGCAAGTATCACCAAACTGGCTCAATTTTAATAAATGTTTTTGACATAGCAATTAGTTCTAATCAAACTGAGGAAAACATATTCATTCAAATAGGGAATATGACCGAATACAAATATTCTTAAACAATTTGCAATGGTATGCCCTATTCACATGGTACACAACCTATACTTGTAATGGGAGTTCAGAATACATACCAGTTTAATACCCTTTTTACGTCCAAGAGGGGCAGCATAGTGGGCCTCGTACCACTGTCTGAATGGTGTGGCATCAATCTGTAAGATGGCACCTTTTACAAGAGTTTTAGTTCTCACCAGCTCGTTGTTACTGGCATTGTAAACTGTGTCGATCACTCTTGTCTTCCTTGAAATGGCTGAAATAAACAAGATCATATGAAACACTGATCTATTGATATTACAACCAACTGCGGATGAATGCATTCCATTTCCAAAGACAGAATAAACTATCACACAAAAGTTGTAATTTAGATTATAGTCACTTTTAATAAATTTGAAATTCACGATTTTTGTACATGAAATTTTGGTTATTTTTATTATAAAAAATATTAGCACTGATGAAAGGTAGAAACAAAATAGTTTCCATAATTCCTAGCCCAAATCAGAAATAACGAGGTTTGTAAAACATCTTTGTCGAAAATGGTAACAGACCCTTTTCTGGCCTTTTTGGGAAAAAGGCCCCTGCCCAATTTGGGAATTTTGCGTCGCGGATTCTTACAAATTGGGGAAAAAAATAAGCGGTTAAATGGCAAAATTGGGATTTTTTTCCTTTTAAAATATCTTAAAACCATGGATATATATATATCCGTTTTTATTGGAGGATGGTTAGACGCCGTACTTTTCAGTACAGAACCGGAGCAGTCAATGCATAGTACAGATTGTACCGTGACCAAACAAGCTCGATAAACCGTTCAATAGGCTACAACGGTAAATCCAGAATATATTTAGATATTTGGTATACTGTGTTATATTTATAAACATTTTTCGCTCTGGAGTAAAAAAAAAAATTTGGCAATTGGGATTTTTTTTCACCAATTGGGAATGGAATTTGAGGCCGAAATTCGGCCTCACATACCAAGAAAAAGGTCTGGGTAAAGGTCAATGTCCTTTGACCAAAACCAATCTACTGTTGCTGGCCAACCTCCATGTAAAGTTTTAAAGATCTTAGGTGTTCTTGTTGAACAGACAGAATTGAGCAAGGCCTTATACCTCCTCATCAAAGTAGAAGGGCATAGCTAGTGCCTAAAAACAACTGTGTGCCAAGTTCACAGACTGAAGCTGTCACAGTAGACAGGCAGCATGGGGAAAAAAGATTTACCTTCTGAACCCCAGGAAAAGTTGCCAGTATCAAGACGAAGAGCTCTGTACTTCTTGTTGCCTCCCCTAGTTCTGATAGTGTGAATACGCTTGGGACCAAGCTGCAAAAACACAATGCAATAACTCAGTAACTATTATATGCTTGCAATGATAGGTCACTAAAAACAAAGCTACATATTAAAGATTTACGCAGCACAACAAATTTAAGGCAGCTTGTTTAAATTGCAGAGGGAAGATGTCAGGAACAAGATTATAATCAAGTAACTTCATCCGAAAGATGGTGTTTGTATGGATAATCATCATTCATCTTCCCCACACAAATTAAAGACAATATTCAAAACGGTCAAGACTTTTAATACGATAAAAACAAGGCAAACCTTGGTGTTTGCTGCTGGACGACCGAGTTCAAACTTCCTCTTCTTACGGATCTGGTTCATACGACCACCGGTCGACCTACGCTTGTGCCACTTATCACGGGAGATACCTGTTGGCATTAAAAACACAATTAGAACTAGTTCTTACGAAATATGACTTGTCAATTTTGTACTTAATTGAATTCTGCCAGGCCAGCTGCACTGGATCATTCAGGGGCAATATCTCTTTTTCAAGTTTACATTAGACTTAGATACAATAGTTTTAGTATTCTCATTTAGGGCAATATGACATAACTAAATAAACGCATTTAGTATCTGAGTATAGTGAAGCCTACATGACTAACATGGTGGTGTTGATTTAATCGCTACTTGTAACGAGCGAGTCTTATCCGAATTCGCGACCTCTCCAAACGGGCCGCTCCAAACTCCTCAACTAAACTGCAGATAGCCCGAAGTAGGTAACACAGATAGTTTAAATTTAGTCCAGCAAGGTTCAGGCTAAGGAATACGCAATAGGGTGACAATATAAAGAGATGACACGAGCTGTCAACAAAATAAACTCAGAAAAATGGCAGCCTAGTAGCAAAATCTACTCAAGCACCAACCAACATCAATGTCGAGTTTTTATATCAAACGTTCGCTTGAACGACTAATGAAGCATATGCAAATAAAGATAAGACATTCCTTTGCGTTTCAATGGTTAAACGATATCAAAATGCATCTACAATAAGAAGATGAAATACGATTTTTTATACATAAGCGTCGTCATAGTACTCACCCATGTTGGCTTATTTTCGGAAAGGACCAAATCTCGTCGTTTCTCGTTGAAGAGACTTCCGGTAAGAGAGATAACTCTTACAATGAATTTTATGGAGGTTTCGGTACTCAGTACTACAATAAAGCCCTAAATTACGCAGATTGGAAACTCCGCTGAAATTTTAGCGAATTTAAGAATAAGGATGGCTTCTTACAGAGCAACAACACTGCGAAGGCCAACATCTTAAATGACCAGTTTGTATAGGTTTTTACGAAGGAAGACACCCCAAACCTACCTGACAAGGGACCAAGCAACACGCCATCAATGAACAACATAACAGTAATTAAACTGGAAAGGTGTTCACAAGCTTATTATGAACCTTTACACACATAAAGCGGCCGGTCCAGATCAAGTTCCGCCCATCATACTCAAGGCAGCAGCGAACGAAATAGCATCTGCACTTGCCAAGATCTTTCAACAATCCCTAGACTCCGGAGAAGTCCGCCAGGATTGGCGCGAAGCAACAGTGGTACCACTCTTCAAGAAAGGAGATCGTCATCAACCTGCTAACTATCGTCCAGTTTAATTAAAATCGATCTCTTGTAAGCTTCTAGAACATATCGTACACAAAAACATTATGACTCATTTCGACGGACAAAAAAGTTTGAAAGACAACCAACATGGATTCATGAAAAAACGATCATGCGAAACCCAACTACTCACAACTATACTCGAAATCGCCTCTGATCTAGCAAATAAACGACAAGATGACGTAATACAAATTTTGCAAGGGCATGACAAAGTACCTCACTCCCGCCTTCTACACAAACTGGACTTTTACGGAGTCACAGGAAACATAAATCATGGATACAGTCGTTCCTATCCAATAGGACCCAACAAGTAATTCTGGATGGCACCAAGTCAGAAACGGCCGATGTACTATCTGGAGTTCCCATAGGGTACTGTCCTTGGTGCATTGCTATTCTTATCATACATCAATGACTTGCCTGACATGATCACGTCCACCTCATCCAAGCTATTTGCTGACGACAGTTTGCTGTTCATGGGTGGTACAGAACGACAGAGCAAGCCTACAGAAAGACCTCTCCGCATTAGAAGAGTGGGAAAGCCAGCAGATGAGCTTCAACGCTGCCAAATGCTCAGTCATCCGCATAGTACCAAGAGGGCGAGCTACGATCAACACCCACTACGTACTGCACGGCCACACCCTTGAAGTTGTTGATGCCAGCAAGTATCTTGGAGTGACACTGACCGACAATCTATCCTGGGACTCTCATATCAGCAACATCACCTCAAAGGCTCACAGGACTCTAGGTTTCCTGAGACGAAACACCAATGAGTACACACCACCAGTCAAGGAATGCTCATACAAGGTCATGGTTCGTCGCATCATTAAGAATGCTGCCACAGTCTGGGCTGCAACACAAGCTAGCCACATCAAGAAGTTGGAACAAGTCCAACGCCGTGAAGCCCGTTTTGTCTACAACGACTACTCCACTACGACACCAGGATGCGTCTCCAACATGCTGAAAGACCTGAAATGGTAGTCCCTTGAGAGTCGTCGCAGACAGAGAAGACTGTGCATGATGTACAAGATTCAGACGGGCTTGTTGACATCGCAGCGGACACCTATTGCTACACGAGTGATGCCAGGACACGTGGTCAACACCGACTATACCAGGAAAGGGTCCATGACCAGACCCTCGCCAGCACATTCTTTGTGAGAACTGTCCCAGAATGGAACCTACTCCCAGCATCAACGGTCTCGGCACCGAGTATGGACGCCTTCAAGACCGGCCTACAGGAGTAGATACCAGTGCTGTGCTTCACTGTACATAGTTTTAACAGTTTGGACTATTTTAAATATTGATACTGTACACCATCACCATGCACATTTGAGCTAAATACGCCTATTAAGTGCCCAGCTTAGTATATGGAAGAAGAAAATCTCATTTTGAAGATTAAAAAATGTTTACTTTCAGACGGTACACATGTGACATTGCACTATTTGTTCTTCTTCTTCCTTATTATATAGGACAGGAATCCAACAACTGGACTGTGCTAAGTCCCAGGTGGGGTATCGAGCAAAACGGCATCCGCTTGAAAGTTGTAGATCTATGTACATCGAAAAAAAACGTTCCAGTATTTATAATTAAAACTATGAACACCCTATGTGCTGTCTACTCCTGGGACAAAGGCTGGACTGCTATGGTTTTGTGGAGTGCAGTCTTACAGGCCTCTGGGTTTGATATGTCTGTGATGGTCGTTGGTAGTTTATTCCAGTCCTGTAAAGTTCTCGGGAAGAAGGAATGATCGTATATTGAAGCATTGGCTGCTGGAACACATAGCCTATGGCCATTGGGTCCCTCTGGTCTTACTGTCGATATGTTCATTGTACGTCTGATGATGCCGGACGCAGCTGTGATTTCCACCAGGGAGCGCCTAATCTTGATTGGCATGGAGTCTAGCAGAGGCTTCCATGGGACATGGTCACTCTTGATGGTTTCTTCCAGCATGGTATTGTAACAGGGAAAGAAAAATGTGCAACCAGACCGGGGCTCGAACCCGGGACCCTTCGCTTACAGGGCGAATGCTCTACCGCTCTACCGACTGAGCTAGCCGGCTGCCTACACAAGTTTCTCCCCTATTAGTAATTAAATCCTATACACCCGGTTACACACACCCCCTCCTTCGAAGAATTCATCCTCGAATTCCAGGAGTACCAGAACCTCTGTGGGACATTCTGAGGGTGTATGGTGGGTTATTTGCGTTGGGCGCCAAATGTAACAGGGAAAGAAAAATGTGCAACCAGACCGGGGCTCGAACCCGGGACCCTTCGCTTACAGGGCGAATGCTCTACCGACTGAGCTAGCCGGCTGCCTACAAAAGTTTCTCCCCTATTAGTAATTAAATCCTTTACACCCGGTTACAGTATCATCAGCGCAGAGGTTTGCAGTAGAAGATTTACAGACGGAGGGCAGATTATTTATGTAAAGGAGAAAGAGAAGCGGACCCAGTGCAATACCCTGGGGTACGCCTGAGAGAACCTCTAAGTTCTCTGATGTACTCCCCTCTACGAGAACCTATTGACTACTATGTGAATGATTGATCTACTAGTAATTCATTGTACAAAAATGTAGTTTACAGTCTCGGGTACCATTAAATAAATATGTTACGGGGTGACATTATTAAACTCAACTGGTGTCTCTATTTTAAAGCATTAATGTTCGACTTTTTTGTCTCTTGTTCCGTAGCAAATTTGTGTTTTTTTGTACATAAAGTTCGTTGTTATATATTATCCCATCATCATGGAACCCCTGGAAAATGGACACACTTAATTCCATGCATGGTAACATCATGTAATTTCATATTTTTAAGAAAACATGGAAAAATCAAATGGAATTTCAGTTTTGAGGGCAAGATAGAGAAAGACATTAAGGGAGAGAACTAGCGAATATCCAAAGTGTATAATTTGGATTTTCGTTAGTTGTCTCCCTTAGTCTTTAGTCTGTAATGTACAAACACCTTTCATAACGTGCGAGAAAGTCGTCCGTCGTATTTTAAACGTATTTTTTTTAAAAATCACAAAAATACATAAACTGTTCCTGAAAACGTGCATATCGCAATATGTCTAACATGAGACCGCAGATAGGCAAACAAATCGGTCATAATCATCAATTTGAAATCATTCAAAGAATAAACAGGGGGTCGAAAAGGGCCAGACCTACTCTCCTTTTAATGAAATGTCAAGTTTATCAGAAATTAACCCGATTAGCACCATTCAATTACATGCAGTAAGTTTCTGAAATCTATGGGAGGCATGCAAAAACGAGTTACCTGGCAATTCTGTTAGATAGATAATTTTATTTCCTCCAGATAAGGAGACGTTGTTTTTTTAAATGACTACAAACAAAAATGCTTAATGTAAAATAACAAAATCTGCTTGATGTTATTTTATATTTTCTCTAAATTTTAAATTAAATGTTTAATCTGTGACGCGGGTTTGAAACAATCACATGCTCCGGCTCTCACTCTAATCGGAGTGTCATAAATTATACTCGCATCGTAGCGATATCGCTATAATGAACAGCTCGATTATGTCTCGCGTACTACGTTCAGCACGGTGATCAATTAACGCTTGAACAGGTAGAAAGACGATCCATATTAAGCATACTCCCAGGTATTCCGTATTTGCAGACAGTATTTTTCGTGAGTGTTCAACGTTTTGGATATTCTTTTCTACCTACTGCAAATGTAAGTAGGAAACATTTATAAAACTTTTTTCCACAATTATCTTTTTTATTTCAATAAAAAGCTGTAGGTCTCCGCGCGTAGATCTACCTATTAATTATTTAAAGTAACCTGTGAATTTAAACAGCGCATTTAGTTCATATTTAATATGTTCATATGGATTACTGGTATTACTAAAAGTAAACACACACATGTGTACATTGTACATGTATTAACATGGCCTACTTCTTTAATACACTTTAAACATTCTATTCGTCATTTTATAAGTAAAATTGACAGAAATTACACATGTAAAACAGTTAATAAAGAATTGAAGATTATGTGTAAATGGTAGCAATATATGGCATATCATTATTGGGTATTTAATATGTTCGAATGTAAAATGTCACAGCTGGCATTTGAAGTATGTATGTACGCAAATTATACAAAATAATCAATACATGAATACAGGGAACATGTTGATTTCATGTTAAAAATTAATAATAATAGCGTATTTAATATTATTTGTACATGCTAGTACGATGTATATTATGCTGCCACCATCAAGAACCGTTGAACGTATAGGGTAAATGATGGATAGGTTGCACATTTTCAAAGGACGTGGAAATGACTGTATGCATTTAGGACTCGTTAGGCTCTGAATCACAAGGGTGGATTATTTTTAGGATGAGTTATTGTCAGCAAGTAACGTCATTATGACGCCGCTGCCGTCGGACTTGCGGCGATGTTCGTTAGTATGCCTCGTATCATATCTCAAGAACTCTTCTATGCATTTTTGTCAACTTAAGATGTCATATTTAAATAAGACTGAAGTAACGGTGTGAAAAGTTTCGTTGTTTTACTGACATTGAGCACGATTTTATAGCATCAGTGACATTACTTTTGGATATACCCACGTATAAATGGCATTATACCGAGCCGAGGTATATAAACCAAATCACTGTACAACTTATTGGGATACTATACAATACAGCTTACATGGCTTATATGAAATTAAAGACTTGTCGGTAACAAAATCTTCACAGAATGAGAAGGTCGTAAATACAAAATCAATATCTCCCGTGAAAAGCGCTACGTAGCGCTTTACGTAGGTAACGGACACCAGTGTCCAGTGACTTTGATACACCCTGTTGGTCATCCTGTCATTACGCTGACCAAAACCGCCGCCACCGCATATGTCATTGCGGCTTGTTGTATGTTTATGTGGAAATACGTTTCACATTATATCTGCATGCACAGTGTATATACGGTAAAATCATCAATTTTCGTGTGGGGGTAAATTTCATCGAACACTAATTTAGCGCCTTTTATCTATTACCTGAAAAGCAAAATCAACGAATAAAGGTCCCATCGTATTGGTATTTCTTACCAAAAGCACGAAATGTTGTCCCATCGAAATTAAATGATTTAGACCGTTACCAATACCATAACATATCTGTTCTCATTTTATGTGCACTGACTACAATATATAAAGTAGTTACTATGACATACGGGTCACATTATGCTGAGATATTAATGTCAATGACTACTGGACACAACTGGTATGTTCGGTATGCGAGCCTTCTATACGTTTGTTTGTTTTCACCCACATAATCATTAGGTGTGTCAACAGATGGATTAACTTTTTTGACATTGTTGTTAAAGTTTGTGGCCTGTCGTAGCTCAATGGTTTGCGCGCTTGCCGCCTAATCAGGCGATCCGGGTTCACATACGGTTGGAGGCAGGCTTATGTCTGTCATATTAAGCAGAAAGCTGACAGACAAATAAAGACTATTTATTCGGACTTGTCTGTATAATACATTATACAGATCGCATATTTCCGCATACATGGGTCCATATGTGACGTAAGATTAATGCATTCATGTTTAGCCTTTACGGGAGTCACGTAACGATGCGCCAGAAGATCAACTCACCAAACCTCCAATAATTCATTTGAGAAAAAGAAAGGTCCAATGCTAAATATGTGAGAAACACGAAAAACAAGACTGCTACCTCGTTCACTGAGCATATTCTATGTGTTTTTTTTTCTGGAAACTCTACATATAAAGTCAACCTACTATAAACGAACTGCAAATGGGCTTTCAGCTATAATATCTAGTAGTTTCTGGTGTAAGCGGGTACTGAAGGCCTTTAAACTATACGCCACTTAGAAAATACGAAATGAAATAGTCAATATGTACACAATATTGAGACAAATAAAGTGAACAGTTTGTTTTGCGATTACGCCAGTTGATAAACGCATCGGTTAAAGTTGCTAAACTGCTATAACCGAGCGTAGGGTCAATAAATTATGCTACTGGAATGGCTCAATTGTTGATTATAATTTTCGATTGCGATAAATTATTGCCCTTATTGTAATGAAACAATATTGAGCTATCGATACATGTCTACATAAAACTGTCAAAGCCTCGTTCATTGTGTCAGCTTGTTTATATGTAGCATACACTGCAAGTAAGGTAACAACACCACAGTTCTTCTTATCCTTATTACTAGTCTATCTTATTACTTATTTTTTCGGTACAAACTAAATACACTCCAAACAGAAGATGCATCATTAATTATAATGATAAAAAAGGCTGCACAATTATTTGTGGATTATTATAAACTTCAACTTGTATTATTTATTGTTATTGAACGCACATGTACAGTAAAATCCTACCACTGTATGACTTATTACCGAACTACATAATTCAAGGTGTATGCCTTATTGCAATTGCTGGAATCGACTCATTTATACACAGTGAATATACACCTTTTAATGGTAGATATTCTCACACACTATCTGTGTACTAACCTACTTCAACTACTTCACTAGCTAAGTGTTGTTAAATCAATATAACGATGATTAAATATTGAACAACACGCAACAACAAAAGGTAAACAATAAACAGTATGTCGTGAAAAGAGTCAATTAGTCTCCTATATATAAGGTTGAGAGGAGTGTGGTGTACGTCACATTACGTTAGACGTATGTCACGTGACTTCAAATGTTGCATTATGGGCAATTTTACATTTTATATGACACTTTACATAAATATCATCTCTACAATAATACCACCTCAAAATTAAGACCACACTTTTTGGTTTTATTCCCACTGTTTAGCTCTTTGCCTAACTTCAACCAGAGATTCTATCTTATTGAAGAGGTCCTGCTTCACTACACTGCTAACTTAATAAGGAGACCTGTTGCCAAGGATTCCAATTCATTGGAAGGAATTATTCAGGTTTTGCTGTATAAAACAAAGCTATGCATGCTAAGTTGAAGGAATACTACCTTTGTTACCTCCAGAGAGACTGCCGGAGAGAGCATACAACTACATATACATGTAAATAGACAGAGAAAGCATAATGTACGTGTACAAATTAGAAACAACACAAAAACCATCCATGAAATACCTCAAAAGGAGTGTTTCTAGAGCAGCGCCACATTCCAAAGGAATAGTGATACATCCTTATTAGAAGTAAAAAGCCAACCCTGCATTCTTGCCTCTCATAATTTTATGCCATACTGGTTATGGACTATACCATGGATCGGACTATACTGAGGAGTTGAGAATGACCTTAATAAACAATCAACATCCAACATTGAATTACATGTAATTATCTAAGTCTAATGGAGGTGGTATATATTCAAAGTTTGCATAAGAGTCACGTATATGTATATAAATGTCCATGACATAAGACATTTTTTATTCCCGCACTAAGTACTTCGTAAAAAACGTTTACTATAATGAAACTAGTTGGGCAAGAAACAAATATATTTTTCATGTGTCAGTCAATGTAAACAATAAAACGGCGTCAGTGATATATTTTGTTATACGTATACTCTTCGGTCGGATCGAGCTCCATAGTTTTGTGGACGTGAGCACTCTTAGTTTAATGCGGCAGTGATGCGCCGACTTTTACTCCATTAATATTATTTTATAATTCTACAATGTACTACATTAGTCATTATGTTTTTGTGTGTTTAAATTTCGCAATGCTTTTTTATGTTTAGCGTATCGTGTTGGCGGAAATAAAAGTATAAAGACTAATAAAGGATATAATACAACACCCACGACTTCTGTTTCTGTGTCACGAAGTAGGATTTCGAAATACAATGTACATGTATAATGTAGATTCTACCTTAATATGTCATATCAGTTACGTTCAATTACAGCTTCAACTATTGTGTGGATATCATAATGATTAATCTTTGTCATACATTATAGCTGGACTCCTGAAGCCAAAACCAAAACCCTAACCCTTGGTAGCGAAGTAGAAATGCCTGAAAACAGTCTGATATTATAGTGCGCCCAGGATAATATGATGTTTACAAACATTGGCCGGATTGGTCTGCTGTTGCAAGTTTGGTTACTTAAATGAACACAAATGGTCAATTATATACTAAAATACCACTGATAAATAGTGCGCGGTTGATTTTTCCACCTATGTGGCCTATGCCAATTATTCCCGCCATTCTTGATATCCTGGGCACACAATATAATGGATTTTTGTTGCTAGTATGTGACATTAAGACCCTATTACAAAATACACAAAAAGTCATTCAGTACGACAATAACATCGATGACTTTATTTAAATCTTTGTTATAATGCTATTTACAGAAGCAATTTACGGGTAGTTCGTGTCCATCGAAGCTGATCCAGCCCGGTTATATTTTTATGTTTAAAAATAGATTAACACAATTGAGATTTGAAGACAAAATGTCTAAATGGGGGTGTGGCTATCCACGAGGTACATACATTATACTGAATCTTCATATTTGTACTTAAGACGAATGTTAGGGAGATGATAAATACTACCACCTTAATAAAACACAACTTCGTGACCTATTTAGCCAACCAATGGTGCAGAAAATACCGGCTATGCGATACTTTATAAAGATGAATCAGAGGAGGTATAGCTTGCCCACATTGACACGAGCCTGACCTATTGATTAGCATAATTTAACAGTCGATATATTATCTACGTTTATAAGACCGATTGTATGTTGTCATAATCGGGGAGTATTACGAAGACGTTCGACTTGTAATACAAACACAAATCTGAAATACCGATATTGCACGATTTGCTCGCGGAAATTGATATAATCAAAGCAAGAACCTTGTACAGTTGTAATATATTCTTGCATAAAGGTCAGGTTCAGGTCAAAATAGCCAAGCTATAATTGTGGTTAAACAGTTTCAACACAAACCTTATTATACATGGTTAATTTGATACTCGGAATTTTGAGAAATGTAATAAATGGAGCTATATTTTTGGGTTGGACCTAGAAAGTCGTAGTGCAACGCCATTCGGTTTGCTTTGACCCCGACTTCTTGGGAAGAGGTCGAACGTTTGTGTGATACAAGAAATCCCGATATGACAGTATGACTTATTGGGAAAATTCATAATTTAATATGTATGAATTATTGCGAGCAAAATCATCTATGATTTCCTATCACTGTATGATTTACTAGTCGTGGAAGAATATAACGATCAGTTCACCGTGAATGCCTTATTGCGAGCACCGGAAGTTGACTCTGTGCATTAATTTTGTACATACCGACTAAATATTTAATTAATAATTTATCGAGTCATTCTTGTTCCTACCCCAACACTTTGTTATCATGCATATAGATCGCTGGAGTTGCAACAAACTCTTACAGTTAATTGTGCTGTTCTGATTAATAAAATTCTTTCAAAACGGTGCAAGTTAGATTTTGTCGATATTTGATTAATGAGGAGATGAAGTCATTAAATATCAATCAAGTCTTGATTTCGAGAGAATGGGGTAGTTGTTTGGATGTATTCATGTGAGGTACACACTCTGATAACACTAAATGTCACTGAAGTATCGTTTATACTCATTGAACGTTTACTGCTGCCTCAAGTTTTAATCAAAATCTCTAATTAATTAATTGGAAAATTGGGAAGCGAGGTATGCAGATTGGAATAGCAACATTTCGCCCCACCACATTGTAAATGCCACAGAAGAATGAACTTTCGAAGTCAGAGGACATTGCCCAATCACCACGCACTTCTTCTTCTTCTTCTTCCCGTGAACGGTCAGGAGTCGTAATCCGACTGTATTATGACCAGTTGCAAAAGGGTGATACAGCCATCTCCCCCAGACGCAATTCATCGAATATCTACAATGTATTTACATAATGCTGGTGAGTTAGGCTCTGAAGTTGAAGGAACCACCCTTGATTAAATCATCCAGAGCGGCTGAAAATCCTTCGCCATCGTCGATGTCTGTTATGCTGGTCGGGAGTTGGTTCCATTCACGTATAGTTGTTGGATAGAATGATTGGTGATATGCGGTTGACTTGGTGCTCAGTTGTTTGATGCGACCTCGTCCTCTTGTTCTGGAGTCACTCGAGTGTAGTAGTTCTCCAGGGTTTACGTCTACTTGTTCTGGAATCACTCGAGTGTAGTAGTTCTCCAGGGTTTACGTCTACTTGTTCTGGAATCACTCGAGTGTAGTAGTTCTCCAGGGTTTACGTCTACTTGTTCTGGAATCACTCGAGTGTAGTAGTTCTCCAGGGTTTACGTCTACTTGTTCTGGAGTCACTCGAGTGTAGTAGTTCTCCAGGGTTTACGTCTACTTGTTCTGGAGTCACTCGAGTGTAGTAGTTCTCCAGGGTTTACGTCTACTTGTTCTGGAATCACTCGAGTGTAGTAGTTCTCCAGGGTTTACGTCTACTTGTTCTGGAGTCACTCGAGTGTAGTAGTTCTCCAGGGTTTACGTCTACTTGTTCTGGAATCACTCGAGTGTAGTAGTTCTCCAGGGTTTACGTCTACTTGTTCTGGAGTCACTCGAGTGTAGTAGTTCTCCAGGGTTTACGTCTACTTGTTCTGGAATCACTCGAGTGTAGTAGTTCTCCAGGGTTTACGTCTACTTGTTCTGGAATCACTCGAGTGTAGTAGGTCTCCAGGGTTTACGTCTACATGTTGATTTGTTGATTTTTTGATCTTATGTAGGCCGTAGGATAGTCTGTGGATCCACCTTTGGTCACTTTCGACAGGACATTGCAGTCGAACGCAACGTTCGTACTGAAAATGGATTAACTGCC
The DNA here is from genome assembly GCA_963678985.1 of Spisula subtruncata. Classification (NCBI taxonomy): domain Eukaryota; kingdom Metazoa; phylum Mollusca; class Bivalvia; order Venerida; family Mactridae; genus Spisula; species Spisula subtruncata. The sequence goes on from OY787676.1 coordinate 13,591,697, forward strand.
TTAATACCATTTACCAGTTGAACATCCGTTGTTCTGTCCCTAGCAATGAAATAGTGCACCAAAATTATGGTTGGAAAATAAACACTGGTTGCAAAGGATTGATGGATACGTCTGAATGAAATACAGCGCATTTAGTTCATTTACATCGTTTAATGTTGATATATTGAACAAAAATGCACGTGCTTGTGTTTCTTGTAATGCACAATATATACTATGTGTTTAATCTTAATGTTCATTATACTACCTTTTTTGAAAACTATAAAGTCAGGGGAAAGATTGAAGATCTTTTCACAGCAACCTTTATTTGGAACAGTTTATTTGCTCTAAATTCATTTCTTTTCTCGGATATTAAATTTCACGAATATATCTTATGGTAAAATGGTTATTTGGTGTTTTCTTAAATTCGTAGATTCCAAATATTGAAAGCAATCTCTAGGCATATCCAGACTTGACCATTTTATTGTAGATTCTATTTATGGTTGCATATTTCGGTACACTGTCACAACAGTTTGGTGTATGTTTGATGTCAATGTATTCATGGTAGCGTTACAAAATTACGTTACAAATTTCCTAGGGCTGTTTTAAGCTGTTCAGCGGCTCCACAACCTTTTGACATTTTAACTTCCCCTGGTCATTAGGCTACCTATGGAAACCTGCGTTTGTGTCTCCCTGGGGAGACTATTTCTCTCCTGTGGGTGTGGCAGCCAACATCGATCTGCGCCACTCGGGAATAGAAACTGTCCTCACAGGTACCATTTTACTCCTTGGTGGAGTGGAGTGGGTTATTCTTGCTCAGAGAAATTAACCAGTGGTCCAGACGAGGATTGAACCCGGGCCTCTCGATCCTCGGAAGCCCGCGCACAGCTCCACACAGTTATACAATTTAACTATAATTATAGATCATCCGCGAAATGAACAAAAATAACCGGCAGTGAATATTAATAACTTTACAGTATGTGCAAGATTACAAGCTTGTCTTACAGTCATTTCTTTAATAGTCTATTACACTTATTGCTTTGTTTGGTGTTTGAACGGATTATCAACCCCTCATTGAGTTGTCAGCATGTGAGGATAATTTCAATTTATACACCGTGCATATGATTTCTAAATACCACAGAAAAAAATGATATCAAATATGTAAACCATTACTTAAATGTTTGGAATATGTTTGATATTAGATTGAGTGATGAAAGTTTAGGAATTACTCTCTCTCTCTCTACCTTTGTCCGCCTAGCAACCGAGCTACTCTGATGATATGTGACGATTATGTTGATTTTGTAATCTTAATCTTTGATATATCACCGTCACATGATTTGGAAGTTGAGAAAGTTAAGTCAGATGTCCGATACCTAAGCAAATCGCCTTCTGTCAGTAACTTCCCGTTCAATTAAATATAGAAGGCATGGGTTACCTCCGGTGGAAAGTGCTACGTAGCGCTTTGCTTAGACAACGGACGCCAGATTAGTTTCAGTAACCTACTACCTTGCCTCCATATTAAAGTGTTCGTTGCTGTTGGGTAGGGGTATTTACTTCTCCTACAATGTTATGTGCGTACAAATGAAACCTTGCGTAATAGGAAAATAATGTTACCGGTCATATTTTCTCTTTGTAGTAACACTGTCCGATAATTTTTGAAAAGTAGTTCTGATACTTTTATGTTCAGTAAGTAATACATGTACTACTGAAGGAACTATCCCATTCGAAAGAGTTTTTGGGATAACAGTTAAATCGGCCCTGCATAACGTGATTCTACCTAGAACCCAGGGCAGTTACACCCAGTTAAAACCTAGATGAACCTGAAGCACGAACCAATGTTGTTTATAACCGTTATCATTTAACTTTGACCGTATTGTAGAAGTCACCATGTGTGTTGTTGATAAGTGATCTACGTTATTCCCTGAAGTATAATTTCAAATAGACGTTGTTACATTATATAATCGATTTTTATAGAGTGTCATTAATATAAATTGGTGAAGCTAGACATGGACAAGTAAGATAAATAGATATAATAATCATGTATCACACTTTCATTGATCGAAAATGACAATGTTAAGATTCAGTACTAAACCGGGTTCTCTTAACATACGGAAAATATCCAAATATAATTGTAGCACCTAGCCATATCTAGGACAAATCGTAAAAAGATGACAATGAGCAGAGACCGCACGGCATTGGCAGGACAATCACGCGGTCAAAATAGAATGACCACACGGGGATTACCACGGTGTCCGTGCGAGTTCCATGTGATAGTCATGTATGCATTGACAACCCTCGTGTGTTTCATTATCCATATGGGAAACGTACCATTCGCACGAGCTCTTCCGAGATGCTCCTGAGTCCCGACTTCAATATTTCTTCGAGCTCGTAGACAACTCGGAAGCTCGGTGATGAAGTATCTCAGTTATCTGCGTGTTCAGAAAATCCTTACGATGCGCATACGAGTCTACGATGTCCGTGAAGGCTCCGTGCAGATTTTGTATGAATTCGCCGAAACCAACTTGTACGGAGCTCACATGGTAGGTGTGATATTGGCATAAGAATAAAAAATGGAATATCCAGCCAAATACGGAATACATGGCGTGTGGGAATATCCGTACGAAAACCCACTTCGTTCGATTTTTAATTCGGATAAAAACACATGTTTATACGACTTCCGGGGTGACAGAGGAATGCTAATGGACTATTCATGTACGAAAATCACTTTTCATGAGAGGTTTTTAAACTTTAGTGGGAAGATTATAAAACACCCTACCCGATATGTATATCAACAATCCACGTGATTTGTTTAAAATATTTATTTTGTAGTCACGTGAGACTGTGCATGCTTGGTCGTTGAATGTTGTGCTGTCTTTTGCCATGTCTTTCCTTTGAGGAAGTTTTTGGTTTTTGTTCCGTGTAAGATATCGAGTTAGTGATTATATATTCTTTATCTGGTAGCCTTAAGTTTGTGTACTGAACTATCCGACAATTGTTATGAAATCATGTATACATATACAGTGAGGTTTTATTATTATTTTTGTTGTATATTTTTTTTCTAAATGCCGAACATAGCCTTACTTGCCAGTCAAGTTTCTGTTGAATATGACAGGCATATGTGTATATCCACCCGGATTTGAACCCGGGTCGCCGGAGAAGGTGGCAAGCGATCTAACCATTGGACTACAGAGGCTACTCGTCCAATTACTGTGTGCGTTTTTAAATGTACTCATTGTACACGACTAGTTCAAGCATCTGTAATGGGGGCGTTATAAAACAACGAAAGTAATAAAATATATTTTTACAATGTTTGTACGTATTATGTATGCGTTGGACAGTACAATGTATTTCATGTACAAAAAAACAACACTTTCATAAAAACAAAACGTACAGTAAAAACTACAAAATAACATTCTTTTGTTTCATTCATTTAAAGTTTTTGTACGTTTTATGTGAATCGTTAGTTGTTTTTTCGGCACTCATCCAGCCTACTTGTATCAATTACGAATGTTAACGTCAATATTTGGCTAAACTTGACGTGGAGTTTTCGACCACGTAGTATAATACTAGTATACCTTAGTTCAAGCTGTAAACGGAAGTATAGATATGGCCAAGGTGGCATTAACGTGCCAAAATGACCACAATCACGAGTTCCCTTGACAATAACCACCAACTTTAAGGCGTGTGTGCGTAACACCAATTCTTGAAAGCCTGACTACGCCCCTGACAGTCATAGGCACGTACCTTATAAGACTCGTGATGTCTAAATCAAGTTTAATTTGCATTGTAGTTACTCGTATATAATACACGCATGGCTATACATAATAATACGGGTATAACAATACGGGTATAATAATGTTGTAGAATATTTCAAAATACTTGAAACGTAACATGAGACGGTATCCGGGATGGTATATGTAGAATTGTAACCTGACTATACCAAGCATTGGTAAATTGTAGTAAAAATATATCAATTACACTACCATTACATGGCGGACATTCCAGGTCGAGGGCTCGCTGCAAAAACGATGTCAACTACTACGATTCATATCAGGGCATGGGTCACAACCTTTTGTACTGAGCCCTCGACGTAGAATGTGACTTAAATTTTGCTTAAGAAGGCAAGGAAAAATTAATAGTTATATACAAAAGGTCACAGCTTTTGCCCGAAATCGACTCAACTGCCTCATCGTTGTTGAGTCGGGTTTCGGGCAAAAAGTGTTGCTGTTTGCACAAACATTTCAAAGACATGGTTAGTACCCGAAATAGGCGTCGAAGATGACGCGTTGAAATCGGTCTAAGAATAAAAAATCTACGGTTGTTCTAAACATTATGTCTATCTATTTTTGCTTGCTGTATTAGCCACAATTTACGTCGCATGTCATGTGGTATATCCACTCTGAATACATCATTCAGTTGAAGCATATATAATATTTTGCCACTTCCTTTTTGTTAATGATCATATAAATGTATGCTAGTTCAATCAAGCCAATGAAATGTGTGCATATTTGTTCTAGAAGGAATTTATTGAACTTGGATGTTTGATTTTTACATTTTTTATTATTTAAACTGCACTTGATATACTTGTAATGCTAATTTCGGGAATGCCACAACAATTTAATGGCCAATTGAACATTCCTCTTTGGAAAGAAAACATGATACATGCGCATATATCTCAGGCTTAAAATGAGAAGGTCTTAATACCACTTACAACCTTATAAGACATATTTAAAATCTGCATTGCATTTGCGCTTCTTGTGAGCTTATTTTTATGAAAATCGGAACATGTCCATGTTTACAAAACTGGCTGAAGTCCAAAACGTTGGTTTTACTTAAGTAAAACGTAGTTTTCAGACAGTTATTTCTTGTATTCTCAAAATATTAATTTTGTACTTACGACCTTCTCATTCTAAGCCAGCGATATAGGTAATTATTGGCACCAGATTCATTATCACTAAACAGAGAAAGGGATTGATGAGAAATTCATTCCATTACTCACCAATTGGAAAATAATCAGGGCCAGTATTTATAAAGCATCTTAAGTGAAAACTTAAAATTTTCTTTAAATTTCAAATTTTCCTTAAGTGTTTCAGCTTAACAGGAAAGCCAATATTAACAAGTTCTTACATTGTTTAGAAGCATTATGTAAAAAGCTACATAAATCATACAGAAAACATGGGCTTTTTTTCGTTTCTTGTGAAATATGGGCAGCTCAATATTTTAACTTAAGTAAAAAATATTTTAGTTTTCACTTAAGATGCTTTATAAAAACCGGCCCAGACAAGCTTTCTGTATAGCGACTTCTTTTTATTTTCTGACTTCCCAGCTCCACGCTGTGATATCATACGAGTCTAGTTGGTTTGACTAGCATTAAACGGATACCTGATTGATTGATTTTAGGACTCGTGGCGCGTGCATATTGAAGCTGCTCAATGTTTGATAAACGAAAGACGCTTGTTGTAAATTACTTACTTAAAAAATGACGTCTCGGACAAAATTATGTAATTTTAGAAAATTGACCGTTGTTTTAAAATATCTTACCTATAATACCAGAAAAAAATATTTCATCTATACACGTGCAAGCTTTCGCTGCGATAGCAGAAGTTAGCGATTTAATAGACACTGAAATTGTTTACTACCTTTTTTAACACCCTGTATAACTTTCAGTTAAAGCAATTTCAAAATGTTTAGAAGTCTAACGTGACTATGAAAGTGTCCGGAAGAAAGATAAGGCAGTGTTGACTGATTTCATATGGGAATGACTCATTGATAATATAATACTATATATACTGTATGAATAACCAGCCTACGTCACTTCGATGTATATAAAGACGTTATTTACTTATTATAACTCTATATTTATACACAGTCGTGTTTATACCATTGTATAGGAAACATTATACAATTTTATATACCATAATTATATTGGAAATATTTACATTTTTAAGGTCGGTGATTTTCTCTTATACTTGTAGTTCTTTTATACATACTAAGTATTTGAACCCGCGGTAGAGGATGGCTTTACCTTAATGAATAGTTAAAAGAAGGGTTTATTCAAATATCGACATGTACATTAATGCTTAAGTTCCGATATTGGTTTGGTTTTAAATACAAGGGTATTTCATCTACTGTATGTATATGATTGTTAACTGGAAGTCTGTCTTCCTCACAATCTTGGACAAGTTTTACGAAATTATCGTTACAAATGGTATTGTGGTCTTATTTGAAATACTGCCAAAAAGACACACTTGATATTGTTATGATTAAGTCTTATGATATAATGACCATGCATATTATATCATTTGATAGTGTTAATGATACGATACATTAAAAATAAACAGCTTATACGTATGTATTACTTACTGTAATATGTAAAATCATTCAATTTAGATGCGATTAAATTCGTGGTTTTAGAAAGTTCAATAGATCTATGCGTGTGTTAATACCACTTTGTTGTTCATTTTGTTTTCTGGTGGTGTGGTACTATATATAGTTAAATATCTAAGTTATGCATATTTATGCACTTTTATCAATAAAGTTGATATATTAAATAGCAAATCCCCAAGTTTATAGTAGATTCAATAAGTTATACATGTTAAGTAGGGAACTATCCCATTCAAAAGAATAGCTGGAAATACCGTTAGCTCAGACATACACAGTTAAACCTAGATAATCACAGTTTACCTGACGGACGAGCTAATCTTTACAAACCGTTCCAATTTAACTTCGAAAGGGCTGTAGTTACCCGATGTGAATATTGACCTACATGTATCTACAATAGTATAATGTTCGGTCATGCTATGTAGACATTCTAGTTACCCGACTGTCCTCCGGTATACACATATTGCAAATACACTTACTAGTATCTATCTTATAATATTGATCCTAAATATTCTCAATGTTCACACTGGAAAGCTGTTGCCATCAGCTAGGATGTAATCAATGTCTGTTGTACTGTCAACAACATAAAATAATATCTTTGTTTACATCCAACCACACTTAGGTAACATAAGCTGTTTCAACTTCAGTTTGGTCAACAAATCCCAATTGTCATGAATATAGGCTCATAAGAAGCGCCTTTTGATGCTCATTTTCAATATGTTTCACTCGTATTAGTAGGTGTTTTCATTCTTAGCCAGCAATTTATACATTTCTGAATACATGTAACTGCAACTTGACTCTTAGGCAGGATAGTGTGATTGAGAAGTATTTATGCAAGACTCAGGAATACTGCTGAATTGGAATCGACTTCAAACAAATTTTAAAGAAAGACATCAACTTAATTAATTAAACTTTTCATAATTTGGTTGTCGAACTTCTAAGATTTACGATAATTAAGTGACAGAAAATAGGAAAATAATCTGTCATAGGATTTTTTGTATGGATTTTGTCATCGAGTATAACCTTTAGCCCTCGTAATTTGATATATCATTGTGAATGGACATTGATGTGGTTCAGTGGTTACGCTCATTTTTGCGCCAATTGTATGACATGATGTTTGGTTTACGTTTATTTACGCCCAGATAGATCACCGCTTTGTCTGTTAGTGGTTCAAACAATAGAAGTATATTATTATAATGTCACACCCATACATACACACACACCGCCACCACACCCTACGTCACAACAATCCCCACCAGCTAAATTATAAGAACATATTATGGCATAACACTCATACACGATGGACATAGCGCTCTCGACTTGCCAACCTAGGGGACCTGGTTCTAATCTCGACCGGGTATATATAGAATCTCTTGAGTAATACCATGGGAACACCAAAACACCAATGGTAGCACACGGATTCCTCTGTATCACACAACTGTCTCTTCTCACGAGATCGGTGGTCATTGGTCAACCTGGCCGGGAGATCACTGACTCTAGCCGGGAGATCACTGACTGAGACTAAACAAGCACATGGTCTCAGCCGATCGCAAAGCAACAATAACAACACCAACGTGGATTGACAAAATCACATATATATGTTATATAACAGTGTCTCTCCATATGACAAATAACCATTGGAATATTCACACCAAGTTAGATCTCTAATAGACTGTCACTCTAACTTACTGAGGTGGTGTATTTAATCAAAGTATGTGTCATTGAAAAGAACACGTTTTATGGATCGGAAAATTAAAGAAAATTGATTATCTTTAACAATCTATCCTTAGGCAAATACAGTTTACTAGTAGACCGTGTAGACATTTTTAATGTTAAAAGTACATGCAGTGTATGTACTATACATTTACAAGTGTTGATGAAATACTTAAGCACGCGCAGTGACTTTGGTACCTGTTTTTCCATTGTGGTCCTCGTGTCTCCATTGTGGTCCTGGTGTTTCCATTGAGGTCCGCGTGTCTCCATTGTGGTCTTGGTGTTTCCATCGTGGTTCTTGTGTCTCTATTGTGGTCCTCGTGTTTCCATTATGGTCCTCATGTTTCCATTGTGGTCCTCGTGTCTCCATTGTGATGCTCGTGTCTCCATAGTGGTCCTCGTGTCTCCATTGTGGTGCTCGTGTTTCCATTGTGGTGCTCGTGTTTCCATTGTGATGCTCGTGTTTCCATTTTGGTGCTCGTGTTTCCATTGTGATGCTCGTGTTTCCATTGTGGTGCTCGTGTTTCCATTGTGGTGCTCGTGTTTCCATTGTGGTGCTCGTGTCTCCATTGTGGTGCTCGTGTTTCCATTGTGGTGCTCGTTTCTCCATTGTGGTGCTCGTGTTTCCATTGTGGTGCTCGTGTTTCCATTGTGATGCTCGTGTCTTAATTATGGTCCTTGTTTGACGGTCGGCATTGGTAGTTCCAGATATATACTAGTTTACCATTGTCAGGGTAATCGTGTGATTTGGTTGTCTCTATATGACTGTAATAATGTTAACCCCTGGAACTTGCACACAATTTTGCCTTACTAGCACGAAATTATTCTTAAATCTTGTTATACAACTAGCCACCGTAATTGACGTATCACGGTGTCCGTTCCTCTTAGCAAAGCGCTACTGGGCGCTTTTGTTCAGATACCCCCGGTTCGGTTAAATAAAGAGGGCATTTATTCCCGTGAAAAGCGCTACGTACCATTTTGTTTAGGGAACGGAATTCTGTTCTTGAATTCGAAATACATAGTGTATTTTAGCGCTAATCTTAGCTGACCATGCGGTGTGATACAAACGACCCAATCTTCGTCCATGAACCTCCTAACAAGGTGTGTCATAAACAAGTCAATATACTGTATAATTGACTGTTCATCGGACTGACCAACGCCCCAATGTGGGAGTTTTTTGGCTGCCAGACAACTCACATTTATGATCGATCTACTGACATTTATACGTAAACATGTAACTCGTAGTGTACCATCATTACCACTTGACAATAATTGGTGGTATACTGATACACTATATATTAATTACTTATATACTAATACCTGATTTTGTTGTTGTTGTCATCAGGGTCACGCAGGTAACTGTATCATTGATAAAAAGGATAAAAAGGATAAAAAGGATTTGAAAAAAAATGTTTTACTATTTATCAATGATACAGTTACCTGTGATGCAAGCCTCTTAAATTTTCATTTAAACCAATGAAAAAAACAACATAAGTATACATGTACAGGGTGTTTCATAATATATGTCCCCATTACAAACTAATGCCATGATGAAATGCTTGAACTTATCTTATGACTTCATGTACATTTGTACCAATGGAAAGCCAATATTTTGAGGTGTACAATATATTTCGGACATGAATAAACCCAATGTACTAGTATGTACATGCACAGGTAACTGTTTCATTGATAAAGAAGAAAACGAAATAAATATTTGTTTTTGTTTTTTTGTTCGTGTTTTTTTCCCGTTATCTTTGATACAGTTGCCCATGTGTGCATGTATATTGAAAACACACATAATACACAGTGATCTTTAAGTACATGTACTTATTGGTTGTTGCTGTCACGGACATATATATATGCATACATGTTTAGTTAGTTTAATTACCCGAGGATCTTTTTTTTCGGAAACGGACATGGTATACATGTAATACTATTTAGCGTTATGTTTCCGATTCAATTAAACGTTTTAGTTCTGTAAGATATTACATTTTCGCTACGATATATCGCGATGGCGTATAGTGTCATTACAGGACATGACTTTTCCGTCCCGGAGTTCAATGCCGGATATCCCCCGGAAGGTCCACTCAACCCCTTGATCACGAACAACTGAGATCTGCACTTGATCTCAATCTTAAACTCAATAACCGAACTCAACTCAACTAATCAACAATATGGAGCTAAGCATGGGCTCTATCATTGAGCTACAGTTTAGCTAAGATTGAACAAGGATTACCGCCGTGGGATTTACATGGTTTCTGGCCCTAATCCCCCGAAGCATCTCAAGTAGAAAGCTCGTCTCAAATTGAGATTTTGTCGAAATCTGAGTCTCACTTTGAGATAAATCTGAAGTTAGAACTCTTTTAAATATTTTACCGGTAATCAACTAAGTATAATGTTTGTTGTTTTTGTGCTAATGTTGAGTCAATCCTCCCATTGAAATTATACAAACGAAACAGTCAGGGCAATATTTGAGATGAGATTTAGCTCAGACTGAGATGTTTCAGGAAATCCGGACCAGAAAGTCATTATGATAAAACAGTATTATACATTTTGCTTCAATCTGTTATTTTTCTCTTTCAGACACAACAAGAAAACAAGATGGCAGAACTGAGCTGTGGAAAGACATGTATGAAATATTTACTGTTCGTCATCAACTTTCTATTTTTCGTAAGTAAAATGTAATTTATTTCTTATTTCGTTTGTACCTGGAGCCTTCATTCTCGTCGAACAAGCGGATTTTCATCTGAAATATATTATGAAAACTTGACTAACCACTGATTTATGAGGATGGAATGTTTATTCGGGGACATTTTGGAGTCTTTACTTCAAATGTGCACCGGAAGTAGCGCAGATAAGAGAATCACAGAGTATAAATCAAATCACTACATGACCTATTGGGATGCTACTGTAACTTGATGCAAATTGTATTTTGTATTAGGAAATAAAAACATAAACTAAGTACATGTATTAAATTAAACACAATCGGGGTATTTGACCAACCATTAATATAATAATGAGGCCTGAGGGTCGTGACTGGTAGGAAGATCTGTATACAATAAACGTGTATGTCCTATTGCGATAACCGGAAATTGATTACGATTTACACACTGTCAGGATGCCACAGGGTTCGGATAATTTTACTGTGCAATCTTTTGGTCATTCGAAAATAGTAGCATTGTCCAATTTCAACCCTTTGTGTTCATTATCATGTTTTTTTATCATTGTTTTATTATCTTGAAAAGCGAATTATTGGGCATCGCAATTGTATATGAATATGGTGTCAGAGGGTCATTTAAACCAAATCAATACATATGAATGTGTTTAGCGCTTTATTAGCCCATATCTGATCATAAACTCAGGCTAACATGAAACGTAATTAAACGTCAATATTTGCATAAAAGTCAGAATAATATATTCTTATTTATGTAACCTATTTATGCAAATAAAGTATTATTTAGTAAACACTATGCACATCATAATTATGAAGTTTGGTGTTATTAATAAACGTAAACATGAAAACGTCACAAATGTATCATTAGGGGTGAAAAGGAGAGAAAATGGTGAAACCCTGTTTTCATTGCTGCGTTCATTGTTTGCGCCAGTAAACAATATAATTATGCCTGCAATTAAGTTCAGTTGACTTTTGCAAATGTCTGCGTAGCTGACAGCTAGCATGAGCACGTTGATTTGATGAATGTAATATTTAGCAACAACTACATGTTTACATGTATATGATCGAATATAGTCGTGTGTACATTACTACAAAAATGCCTGTTTTCGAACACAAAGGTGAATACATTTTCTGTCCATTGAATAAATACTACTAATGAGGGAACTATCCCATTCGAAGAATAGCAAGGACTACAGTTATCTAAGTTACACCTAGTTAAACCTATATAAACATAGCTTACCTGACGGACGAGCTAATTTTTATAACCGTTCTCATTTAATTATAACGATTCGTTATAACGAACTATATTACAAGTTTTTATTTACTTAAGTACGTTTACAAACACATACACTGACGCTAAGTTGTTTGTAAATATAAATACTATGCTGGGTGCAAATTCTGTATAATATAAATGATGTAAGAATCCACATACCGGATAGGTAGTGATGTGTATTCTAGCATGCCCTGTTGAAAATATATACGTCGACAATACGAGTATTGTTATTGCTATTATTCTACGACTGGTTGATTTTCTACAAATCAAAATATAATATGAGAGGTGTACATGTACAAAAATATACATGTACATGTATAAATGTGTAAGTTATACATGTATGATGAACTGACACTGTTTGTAGATGATGTGTTGTTTATTTCTAGTTAAATGATGTCGGTATGATAATATTTCTATAAAGATAAAGATGTTGTATATTGAGTCCTTGTGGTGTTTTATGATATACGATATCGTATCCTGAGGTTTACACGAAAGCAAAATATTGATCGGTATAATGCACCAGTCAGCCCACCCCGGGGATTGGCCGGGACTTTTACTTTTGGGTTGTCAAAACCCCCTCCCTTCCACGGCCCTGTGGGGGACTGCTGATGGTAAAATCTCCGGTATTCCCCCGGCCCCTGACAACTAAATAGCATCCCCGGGGTATTGGTTTGGAGGAAAGATTTCCACATTTCCACCGGCTGTGCGTGGGAAGCTGTAAGGTATAAACATGGTCTTTTCACCGACCAAACACGGTGGTGGGGCCGTATAGGTGCAACTGACTGGTGTACAACACACATTTTGATGTATTTAGATACATTAGATGTCATTATCAGATCAAATATTCATCATCATTTATTCAAAGGTTATCAATTATTTCGGTATTTGGTTTGAACTGAATAGACCAATCATTACATAATAATGAACATGTTTGAAACATTTTTGTTTTCAGTTGTTAGGAGCGGCCGCTTTCGGACTGGGAATATGGGCGTTAGTTGACAAGAACAAGATGAATGTCCTTACCAAAGTGGGAGCAGAAGATTCAAACTTCAACGTCGTCGGTGAGTTTTTATTTCAAATGCTAGAAGATATAAATTGGTGCCCGATGCCTTTAAGCAAAGCACTAAGTGACGCTTTCAACGGGTGGTAATCCATTCCTTCTATATCTAATTGAATGAGATGTAACTGAATGGTGAAGGCGCTGGACAGCGCTTTGAGCTCCATTTGTAAAGAACTATAGATGAAGCGCTTTAAGGGAAATAACTGTGTATGAATTTTGTACAAATCACAATGGCCTCTCTTGTTCAATATCGTCATTTCATCAACGACATTATGATTCCGCGATTAATGACCTCTTATGTGCAGCAACATCACAGTGCTGTACAGTATGCGACCATTGCCTTACATTTCCGAGGGGAGACTTGCGTGAAATGCTCGGGAAAGACAGCATACTTATGCAACGTTTGGGGAGGTCGGGGGTGTATGAAGCTCTGTTGCGGATCGTCTGAAATGCTATGGGGATCATTGACTGTCGACTCTTGTGTTTGGGGTAACCTTGCCAGAAATTACATAATTACAGAGGAGCCTTGCTGAAATAAGAGGCGGTTCACACACTGTCACAGTGTCTATCTGTTATTTGCCATTAAAGTCACTGTCTATCACCAATAAGGCAATTTAACATGTCTCTAACTGCAGATAGTCTTAATAGTGGAACTGAATATTCTTACCAATGGTTACTCGAAAATATTTTACATTTTCAGGTTTACTTGAATCTGCCGCCATCATATTATTGGTTGGGGGCGGTGCTATACTTATCATCGGATTCCTCGGATGTTGTGGTGCCATGAAACAGAGCCAGTGTCTGTTGTGTTTGGTACGTGTTCATAGACTCGTCATAACTAATGTGACTTATTCAGCAGTCTGAATAAATACATACTGAATACAGATATCTTAATCGGACTGTTTCATTCACTGATACTTTTTGTAGTAATGGAAACATAATTTAAGTATACGTGTCAACTGAAAAAACCTGTGTACATATATTATGCTTCGGTCCATAATTATGTACCTGCAATTAAACGCAACGAACGAACGAACAAATCATGCATTAAAATTTTGGCGTCTCCAAGTTGTATCTTACTATGCACGTGTACATGTACTATATATTGAGAGAAACACCAACGAAATTGGAAACAAATACTAGTACATGAATATCAAGCAATTAATATGAACTAAGGCGCTGCCTATTATACGAATTTTGTCAGAAACATCTACGAACTGCTCAGTTTACTGCCTCATCTACTCATGATTCATATGTGCTCGCTTGGTCCTGTAGGCCTAAAATCACTTTAAACAAATACAAACAAACCGACATAATACAGTCAGGATAACTGATGTTTACTAACATTGATCGGATTGTAGCAAAATGGGTTACAAAAAATGTACTTAAAGAAACACTTACGGTCGATTATATACTAAAATTACACTGATAAATTGTGCACGCTTGATTTTTCCACCTATATGGCGTATTCCAAATTTCCCTGCCTTTCTTGTTAATTCTGTGCGAACTATAACATGTTTTTGTATTATTTTTGTTTTCAGTACGCTGTGTTGTTGATATTAATACTACTGATTGAGCTTGCTGCTATTGTTATTGCTGCTGTCTTCAGTAACCAGGTAGGTATCAGGAAGCATGCATGGTTGACAGTACTAGACAGGTCAAACCAAATCGTAGTTTCGTTTTGCATCCATCCTGAGTTCGAACAACCATCTAGCTATCCTGAGAAAAAAACCGAATCCCTTAAAAAAACAATAAGTCGTAACGACTTCTATCCTCATGTTTATAAAATTATGGCTAACAAGTATAATAATTTACTGAATTAGCTACAAACTAGTCATGATGGTGAACTAGTATGAAAAGTATGAAAGCAATATCTCAATGGATTTTGAAGATTCATTAACTTGTTGTTTTTTCGTTCCCAAAATGCACAAACATGTCTGTCTTCGGGCCCAAAACGAAGAAACGATTTGGTATGACCATAGCAATTTCATTTTATCAAACAATTTACAATTACATGTACTATACTCTGTACTCTTAAGAATGTCAAGCATCTTCACTTTAGATGATGGTGCAAAATACAAAATACAGTGCAACCTTTCCAAAGCAGACTTCCACTGAACAACATAATCATTTTTCCAGACAGTACCATAATTATACAATCGTGAAACGTCGGCCATGTGCGTTTGTCTTCGGTAAATTACAATGCTAAAACGCCGAGATGGTCATATTGTATCATATGTTGTCAAATTATTGACCTATCCAGAACAAAAAACTCTGAACATCTGACGAAAATGGATTTTTTCAAAGGATGTTCCTTTAGTGAGGTTGCACTGTAAATCTGAGAGAAAGTAATAATTCAATCAGTATCTCTTTTCAGGGTACGTTATGAATTATATTTTGCATTGATAGATAGTCATAGATTAATTAACACATGATCTGCTGCTTAGTTAGCACTGTGACGACTCAACGGACGTTTTCACACGGCCTATGAATGAATCTAAAACTATATTTCTGTCAATAAATGTAGTTATTTCGAATTTTCTTAATTATTGTTAGCACATACAATACGTCTTCTGTTTCAAACACTGTTCAATTTTAAAGGACACATCTTTACATACCGAACTAGGCTAATGGTTAGCCAACATGGAAAACGTCGTATATGTTTGTTTGATAAACATACCATGTTTATTAAATAGTGCACGTAAAACATAAATAGTCAAAGGGAAGTAATACAAACACAATTAGTAATAAAATGGTCAGAGTTGTCTTTCTTCCCAATCATAAAACATAACTTTTATAAAGGTGCCAAATTACACCCGGTTACAGTTAATTAATGTAATGTGTAATTTATATTGGCAGAACTACGGCCTTACATTTACAAAGTAAACGGTTCTGTATGCGCAAGGATAAAATTAGAAAGTTACATGCTATAACCCGTCTGTTAACGGCTTGATGACGTCACGTGATTCGTCACATCGGTTACCATTGCTTATTTCTGTTTGTAAGATTCCTATGGTGAACGTCATCTTTCTCTACCTGACGAAAATCACTCCAGATAAGGTTAGTTGTAGGTAGCATTGGGGGAATGTAGCGCTCAAGTCGGAACGAAATGTAACGTTAATGCTTAAAACGGAACGGGAAATGCTTTTGATAGCAACAGAAGGTAGTGTTGTAATGGATCAAAAAATGGTCGATAATGTAGTTCTTAAAACGGAACGGGAAATGGTGCTGATAACGGAACGGAAAGTGGTGTTTATACGTGAATTGATAGTGGAACGGTGCATGGGGGTTTGTGGCAAGACACATTTCATATGGAACGCCTTATTTACAAGACTTAAATGCATCCATGTCGAGTTGAAATCATACATTGTAGATACATTTTTAAACATGTTTTTTTTTGCTATGATGCTGACACAAACGTATGCCTAATCATCCCTTACATACACGACTTTAGAATAAGAACCATAGCTTATAATAATCCCCTACAAAACTATTTCGATGAATAAAGAATGGTTTACCTTTTGTATCTCCGGACATTTTAATTAATGCAACCTCCCATCACAGGTTACAGTATCATTGGAAAAGAAATAAAACAACCTAAATGTCGAGAGAAAAAAAAACAAATTTTCCCATTTTTTTTCAATTTCATTTTTTTTTTCAATTTCGTTTTCAATGATACTTTAACCTGTGCGTCCCATCAATTTCATTTTATCGCGTACATGATTGTATATGGGACCATTCGGTAACCAGTCTAATGCCAGTTGATATACATGATAGTATATGGGACCATTCGGTAACCAGTCTAATGTCAGTTGATATACATGATAGTATATGGGACCATTCGGTAACCAGTCTAATGTCAGTTGATATACATGATAGTATATGGGACCATTCGGTAACCAGTCTAATGTCAGTTGATAAACATGATAGTATATGGGACCATTCGGTAACCAGTCTAATGTCAGTTGATATACATGATTGTATATGGGACCATTCGGTAACCAGTCTAATGCCAGTTGATATACTGAGTCGTTCATTAATCCATATTAACAGTAAATAAACAAACACTCATTATCTGTTAAAAGTATATATACTTACTCTTAATATGTGAAACGGCGTTCCATAGGCGAATTTTGTCATACCAACGTAATAATATGGGGTGAAGTTATGTGTAAAGCGGCGTTCCATATGCGAATAAAAGATGCATGCTTGGTAGGGGTATGTTGACAAATATTTACCATTTGGTAATGGAGACTAGAAGGGGCATATTATCAAGTTTACAAGTTTGGTTTTATTCTGTCATGCAGGTACAAGATGAACTGAAGGGCTTCCTAAAGAAGAACATTAACAGCACATATGAAGGGGACATTGGTACTTCTGAGGAGTTCTCACTGGGTCTGGATTATGCTCAAGTTTATGTAAGTATTTCTCCAATAGAATATAACCTCACATAAACCGCACCTTGGCATCATTGCTCAAATTCATATCAGACTTTTCAAATCCATCACACCACACGAGCACTTTGGTGTTTCAGACAGCTTCAGTGGTTCGTACATAGTCATGGGCATTGAGCTCCTCACCCAAGTGATTTTATTTCAAATAGATCGATATATGAAATTGTGGTGCACCGATTCCTAAACTTCGCACTTTTCGTTTATATGTTTTAATGTTTTTACCCCAAAAATAGGATTTCTCAAGCTAGTATGAAGCTAGGTTTTATTATGTTATGAGACATCTATAGTGTGATATAATTCAACAATAATAATGTGTGTGTATTGTTTTACCTGAGTAAAATGGTGTCTGCCTTGTTCTGTTCATGGACAAAATATGTCGTAAATTGCCTCTCACACACATAAAATGACGATTTTCATAATGACCTACATTGATCCCAGATTCAAAACCATCGTTTTCAAACGCACAAGACACCCTTCTTCAATAACAAGCAGGTTGTGAAATGTTCTGCCATGGGGAGGGGTTCACCCATTTCTAAGCCACTTTTTGAGGTTTGACCACTAGCCTATTAATCATGTTCTATTTATTCCAACAGTTCGAGTGTTGCGGTGTGGACAGTTACACCGACTTTGATGGTGCCGTGAATTGGAACAAGACTACATCACAGGGCACCATGCAGATACCACCAACATGCTGTAAATTGGAGGATGTGGATGCGTATCTCAAGGATCAGAAAGCAACATTAAAGGATCCTAACTGTCCATACGCACCAACACAAACTAATTCCAACATGATGAAGGTAAGTGTGTAATTGTACATTGTATACACATCCCAAGTACCAACTCGTAGTATGTACTAGTCACATATCTGCCAAGCACTCCTTATAAAGCGGAGTTACTCCTATTAAAAAAGTATTTTCGTTGTTACTTTCTGGTTTTCCAAGATCACATAACTTTGAACATATGTACATCTGATTCATTTGATGATCTTCTGTCGTATATTACCACTAGAATTAATACATTCCTTGTGTATGCATCTAAATATCTTTTTAAATCACATTTAAGTGAATCTTCACGACTTGTTTTGCTTTATCACTCCAATTTGGATTTAACTAACTTGGCAGGTATGATTGTATATCAAGATGTCCGAGACCGCTTATTTCATTTTTATACATATTTAGATACATTTGTATATAAGTGTCTGTGACCTAGGATATTTTTATGTCCCCGTATCGATAGATCGGGAGGCATATAGTGATTCACCTGTCCGTTCGTCCGTCCGGCCTGGTTAACCCAAATTGACCGTTTCTTCTAGAATTAATATGGCTTAATTGCTACAAAGCTTTCAAACTTGCATGAATGTTGTATATGACCACTCTCCACATGCCTGTATCATTTTGACCTTCACCTTGACCTAATTTTGGACTCAAACTTATTGAAATGGCTTCCACGGGGGCATAAGCTTTTATGGAACGCAGTCTTGTTCTATCTGTGATCTAACCCATGCTAGTGATCCACACCACACCACATGCACACGGCTCCATTGATTTTAACGTCTTATAAGTCTTTCTGTCCAAAGACTTGAAAATGAAAATGTTTTTCAAACCTCGTGTGTATATGCGTGACATTGAGACCTACTACCTCCACCTGTTTTGAGGTCACTAGGTCAAAGGTAAAGGTCATTCGTGGGCATAAATGTTTCTGGAACACATCGTGTTTTATTTCTCTTATTGCTAGTCTTGGAACACTGTGACAGTGATACAGGTTTTATCATGTTTCGTGTGTTTAGTATAAAAATAATAAAACATACTGCGGTGAAGTCTTTAGGCATGCCAGGAAGGTATATAAGTATAATACGTTCGTTGGCAAGCAAAAGCGTTAGTGAAAATAACCAGAAAAACATATAGCCGGTGTTATATAGTGACTGGTTAGTTATTTATGATTGTAGTCAAGTACAAAATATAATTACAATTGTATGTGGTTTATATTTCTAGGCATGCTGGAGTTCGATCGAAGATTACTTGAAAAGTCGTATCTCACTGGTCATTGGAATTGCTGCTGGAATTTTAGCTTTGGAGGTTAGTACTACTTACGACCTTATAAGAATCATACATATTTGAAATCTACATTACAATGCGTTTCTTATGAGCCTTTTTCATCAAAATCGGAATTTTTCATGTTGACCAAACGCCAAAAAGTTGTTTTAACATAAGTAAAGAGTAGTTTTCCGACAGTTTGTTGTTGTTTTCTCAAAATATCGATATTGTACTTTAGACCTTCTCATTATAAGCCAGCCATTTATACTTGAAAGCACACGTTTCTAAGGAATTCTTTAAAATAATTGAAGGACACCTGATGACGTAATAAAAAGTAAAACAATACATTTATGTTATGATAATGCCATGCATATGTTTATAGATAAATTTCATTAGTATATACATGTTAATAAAACAACTATAAGGAAAGTCCTATTATTTCTGGATCACCCCTCTTAGTACGGAACTCACAACATATGATAAATCGTTATTTCTTTTGTGTGATAATTTCAGGTTGTGTGTGTCATCTTTGCATGTTGCATCATCAGCGCCCTGAGAAAAGACGACAAATAGACAGACAGATTCGTGCCCAAAGGAACAAACATATCATCTTTATTGTAGGACAAAAACTGTTTATAGATCTGCACACATATTGTGTACCTTACGCTCGTATGTTAACAAACTAGACTCGATGTCTAATTAATTTGAATTAACAAAAACACAAACCATCGTACAAGTTTTGCTCTATTTATGTACATGATCGCATATTTAGGGTAATGACGTCCCGTACCAAAACTGTTACATTCTGATCGCAGTACTCGACATTGCACGGGTCTGACAAACTTGTTTCAGTGATATCAGGGGAACTTATTTACCAACGCTGTTAGTCTAAAACTCAGACTTAGACTTTATATTGCCAAATGTTCTATTCGCTCTCATATTGTTATAAATGTATCGATTTTGATATAAATGAGTATACATGTTCAGTGGATAACAACACATAATCGGATAAAAATTCACAAGGTTAAATCTAATTCAAAGAAATGACAGTAATATGTTTAATCTTCTTTTATTTTATAGATTGTTTGTATGTTATTGGATAATCAATGTTTATGTCGGATACAAGCTTCAAGCTTATGTTATTATGTTAAACATTACCGACGTTAAATATAAAGATGATCTTATCTTATCTTACAGTGATTATAAATGTTGTCAATTTTAAGTCTAAGTCTGTGTTTCAGTCTAAGTTACCATGTTGGCGAATAAGGGCCCTGTATGCAGGACTGAGTAAAGTTTACGTTATTATTATTATATTCGTTTTCATAATACACACTATTTTTCATTATTCCTCAGGATAAATGTATGTAAATACGATATTACGTACAAGTAAATAAGTTACCGTAAATGTATGTGTATGATAATCATTGAAAGAGAGTGAAAATAGTTCTTTTTGTACAAATGTGTATAATATTACGGTTATATAATTTTTTAGGGAAAAAATCCATTTTTACTCTTTTCTGGTGATAAAGTTGCCAGTGATTTTACATTCAATAAACGTTATATTATTATAGTGGATTGAACAAAAGCTGACCATGCCAGAATAGCATTTACACGACGGGTACCCAGTGAATAGTTTTCGGTGCCGTTTTGTTTTAAATCAAACTTCTCACAGCGCATGCGTGTATAAAACATAACAACCAATCACAGGCGTTACAAATATCACATGGTGATATTAAAAAAGAAATCGTGAAAGCTCGGCCTTTTCCGTTTGTGATCAGAATGTAGAAAAAGCTGAACCCATTCGCAACCGAATGTTCTTGCATATCAATATGTCAGTACAAAATGATAGTAGCACTAGATTACATACGCTTACTTATAAGACTGCATTATATACATATCAACAAATAAAATACAATGAAATGAATATTATAAGTAGTTATTTTATGAAAGTTTTCTTATTATATATAGCACTTTTGCTTTACATTTATTTTTGTACAAATGCATGTGTTCGTATGTATATGTGGATTATTCATAATAAATACTATGTCTAATATTTTGTAAATAAAGTTGTTGTTATATTTACGCAAAAATGTCATCTAAGATGGCGTCTGATTTAGTGTGGAAGATTGCTAACAGAAGGCATGTGATAGTCCAGTGACATGACTTCAGTAAATCAACCACTGTGACATAGTGGCAGAGAATTTGCTTCAAGTGCTAGGTCTCTAGTTCCGCATATCGATGTCCGACTACAATGGTTACAGCCGTACACATATCTCCCTTGCTAGACGATGGTGACACTCTATGTACGTGTATGTTAGCTAGGTCAAGGGACTGGGTAGTGTCTTCATAAGCTATGTACCAGTGAGAGATAATTATAACAATTTTAAAATATTTAAAAAAGAGTAATCAATATTTCCAAGAATGATAAGTGACAGTTATTACGTACGTTAATTGTACTTGAAACTGACATTTATGAATTATATAATACAAGTTACTGTTTATAGTATAAGGGTGGTTTCGATGCGCCCCATCCACACTCTGGCAGATACCTTCAATTTTATGAAGATGGGAGTGTACCTAGAAGACGAAGATGGATGTACAGGAAATTGGACAACAATGTCAAATTTCCTATAAATTAATGTGCCCACGAAGAAGTAACTGGTTCCTTATGAAATGGTGGGTTAGTATTGGTTAAGATGCAGTCCAGAAAATTTGGTAAGACGGTGAAACTTATGCTACGGTCACAATGCTCGTACGATGCCCGTACGGATTTACCAACTCGTACGAGTCTGATATATTTTAATACTAACGGTATTCGCATCTGGTCACAGCTCGTACGAATCTCGTACGAGTTGTACAGAATGTATAGTTTTCACGAGATCACCGAGTCCTCTACGAGTTGTGAAAATCCGTACGATGTTCGAACGAGTCTCAATATCCACACGGACGCCGTGCGGAATTCGTAGGGCAAATGTGACTAGGGTATTAATACGAGTAAGACCAATCAAATTCAAAGAAGACCAGTGAAGTTTAGGAACCAAAATGTATATTAAAGGTATTGTACGTAGTGGCAATTGTGGTAAATTATTAGATAAAATGGGCACTAGTTAGTTTGATAATGGCTAATGACATTTATAACCCAATGATAAACAAGTGAACCGGAAGAAGAAAACAAACATGGATGGAAGTCGACCCAACAGACATGAGGGTCATGAGAATAAGGAATAGATCGTGTTGTAGCGCTTTCAGTATTGTAGGCGTTAGCATGCGTCAATTCGGGTCCGGAGGTTTGTTTGGTGAAATACTATAAAGACTGGAAGCAATGTTTTATGTTTATTTGGTACCTATAGACTGTAGTTCTACCATGAACATACAATATTACATCACAACAAGAATAGAGACTCTACTACAAATACCAAGATTCCGTAAAGGTACATAGTTATAGTATAACTACACATGTATGGGGGCACAATCTAAACAAACGTTATACGTCCCTGAACATACCATTCCATTGTTTCTTTGACACATTTTCTGTTTGTTTTCAATTGGAAGTATTCCTATTAAATCGGGTTAAAGTTAAACGGAGACAATAAAAATCCGACCACTGATTTGTAGAAACGTGGGAGCTACAAAATGGCCGTATAAGCATGTCTACTGTTCATACACATGAGCGTGCATAGAAGCCGGTGGAGAACCAGGGTCCCCAATGTCACGACAGTTGGACGACATATATACTTCGTAGTAAGAAATTTAGTAAGTAACTAGTTTATTTAATGAGGCTACATATTTGGTTTCTCATTCATCCATGTAGGCCTCTTTCTTGTCTTCATGTAGATTCCCAGACTATGATTCTGGCACTCCTGTTAGAATGTCTTCCAGGATCAATTTCCAGTTTATATGAATACATATACTTTAATTTAAGTACATGGAGAATATAACGCGCACAACAATAGAATAATCAATCTTCGATGTGGGCCTCATATACATGTAGGTAAGTACGGCAACCTCCCTAGTCTGGTTCCCGTCGTACTATAGTATTTTAGTACGAAGTAACAAGGGGCAGGTAATCCAGACTACAACCTCCCAAGCGGTTACGGTTAGCCAGTCAACGGACGGGTTTTATTCTAAACTCTAAACGACCTTGACATTGGAGTAGAAAAGTAAATAGTCGAGACATTTCATAATTTTGGCTACCGGTCGAAATGTGTGACAAATTACCGTATTTTACCGAGGGACAGGTAGTGAAAGGGTTTGGTCGAGGAAGTAAAGAACTTGGTATACCAACTGGTAAGTAAAACAATCAGAAACTTCGCATAACATCTTAATAATCATGTTCTAGATCTATATCGGTGACGTCACTGTCGTCAGTCTAAATGTTGAACTTGACCACTGTAAGTTGAACTTGACCTAGGAGTGGGCTTTTAAACTATGATGGTTTCTAGTCGTGTATCTTAAAAGACTAGTTTCAGTGACAGTGGGTTGAATATCTTTTTATTGCTAAATTGCTAAAAAATTATTGAATTTAAAGCTATATATCGGACAGTCAATTGAAACCTTGGCCCCCAAACCACAAGGAAGGATGGGGGATAGCTATAAATACTCCCTAGACCCTGGTGTTTACTGTGTGGGGATATATTTCTGTGCCACATACTGCTTAAAAATTCTAAGCTTGATTAACCTTCAAGTTCAATGCTTCATGCACCAGTCAGATACATGCATGAATCCATGCCCCCTAGCTCCCACTCCCGGGGATCCTCCTGGGATAGCCAGGGAATCGACCATGTTTTTACCTTACTGCTTCCCCTACACTGCCAGGGAATTGTTGTTTTTCTCCGAGCCAATACCCTGGGGACAATATTTAGCTGTCGGGGGGGGGGGGGGGGAAATACCAGAGATTTTACCATCAGCTGTCCCTGGTAGGGCCGTGGAGAGCGGGTGTTTTTGCAACCCAACAGTAAAAATCTCTGCCCATCCCCATCGATGCAAGTGACTGGCACATTATTTTACCACGGTGTATGAATTAATGGGCTCCTTATACTTTTACAAAGAGGTTCAAAAGCTGCCAACAGGGCCGGTTGCAACAATTGAACATCTGAACACAATCATCAGACTACAGTGTACGGTTGGCTGAACAAATGCATGTCTATCGGATTGTCACAGTCTGTACCTATTTACTTATTTGGGAAAAATTTGTGTAAGCAGCTGGCTAGCTCAGTCAGTAGAGCATTCGCCGTGTAAGGGTTCCGTGTTCCAGCCCAAGTTTTGTGGCATATTTTCTTCCCTGCTACAATAAAATGAATGAAACCTTATTTTTGTATTTCCAGCAAACTTCCCATTAGATGTTGTACAACAGTTACCTGAGGAGATCGGTGGGGGCGTGTACTATGGCTGGGCATCTGTTGATGATGGTCCTATCTTCAAAATGGTCATGAGTATTGGTTGGAATCCTTATTATAAAAACACAGTAAAATCTATGGTGAGTAAATGTATTAACTGTTTTAGGGTCAAAATTTATTAGGGCTTCAATTTCACCCCTCAACTTCCCTGTAAAATTTCTGCTATTACACTGTAGTTCTAATGAATTGTTGATCATTGAGTCAATCAGTAAACAAAAACATTTAAAACCTACAGAAGTCTTGTAAAATGAAATGAGTTCAAAACTTTAAATCTGGATAACAGCATTGACCATAATGTATGGGGATACTCATCGCACAAATAGTGCTGTTGCAAACTAGACATATACAATAATATATCTGACTCAATATCAAATTCAAACCCATACTGTTTGGAACAATCACCTGTAAAAGCGTGATATTGTTTTCTTTGCAATCTCAACATCTCCCAAAATTGTTGTATTCACTTGTGAAGTTTGTAACATAAATTTATTTCAACATACATTTTGCTTTCAGGAAACACATATCATACATAAATTCAAGGAGGATTTCTATGGTTCTAATCTGAAAGTTTGTATGTGTGGTTATTTACGTACAATGAGGAACTTCAGTTCTCTAGGTAAGTCATAGATCTTGTTTGTGACTTTCACTTTATGTACATATAAAAATACTGAAATACTCCAGGCTCTCAACTCCAAAACTGAACTAGAATTTATGAAGTACTAGTAGTAGGACACTGTGAATTAAAAGTTTCCCATAAACATTTTCTGTTGTGTAAGTTCTGACCTTTTGGCTCACAGAAAAAACGTACTTATGGCACTTGTAAAATACTGGCAAAGGGAAACTACCCTTCACATCAAAATGTGTCTGTTTCAGTGTTGGGCGGTATTTACCGCCCCGGTATTTACCGGGCGGGAAAAACCGGGAAATACCGTCCTGTCCAATACTCCCAAAGTGTCCAATACCGGGAAATACCGGGAAATACTGGTCAATTGAATGGTCAAGTGGGAATTTTTTGTGTACTGGTTATTTTAAATGCATTATGAAGCAACTGAACTCTCAGGTTTTCATTTGTTGTTCTTTATTCAGTTCAATATCATTCAATAGATCTTTAATTTATTTGAGAGTATGATCTACAAGTGGTCAAATGAACTGGTCAATTCATTTTCAAAGTGGTCAATTGGACTGGTCGATTCAATTTCAATGTGGGAAATACTGGTCAATTGAATGGTCAAGTGGGATTTTTTTGTGTACTAGTTATTTTAAATGCATTATGAAGCAATTGAACTCTCAGGTTTTCACATGTTGTTCTTTATTCAGTTCAATAACATTGAATAGATCCTCAATTTATTTGAGAGTATGATCTGCAAGTGGTCAAATGAACTGGTGGTCAAAGTGGTCGATTGGATTGGTCGATTCAATTTCAATGTGAAAAAAAAATCTAAAACACAATTAGTCTTTAATAACTAGATTTTGATTTAAACATATAGATCTAGATCAAATACACTTGTTACAAATCTAATTAAAATATTTAGTAATAATTAATATATTAATTTCAATTTAAAATGAAAGTTATTATGTTATAGTTATACTAGAAAGTGCATGAGAGAGACTGTTTAAATATAAATAATTAATATTGATAATCATTTAGACTTGTATAAATTAGCTTAAACTAATTTAGCACATTGTTAAATCAGGTCAACTAAGTGTGAAGTGTGAAGCTGACAACTAACAGATTATGCAATATTGTGTCATATTCTTGCAGTTAACAAAGGATTAGTCTGGGGGAGTGTTTACATAACTGGACATAACCCTAGTACCCTACAATACGAAATAAAGATGTTCTAATTATTGGACAATTTTCTACACAAAGTGCATGAGTTTCAAGCGTCCCATTGAAGAGAACTTGCATGAAAAAATAGAATTTAAAACAAATAATGAGTTGATAACCTTTACTCTAGTAGAGCTAGGTATATAGATAAAGATACATGTATGGAAGCATAATTTCACATGACCAATTCAATCGACCACTTGTATTGTCCAATTTCCCGGTATTTCCCAGTATTTCCCGGTATTTTCCAGTATTTCCCGGTATTTCCCAGTATTTCCCGGTATTTCCCGCCGTCCTGTCCGTTACTCAATCGACCG
Source organism: Spisula subtruncata (assembly GCA_963678985.1). NCBI lineage: Eukaryota > Metazoa > Mollusca > Bivalvia > Venerida > Mactridae > Spisula > Spisula subtruncata. The sequence goes on from OY787676.1 coordinate 13,618,802, forward strand.
TCCGTTATGCCAACACTGGTCTGTTTGTCTAAAATTTGATTATCTTCCTTCAGCCATTATATTGAGATTTAAAAAAAATCTGGTAGAAGGTTGTTGACTGCCTGTAAACCCAACTATATATTTTCTTCTAATGATATTATTAGTCCCCTACCTGTTTTGAACTTTTCAAGCGGAAGGGAATAGTAAGTTTGTCCTCCGACCGTCAGTCAGTATTGTCAATAAATGTGGATCCTGCCATAAATCAAACAGTTGTCCAGCACTGTGTCTGTGGGAAGGTGGCAATATGGAAATTATGCATGTCAAATTATTTTTTATTTCTGACAGAAAATAATGTTGCCATGAAAAAAAAACATTGAAAATAATTTTTAAGATGATGGCTTCAAATCGGTTAGGGACTTCTGTATTGCTTGCAATTCCTAATTACTTTTTTATATTTTAGATGAGTTGATCACAGCAATAGAGAAAGATATATCAGATGCAGAGAATGTGCTTGATAAACCAGAAAGTCAAAAATACAAGGGAGACAACTTCTTCTCCAGTTGCACACAAACAGAGTCATCGTCGTCAGATTTATCACCGTTGTCGCCGGCCACGTCATCATTGTCGTCATCAGGTGCATCAGCGACTATATGATTGTTTAGTATAGATGATTTTTACATTCATTTAAACAAATAGTTATTCAGGTTCATGTTGATAAAGAATTGTGAAATTTTGCCGGTGAGGTAACATATCATTGTCCTTGATACTGATTATATTTTGCATATATATATATTATATTATGTTTTTTTAGTAAGAACAAAATTTTGTAAAGAATTAGTAAATACTTCGCCTACAGAGGCATTGCATTAAAACTTTTATCAATCTTTTAAATAATTTTTTTAGAATTTTTGAAAACACACTTTTCAATTAGTGACTGGTCCGTAAGTACTGTAGGCAGTAATTTTAACTAATAAATTTGTCAAAAGTGTTTTTGAATCTTAATTAGGAAAATAAAAGATTTCCATACATAAAATGCAGAATTCACAATTCA